>OY856409.1:252124057-252724057 GCA_963693085.1 Alisma plantago-aquatica
TCACATATTTCCTACTCACTCTAATGAATGTAGCAAGTGATTAAGCTTAGAGAGAGAGAGGAGGTTGTAGAAAGCACTCAACTATAGAATAGGAACCTCACATAGATTTTGCATTGAATTCTCAACCTTGGAATGAAACCTAAGGGGTCCTATTTATAGTTGGGGATGCCTCTTAGCCTTTGGGAACACTTGAGAATGAAAACTAGCCATTTTGTGGCTTTCAAGGATATATTTTCACTTATTGCAACTCCACAACGGCTAGAAGCAATTTTCTGCACTTTTTCGTACAGTGCAATCGGTCGAGTTTCGACAAGGGTAACTCGACCGATAGAGTAAAAGACAAAGCCGATATTCGGACCATCGGTCGAGTTTGTCCTGGGGAAACTCGACCGACCAATGAAAATCGAATTAGTCTGGTACTCCATCGGTCGAGTTCTGTGAAGTGTAAACTCGACCGATCAAAAGTCATTTTCAAGATCCAATTAGGATCGGTCGAGTTTGCAACTCACAGAACTCGACCAATGAACAGCCTGATGTGAATTTTGGAAAATGGCTTTTGAGTGCTTAAACATTCGATCTAAGTGCTCTTGATTTTTTCTAAGCTTAATTATAAGTCATACAATCATTACAAGTCATTTACAACATGATTATAATGGATTTACATCATATTACAAAAATGTGTACTTGTATTGACTTTGACTTATCTTTTCTCCAATTTGATATGTGCAAGTTAGGGCATTTGGAGTGTGTCTATACCTAATATGAAATCACTCAAGTAGAGACATTAGACACCAATATGTGGAATGGTTAGTCATCATCAAAACACAGGTTTAGTCAATTTAGATGTGAGTCAACATTGACCTAATTGACCTTGAGTCAACAATCTCACCCTTTTTGAAGATGACAAACCATTCCATAAATGTATTGAAAGTTTTCAAGTAAAATCATACCTTAGGAGAAACCTAGGGGTTTCAATAGAATTGAGTTCATATGATCCCCCTCAATTGATGCTAGTGGATTTCTCATACTCCCCCACAATTGATGCTATTTATCCTGCATGGTTAGCTTTCATAACATTTATAGAATACAATGTCTTCTACTCATATATGTTCTAAACATATATGTCTTCGCCCATTTACCTTCTCCCCTTTACATGGACATATTTCTCCTCTTCATGTAAAACATGCCTTCTTCCTCTTTTAAAAGAAGACATACCTTTCTCCCCCTTTGTCATTTCAAAAAGTGGGGGTATGAAGAAATAAGAAACACCACTTGTTAAAGGAAAGGAGATAACAAAATGTTATATAAGGAGAGTATAAGAGCACAGATAGGGGCTTGTCCAAGCATAGAAAGAAACGCAAGTTAAAGCATATACTAGAACAACCCAAAATGGAAGATCAGGTGCTGTAGAAAAACAATAAATCACAATTTTGACCCTCAAGATGACAGAATTTGCCCAAAAAAAGCCAGGGCTCATTGAAAAGCAATGAGCCTTGCTCAGAAGGTCGTTTCTGCATGAAAAACTTCAGTCTTGCACCAAAAATTGAAACTTGAGCAAAATCTGCATAAAAACCAAAAATACTCCAATTTCTATATATCATGTAGATCTATGTACCCTGTATCACAATGTTATGCAAGCAACTCAAGATATTATATATGCAATTCAAGGAACAAGCTTGAGCATGTATGAGACAAGATACAAGCATAGCATACAGATGAGCAAAGAAGCCAATTTTAAACAAATTTAGAACTACATGTATATGAACTACTAGTAGATGTTATCACAAGTTAGGACTACTAGTAGGATCTAGATCATAGCAAGAGATACCAAAAGATACACAAGATAGATCAAGCTATGAGTAGATGTAGAGATATATCCAAACAAAAAGATATGCAATTTTAGAAGCATGAAAGGATATAACTCACATACAAATATGCATCATTTCTAAAAGACGATCACCACTAAGAACCTCAAGGTTGTATCAACACAAGATATACACCTATATAGATGTAGCAAGTTAGAGTGCAACGGAAGCAATTTTTAGATACAACCAAGAGATCTAAAGAGATCATCATCAAAACCTACAAAACAACTCAAAGCAAGTAATTGCAAAATATAGATATACCAATTTAGAGCAATTAGAGAGATAGAGTTGTAAATAAGATAGGCAATTTAGAACATGGCAATATGCATATATCAAGGTACCAAATGAGAGTGCCAAAGAATAAGGCTATTGGCTGAGAAAATCTAGTTGAGAGGGAAATTCTCATTCAATAAGCCAAATGTATATTATGTGCACAGTGTTATCGGTCGAGTTCTGTGTATTGACAACTCGACCGATGACAGCTGTTGGCAACACCCATTGGTGCCTATCGGTTGAGTTTCAAATAGGACAAACTCGACCGACAACGCTGTTGTCAAAAGGCACATATATTTCATAAAAACATATTTAGAGGCAAACTAAAAAACAAACCATATCCAAACATGTCTAAGCAAGTTAGTAATGCACTATAGAAGCATTAGAAATAGTTTTTTAGCAAGAGTGTGAAGAGAATCACAAAATACCACTTTTGACTCAAAAGCCACATGCATAGTGCACACTAACTTGACAAAAACAAGTTAGAAAAGGTTATAAGCAAGAAAATTTTACCTTTGTTCTTACCATTCCTTTTTCCACTTGTTGTCACCCTCTACACATCTCACCTTTCTTCTTTCATGTGGATTGAGAAATCAATTTGCAATTCAATAGCTCAAGTCAATCCATTTGCAAGTACCTACAAGTAGAAAGATGAAATGGTCCCCAATCATGCTTTTGGGTCTAGAGGGGTTAGCTTAGCAGCCCAAGTCCGATTGCTCTTGGGTACTTTCCTAAAGGTACAACAAGTAGAATAATGACCAATTTCATTACAATAGTTGCATGTGCCCATAGTCTTGGAACTAGAGGATTCTTAATGGAATATTGTAGGTCCTTTACCTTTGTTGTTCCTTTGACTACTATCATACCCTAGACCATGTCTACCAATTTGTTTAGTAGTATGGTGTAGGATATCATTAAGGCTCTTCTTACCAACTAAGAATCTTTGCAAAGAAGATCTCAAAATATCATTATCATGCATAAGAGAGGTAATAGTAGAAGACAATTGATTAATATTATCTCTAGCATGCAAAAGATCATTTTCTAAGCAAAGACCTTTAGTTAAATAAGAATCTCTATCAATATGAAAAGCAGCAACATCATTCTCTCTACTAGTAGAACTAGAACAAGATTCATGCACATTGATTTTAGCAAACAAGGAGGCATTTTCTGTTTCAAACAAAGCAATATTAGAAAGATAAACACCATTTTCATATTCTAATCCTTGCAAAGCAAAATCTTTGTCCTTATTTTCAGATTTAAGAACATCAATATCATGCATGAGAGAATCAATAATTAAGGTAAGCTCTTCATTAGAACTATGCATGAGAGGTTGAGCTTTTAGAAATCTAATCTTATCAAGCAAACTAGCATTTTCAAGTTTAAGAGAGTCTACTTGGCTAAGACAAGCATTTTTGTCATCAAGCAAGCAAGAATTAGCATGTTCAAGATCATCTAGTTCTACATGCAAATTATCAACAATTTTAGCGAGCTTTTTCTTTTTCCTTTTATAAGACTTAAGAGAGGCTCAAGTATCATGAACAATAGCAATCAAAGATTCTTTATCTAAAGAGTTTAGATTTACCTCACTTGAGTCCTTACTTGTTGATGCTATAAGATCAAAATGGCATTCTCCTTCATCACTAGAGCTTGAGCTTGATCCTTCACTTGAATCTTCACTTGAGCTTGAGTTGGAGGAGTCACTTGAGCTTGAGTACCATTTCTCCTTCTTCTTATACTTCTCTTCTTTTATTTTGTGAAGATGGGTCTTTTTGCCTTGTGGGCAATCTCCCTTTTAGTGACCCTTCTTTCCACATGTGAAGCACTGGATGGAGGAGGACTTGCCTTTGTAGAATCTACCCATGGAGTACATGGCATCTTCTTCAACATGTGAGGATGGAGAGACTTGTTCCATGATAGCTTCAATTTGAGCCTTCATTTCAGCCTTCTTCATTCTCTTTAGCTCTTTCTTCTCTTGTCTTTCTACTTCCTCCCTCTTGTCAAGTGTGGCTTCATGTGCTTGTAGATTTCTAATGAGCTCTTCAATAGGAATGTCCTTAAGAGACCTTGCTTCTTTAATGGAAGTCACCTTGGGTTCCCACCTCTTGGGGAGAGTTCTAAGGATCTTTGAGTTGATCTTTCCACTAGACATAGGATGTCCTAGAATAGCAAGATCATTCACAATGGTGTTGAGCCTTGAGTACATGTTGGCTATCCTCTCCTCCTTTCCCATCTTAATGTTCTCAAGCAGCCCTTTGAGCATGTAGACTTTTCTTTCCTTCACTTGATCTGTCCCCTCATAAGTGATGCATAGCTTTCTCCATACCTCATAGACTGTTTCACATGAAGAAATCTGATTGAACTCGATGGGGTCATGGAGGCATAGAGGATGTGCATGGCTCTAGCATTCAAGGTTGCTTTTTTCAAAGTAGCTTCATCCCATTCTTCAATCTTTGTCTTTGGTAGCATGTATGAGTTGTTCACCATTTGCCACATCTCATGACTTGATCCTTGGATGTAGAATTGAAGCCTTCTTCTCCAATAGAGGGAATAGCTCCCATCAAATATTGGTAGGCTGATCAAGTATCTCCCTCCTTGGTAGTCACCCATCTTCTCCTACTTGTTGAAGTATGCTTGGAGAAGCCCACTCTGATACCAATTGTTGGACCCTAGATGGGTGATTTGATGCTCTAGAAAGGGGGTGAATAGAGTTGAATGCACTTAAACAAAATTCATTAGACCTTCAAGTTATACCACAACATAAGGTTGCTAAATAGGCAATTTGTCAGCAACTAAAACATGCATAGCAAGGGAGAGAGAGATTGAACATACACCAAGAGACAAGTTGTTTAGAGTGGTTCCACACTTCAAACTAGAAGTGAGTCGGTCCACTACCTAGAGAGGTCAACCTCTAGGATTTCTTAACCTTGCATCTTAATTATATTCATTATAAGAGATACAATACATGACCACCAAAAGACTTACCTATCCATTACAAAGAGTATTCAACCTTACCAAGGACTTACCCACTTTGCAAAGAGTCTTCCGCCTTCTTCCAAGAACTTATTTACACTCGCACAAGTCTTCAACCTTGTAGGGATTACCCACTCTTCTTGGATCTTCCGCCTTTGACTTCACCTTCACTCGGAGAAGCTTCCACCAAGGACTTACCCACTTGAGCAAAGATTCTTCTACCATCACCAAGGGCTTACCCACTCTTGATCTAAGTCTTCAGCCTTGATCTTCTCCAAGGGATGCCTTCCCTTGTTCTTCTTCACCTCTCTTTTCCAAGAAAGAGAACCTTCATCTTCATGATTGAAATGAGAGATGGGGAGGTGGTGGAAGTGAGAGCCTCACAAGATATACATGTAGGACTAGCTCTCTTACATATTTCCTACTCACTCTAACAAATGTAGCAAGTGATTAAGCTTAGAGAGAGATATGAGGTTGTAGGAAGCACTCAACTATAGAATAGGACCCTCACATAAAGTTTGCATTGAATGCTCAACCTTGGAATGAAGCCCAAGGGGTCCTATTTATAGCTGGGGATGCCTCTTAGCCTTTGGGAACACTTGAGAATGAAAACTAGCCATTTTGTGGCTTGCAACAGATATATTTTCACTTGTTGCAACTTCACAATGGCTAGAAGCACTTTTTTTTACTTTTCCATACAGTGCAATCGGTCGGGTTTCGATAAGGGTAACTCGACCGATATAGTAAAATACAAAGCTGATATCCAGACCATCGATCGAGTTTTTCCTAGAGAAACTCGACCGACCAAGAAGACATACCTTTCTCCCCCTTTGTCATTTCAAAAAGTGGGGCTATGAAGAAATAAGAAACACCACTTGTAAAAGGAAAGGAGATAACAAAAAGTTATATAAGGAGAGTAGAAGAGCACAGATAGGGGCTTGTCCAAGCATAGAAAGAAATGCAAGATAAAGCATATACTTGAACAACCCAAAATGCAAGATAAGGTGCTGCTAGAAAAACAATAAATCACAATTTTAACCCTCAAGATGACAGAATTTGCCCAAAAAGTGCCAGGGCTCATTGCAAAGCAATTATAGGACAAAGGAAATTGACTAAGCGATTATAGAATGTTGACTCAAGGTCAATTAGGTCAATGTTGACTCACGTCTAAATTGACGAAACCCGTGTTTTGATGATGAATAACCATTCCACATATTTGTGTCTAATGTATCTACTTGAGTGATTTCAGATTAGGTATAGACACACTCCAAATGCCCTAACTTGCGCATATCAAATTGGAGAAAAGACAAGGCAAAGTCAATAAAAGTGCATGTTTTTGTAATATGATGTAAATCCATTAGAATCATGTTGTAAATCACTTGTAATGATTGTATGACTTGTAATTAAGCTTAGAAAAAATCAGGAGCACTTAGATCGAATGTTTAAGCACTCAAAAGCCATTTTCCAAAATTCACATCAGGCTATTCATTGGTCGAGTTTTGTGAGTTGCAAACTCGACCAATCCTGATTGGATCTTGAAAATGACTTTTGATCGGTCGAGTTTACACTTCACAGAACTCGATCGATGGAGTACCTAACCAATTTGATTTTTATTGGTCAGTCGAGTTTCCCCAGGACAAACTCAACTGATGGTATGAATATCGGCTTTGTCTTTTACTCTATCGGTCGAGTTACCCTTGTAGCAACTCGACCGATTGCACTGTACGGAAAAGTCCAGAAAAGTGCTTCTAGTCGTTGTGGAGTTGCAACAAGTGAAAATATATCCGTTGCAAGCCACAAAACGGCTAGTTTTCATTCTCAAGTGTTCCCAAAGGCTAAGAGGCATCCCCAGCTATAAATAGGACCCCTTGAACTTCATTCCAAGGTTGATCATTCAATGCAAACTCTATGTGAGGTTCCTATTCTATAGTTGAGTGCTTCCTACAGCCTCCTCTCTCTCTCTCTAAGCTTAATCACTTGATACATTCGTTAGAGTGAGTAGGAAATCTATAAGAGAGCTAGTCCTACATGTATATCTTGTGAGGCTCTCACTTCCACCACCTCCCTATCTCTCATTTCAACCATGAAGATGAAGGCTCTCTCTCTTGGCTAAGAGAGGTGAAGAAGGACAAGGGAAGGCATCCCTTGGTGAAGATCAAGGCTGAAGACTTGGAGCAAGAGTGGGTAAGCCCTTGATGAAGGCAGAAGACTCCTTGCTCAAGTGGGTAAGGCCTTGGTGGAAGCTTCTCCGAGTGAAGGTGAAGTCAAAGGCAGAAGATTCAAGAAGAGTGGGTAATCCCTACAAGGTTGAAGACTTGTGCAAGAGTAGGTAAGTCCTTAGAAGAAAGCGGAATACTCCTTGCAAAGTGGGTAAGTCCTTGGTAAGGTTGAATACTCTTTGTATTGGATAGGTAAGTCCTTTGGTGGTCATGTATTGTATCTCTTATAATGAATATAATGAAGATGCAAGGTTAAGAAATCCTAGAGGTTGACCTCTCTAGGTAGTGGACTGACTCACTTCTAGTTTGAAGTGTGGAACCACTCTAAATAGCTTGTCAATTGGTGTATGTTCAATCTCTCTCTCCCTTGCTATGCATGGTTTAGTTGCACTCAAATTTCCTATTTAGCAACCTTATCTTGTGATATATCTTGAAGGTCTAATGAATTTTGTTTAAGTGCATTCAGCTCTATTCACCCCCCTATAGAGCATCTAATCACCCATCTAGGATCCAACACTGAGGGATTCCTCTTCTTGTCAAACTTCCTATGTTGAAACCCTAGGTAAGACTCCACAGCCAAAGCTTTATATACCATCTGATGAAAGGTCATGGGAAGTTGTGGGATAAGAGCACATCCCATATTGTAGTTGAGCCCTTTCAGATATAGGTTAGCTCTACATTCTTCACTAAGTCCTAAAGCATATCTCTCAAGCAGCAAGAACTTTTTCACATAAGCAGAAATAATCAATGAACCTTGCTTCAGAGTATAGAAGTTAGCTTCCTTCTTCTTTAGAGCAGCAGTGCAGAAGTACTTCCCACAAAAGCACCAAAAACTACTCTCAGGTCATGGTAGAGACATCTAGAGTCCTTTCTATACCGTTCCACAAACTTGAGTAGGTCCATCTAGAAAATATGAAGCAAATCTAACCTTATGGTGTGGAGAACATGCCATACCATCAAAGGTATGCTCTATGGCTAGCACCCAATCATCATCTTTGTCGACCATTTCTTTTTCACATTCACCCTTGAATGAGGGTGGTTGCATCTTCCTTAGTTCCATTATTAAATACTCCTTAGGCTTATCAGGCACAAGTGGGTTGTTCATCTTTCCTACCATAGTTGTGATAAAAAGTTGTCGAAACATGGCCAACTCTTGCTCAGGATAGATGACTATTCCTTCACCAGTAGCAAAGGTTAGGGTTTCCTAACCTACTGATGGTCCACTTCCAATCGAAGGAGTATCTTGAGTAATTAGAGTGGTAAAGGGAGGATTCATCTTTGGCATCCCAAACTTAGGGTTCTGGGGTGTCTCATAGCCAGATCGGTTGTCAACAGTTGAGTTATCTCCCTCCATGAGTTTTTTCCTGCACAAGGCATGGGAACTAGGTATAAGCAACCTATGAAAAAGGTAAACATCCTAAAGGAGACAAGATTGAATAGTTAGATAACCAATATCCATTGGGTCTGATACCATGCTATAAGGAGTGGGATCCCAGAGAGGGTCCACTCCCTACTAAAATAAAAAGGCAACATTCCAAACAAAACACCAACATAAAAATTTTCTCAAAAGGGATGATAACCAATTTAGTCAACATGTATGTATCACCACACCAAAAATAGTAGTGGAATTTTAAAGATGTATCTAACCATTAAAAAGATTGTTATCATTACTTGACTTTCACCAAAAAGGGTGATATAAAGGAAAAACTAACTAAACATAGGACTAACTGAGGATCACCTAACAACTTCAACAAAGTCTCCCACAAGGTTTCAGTCAAACTTATTGAGGTCCCGGTACAACCTGGTAGTCTCCTCCTTGACCTAAATCTGGGGTTGGAAGCATACCCCAACAAAAGGAGAAAGCATATATATGTCAACAAACCTATATATACATAATAAAATAGAATTGAGGAATATATGGAGTGAAGGGACTTCAAGTAAAGAATACTTCCCATAAAAGAGTAAAGGACCACCCAAGTGGGTATCAAGAGAATTGAATTGCAAACATATGATAACAAAAGAATATTTGCCATAAAAAAATAAATGTGTGTCATACTAGCACATATAAGGAAATAGGACACACATCCCATAACATCATCAACTTGCATGCATGTGAGATAAGCATAACACTAGAACAATATAAAGACAAAGGCGGCTGATTCTCACAAAGTTGAAACCTGATAAAGAATGAAGTACTGCCAGACTCCCAATATATAAAGTGTTGGGCCAAGCCTCATAAACTCAAAACCCATGTATGTGGCACCACCACCTCCATCCCAATAATAATAGGGGAATACTGCCCAAAAACCAATGCAATTACACTACTCTAGTGCTATTGAGTCACATAACATGCTTAACAGAGAGGTAAGTAATAAGTATAGTCATATTAAATAAGATTTGTCACCACATAAATGATAATTTAAGCAACCACCACAAAAGTGGGCTAAAAGAGAATATATTACCAAGTAAAGTTCTACTAGGAAACAATATATAGGATAGAGTCCAAAAGAATTTCCATCACAATAAATTGATCACAAGATCAGAAACAAATAAGGTATTCCACAAGAAAAATGTTTCGAAAAGAAAAAGATATTGTGTAGGCTATTGTTCATAGGACCAAGAGAAAGATAAAGAAAGATAAAAGTAGGTCATTGCTCAATGTAGAAGAATAGGAGATGCAAATATACCTCATTTAAGAATCTAAATAGTCCAAAGTCAGTCCTAGATCCAAGTCTAGGTCTCTAAAGTAGCTATGATGCATACATGTACAATTAGGGTTAAATTTACATTAATTACTAAAGACCCTAAAAATTGCTTTTTTAATATTAATGAATTAGGTTATCAAAACCATGTTATATTTTAGATTATAATTATTTGATTTCAAAACATATTTTACTTTATTTATCTAACTTATAAATTATTAGTTAGGAATTTTGTAAGTTATTACTTATTTAGGAAAATGCATTAAAATCAATTTGTTTAAAACATCAGATACAAGCAAAAAACTTAGCAGCATTAGATAGGTTATATTTTTCTAATTCTGGATCATATTTTAATATATTTTTTGAGCTATACATAATTAATTATGATTTTTTGAAAATTGAACAATCAGATAAATCCATGTCGTCATCTGACTCATGAGAAAGCAAGAGAGAGAGGGAAAGGGCCGTGTGGTCCAAGTTGTCCCAATCATGGCTGGCCAACTTAGTCGGCCACTCAGACAACTCATCTTGTTTCTTCAGAACCAAAAGTAAAGCAAAGAAAATAATAGTGAAAAGACAAGAATATCCCTGATATGAAAAATAAAAAATAAAAGAGAAAGGAGGGCAGTCAGGGAAATAGACACCAACAATTCTTATCATCGATATAGTCCTCGTGCTATGGATATTGAGAAGCATCAGGCGAAGGAACAATGACGTTCAAGACCGCAAAACAACCAGAAAAAGATCCCAATGCCTTCGTCAAAACGCCACAAAGACAACGAGCCCAAGACAAGAAACTGCCATGACCAGAGTCCCAAAAGCAAATCCCCTCCATGTTCAAGACAAAAGTTATAAAGAACTGCCCAAAAATGACGATCATTCAATAATCAAAGTCCATGAAAATAATTACCAGAAGACAACAAAGATAACTACACAGTCTCCATGATCGCAGAGTCACTTAGTAGCCAAAACCAAGACCGTCCGCGAGAAACTTAACAACATCTATAGGAAACTTTGACCCAGGGTGAACCAAGGCAAAAGGAACAAGAGAAATAGTAGTGGAGGTCCCAAGAAGATTATGGCAGTGCTAATTGCACAGGAGATGATGAAGAAGGAAAACATGAAACTGAGGTCATCAGAGAAGAAAGGTGACTAGGTCTAGGGGCTCAGGGGAAGCAATCGCTCAATTGGCGATGGAGGAGAGCTGAGCAAAGGCTGAAGTTCATTTTAGAGGACTTGCGTGAAGATGAGGTACGATGAAAAGAGTTCTGTGAAAAAGATGGAGAGAATGGAATTGGGGGTTTCCTATATATAGGGTGTTAGGACTCATGCAAGGGATCGATAGGTGCGGAATCAAAAAAGGAAATCAACGAAGAAAAGATCTCAAAGAATCTCCGACTGAGGAGGAAGAAATCCCAAAAACAACTTACCGGCTAGTTTCTAAAACTAGCGCGGGGTAGAAGACAACCCCTGGATCGTCAGATCCAAGATCGGACGACTGAGGAGAAATCTCACGTATAAAAAGAAAAAGAAAGCATGTGTGACACTTAAATAAAATTCAATTCTGATTTGAATAAAGTGTATTCATATTAGTTTCTCATTTTCTCTCACCTCCAAAAAGGGTGCAAACAAACTCCAAATTAAATGAAATTTGGCACCTAGCCTAATATGAATATGTAGAATCCAAATTTGCAATTAGATTTCCCTTTTTAAGACTTTTGATTCATTAAATTAGTAAATCTCATTTTCTCTTTCTTCATGCATTAATGGCTCTAGGATTCTCCAAAATTGATGAAACTTCACCACAAGTTACATTAAATATGTTGGATAGGAATTTGCCCTTAATTTTACATGTTGAAGTTGATTGTACATTATTTAATGTTTTTGAAGGTTCTACACACTTTCTCTCTCTTAACTTCATCTTTTTATCAAGGATTTTCCAAATGAATTGAAAATTCACACATAGGCTTATTTTAATGTGTAGAGTATGAATCCAAGATTGATTTTCTCTTTTGGAGTCATGAAATACTCGCATTTCATTTATTTTTGGAGGAAAAACACCTTTTCTTTTCTAAATAAAATTGATATAGTTATTATTAACCTAAGTTTGTGAAACTTGGCCTCCAAGCCAAATCATATCCAAAGAAAATGAGTCTAAAATTGTCTTAACCAATTAATTCTCCATTTATTAATTTTAGTCCTTTATTCATTGTTACCACTATTTCTCATATTAAAGAATTCATTGTCACATTATCTTGCTTAAAGAGTTATTACTTCTCTTTTTATCCCTTCTTTGTTCTAAAGGGTTATAGAAAATTCTAGAATGAATTTCTCTTATCATTGTCTCATTTAGTTTATTAATTTTATATTTATTTGGATAATGTAACATTTTATTTCAATTATGAACACACAGTTTTCCTATGCATATTATCTCGCTTATCATCATAACTTAATCAACATTACCTTATGTGACATATTCTATGCATCCTTTATTGGTCTATAGATTAATTATGAAAGCATTAAGCCATATTTGTTTATATCTCCACATGTTAGGGTCATTTGTTTATGCAATAACATTTTAGGGTTTCAATTAGTTACTAATGTGTATATCTTTATCTTTGTTTGGTTAAGCCCAAAGACTAATCTCTTCACCTTAGAACATGATTAGGTCTAGGTTTTGGTATGTTACAACATGCCACCCCTTAAAGAGATTTCATCCTCAAAATCTAAATGTCCATAACTAACAAACAACTATTTACCACCCCTTAAAAAGATTCATCCTAATAAGTCAAACAACTCTATAGGTACAAGGATAACATCCTTACATTCATCCAGAAGGTATCATGCAAAAAGGAAACATAACTTTAAAGTCTAACTATGGGACTAAGGGCTACCTTCAACATGTTCATCCTTATAGAATTCTTGACCATACAAAGAGAAAACTCTTCCAGGTCTCCTTTCCACAAGCCTTCTACCATTATTTTTTCCATTATTCTGATGAAGCACTTGAGGTTGTTGTTGAGCGGGTGCTTGGCCATTATGAAGCTTGGGACACTCAGCTCGAATGTATCTAGGTTCATTGCAATAATGACATATCATTGGAGTGCCTTGTCTATGTCTATATTGAGAAAACTTCCCTGGAGGGTGGCAACAATTGCACTTAGTACACTTGTCCCTTTTCTGTTCATCTCATGAGGGCTTCCTCTTCTTGTCAAACTCCCTATGTTGAAACCCTGGGTAAGACTCCACAACCAAAGATTTATCTACCATCTGTAGAAAGGTAAAGGGAGGTTGTGGGATAAGAGCACGTCTCACATTGTAGTTGAGTCCTTGTAGATATAGGTCAGCTCTACGTTATTCTCTAAGTCCAGAAGCATATCTCTCAAGCAACATGAACTTTTGCACATAAGTAGAAATAGTCAATGAACCTTACTTCAGACTACAGAAGTCAGCTTCCTTCTTCTTTAGATAAGTAGTGTAGATGTACTTCCCACAAAAAAGCATCAAAAACTACTCCCAGGTCATGGTAGAGACATCAGAGTCCTTGCTATCCTGTTCCACCAAACTTGAGCTGGTCCATCCGGAACATATGAAGAAAATCAAACCTTCTGGTGTGGAGGACATGCCATACCATCAAAGGTCCACTCTATGGCTAGCACCCAATAATCATATTTGTCTACCATCTCTATTTCACCTTCACCCTTGAAGGAGGGTGGTTGCACTTTCATGAATTCCATTATTGAATACTCCTTACGCTTATCAGGCATAGGTGGGTTGTTCATCTTCCCTGTCATTGTTGTGGTAAAAAGTTGTTGAGACATGGACAACTCTTGCTCAGGAGAGATGACTATGCCTACACCAGTAGTAGAGACTAGGGTTTCCTAACCTACTGATGGTCCACTTCCAGTCGGATGAGTATCTTGAGTCACTAGAGTGGTAAAGGGAGGATTCATCCTTAGCATCCCAAACCTACGGTTCTGGGGTGTCTCATAGCCAGACAAGTTGTCAACAGTTGAGTTATTTCTCACCATGAGGTTTTGCCTGCACAAGGCAAGGGAAGTAGGTACAAGCAACTTATGAAAAAGGTAAACATCCTAAGGGAGACAAGATTGAAATAGTTAGATAACCAACAACCAACAGATCTGATACCATGTTGTAAGGAATGAGATCCCAAAGGGAATCCACTCCCTAATAAATAAAAGGCAACATCCCAAACCAAACACCAACATAAAAAAATTCTCAAAAGGGATGATAACCAATTTATTCAACATGTATGTATCATAACAAATAAGGTATTCCAAAAGAAAAATGTTCCCAAAAGAAAAAGATATTATGTAGGCTATTGTCCATAGGACCAAGAGAAAGATAAAAGTAGGTCATTGCTCAATATAGAAGAATAGGAGTTGCAAACATACCTCACTTAAGAATCTAAATGGTTCAAATTCAATTCTAGATCCAATTTTAGGTCTCCAAGGCACCTATGATGCATATATGTAGAATTAGGGTTAGGTTTACATTAATTATTCAAGACCCTAAAAATAACCTTTTTAATATTAATGAATTAGGTTATCAAAACCACACCATATTTTAGATTTTAATTTTTTGATTTCAAAACATATTTTACTTTATTTTTTGACTTATAAATTATTAGTTATGAATTTTGCAAGTTATTGGTTATTTAGGAAAATCCATTAAAATCACTTTGTTTAAAACATCAGATTTAATCAACAAACTTAACAACATTAGATAGGTTATATTTTTGTGATTCCAGATCATATTTTCTTATATTTTTCTGACTATACATAATTAATTATGAATTTTTGAAAATTGGCCAATCAGCTAAATCCACGCCGCCATCTGACTTGTGAGAAAGCAAGGGAGAGGGCCGCACAGTCCAAGTTGGCTCAATCAGGGCCTGCCAACTTATCCGACCACCCAGACAACTCATTTTGTCACTTCAAAATGAAAAGCAAATCAAAGCAAATAACCATGAAAAGATGAGAATACCCCTGGTACGAAATATCAAAAATAGAAGAGAAAGGAGGGCAATCAGGGGAACAGAAACCAACAATTCTTCTCCTTGATATAGTCCTCACACCATGAATGTTGAGCAACATCAGACGAAGGAACAACGACATTCAAGTATGCAAAACAAACAGGAAAAGATCCCAACGCCTTTGTCAAAATGCCATGAAGGTAACGAGCTCAAGAACTGGCAACTTCCATGACCAAAGTCCCAAAAGCGAACCCCATCCATGACCAGGACAGAAGTTTTGAACAACTTCCCAAAAACGACTATCATCCAACAATCAAATTCAATGAAAACAATTACCTGAACATGACGAAGATAACTACACAGTCCCCATGATCGTAGAGTTACTGAGTAGCCAAAACCAAGACCGTTGGTGAGAAATTTAACCTTAACTATAGAACACTTCAACCCAGGGTGACCCAGGGCAAAAGGAATAAGGGAAATAATAGTGGAGGTCCCAAGAAGCTTGTCGCTGTGCTAATTGCACATGAGATGGTAGAGAAGGATGGAATGAAACTCAGGTCGTCAGAGAAGAAAAGCAAATAGGTCTAGGGGGTCGGGGCAGCAACCGCTCAATTGGCGATGGAGGAGAACCGAGCAGAGGCTGAGGTTCATTCTGGAGTACTTGCACAAAGACAAAGTGTAGTGAAAGGAGTTCTGTGAAAAATAATGGAGAGAAGGGAATTGGATGTTTCCTATTTATAGGGTGTTAGGACTCGTGCAAGGGATCAACATGTGCCGAATCAAAAAAGGAAATCAAAGGAGAAAATATCTCAAAGAATCGTCAAGTGAGGAGGGAGAAATCCCAAAAACAACTTACATGTTGGTTTCCAAAACGAGCGCGGGGTAGAAGATGACCCTTGGACCATCAGATCCGAGATCGGACAGCTGAGGAGAAATCTCACGTATAAAAAGAAAAAGAAAGCTTGTGTGACACTTAAATGAAATTCTATTCAGATTTGAATAAAGTGTATTCACATTAATTTCTCATTTTCTCTCTCCTCCAAAAGGGGGGCAAACAAACTCCAAATTAAATAAAATTTGGCATCTAGCCTAATATGAATATTTAGAATCCAAATTTGCAATTATATTCCCCTATTAAATACTTTCGATTCATTAAATTAGCAAATCTCATTTTCTAATTCCTCATGGATTAATGGCTCTAAAATTCTCCAAATTTGATGAAACTTCACGTACAAGTCACTTTAACGATGTTTGATATGAATTTGTCGTTAATTTCACATGTTGAAGTTTTTTGTACATTATTTAATGTGTTTGAAGTTTATACACACTTTCTCTCTCCTCACTTCATATTTTTATCAAGGATTTGTTGAATATTCACACATAGGCTTATTTTAAATTGGCCATTCATTCATCCCGTGGCCGGGGGGTTTTGAACTTGAGACCTCTCGGTCTTACATCAGTACTTTTACCATCTGGGTGCCATCTCTTTGATTTTAATGTGTAGAGTACGGATCCAAGATTGATTTTCTCTTTTGGAGTCATTAAATATGTGTATTTCATTTCTTTTTGGAGGAAAAACATATTTTCTTTTCTAAATAAAATTGATATAGTTATTGTTATCCTAAATTTGTGAAACTTGGCCTCCAAGCCAAGTCATATCTAAAGAAAATGAAATTAAAGCTTACTTAACCAATCAATTCTCCTTTTATTAATTATGGTCCTTTATTCATTATCACCACTATTTGTCATATTAAATAATTCTTTATCACATTATCTTGCTTAAAGAGTTATTATTTATCTTTTTATCTCTTCTTTGTTCTAAAGGGTTATAGAAAATTCTAGAATGAATTTATCTTATCATTGTCTCAATAAGTGTATTGATTCTATATTTATTTGGATAATGTAACATTTTCTCTCAATTATGAACACATAGTTTATCTATGCATATTATCTTGCTAATCATCATACCTTAACCAACATTACCTCATGTGACATATTCTATGTATCCTTTACTGGTCTAAAGATTAATTGTGAAAGTGTTAAGCCATATTTGTTTATATGTCCACATGTTAGGGTGATTTATTTAACATGTTAGGGTTTCAATTAGCTACGAATGTGTATATCTTTATCTTTGTTTGGCTAAGCCCAAAGACTAACCTCTTAACCTTGAAACAAGATTAGGTTCTAGGTTTCGATATGTTACATAAGGTGCTGAGGGTTGACTATCATGGATTGTGTTTGCTTGGTGAATAGAGTGAAGCTTAGTCATGATGTTATGTAATGCTTGACCAAAGTGTCGGGAGTTATCACAGTTTGTCAAGATTCAAGAGTGGAATTTGGATTGGGTTCAATGCTTTGTTCTATCTATGTGAGTCAAGTATCTATAATGCTTTAAAGATGTCCACAAAAATACCAAAATATGAGATTCGTTTTCATCAGTAAATAAAGCTCCATGACATCTTAGGTAATGGATATACTCACTGAAGTAGACTTTTAGATATCCATATTGCAACTTGTAGCAAAAATAAGTAGTCTAAAATGTATAAGGATTATATTGATGGTATTGTGGTGCAACATCCCATTGAGAATAATACATACCTGATTAATTTTTATCAATTAAGTTCAAGATTTATTGTTTATCTTGCTCTCTAGACAAAGAATTGTTTAATTAGAGAGTTGTTAGGAGCTCTCTAAATAGAGAATTGTTCAAGTAGAGAGTTATTTGATGGCCATTTCATAATTCAAGTGCCACTGTCACAAGAAGCTACTATTACCTTCAAGTTCACATCATTGACACACGAAAATTGTAGTTTGTAATTCAATATTGCCTTCAAGTTGGCAATTTGTTGTTTGATAATGTCGTGACGTTGGTACTGCCTTTATGCACAGTTCGATACTGCCTTCATATTTGTAGTCAAGTGTTTCTATCATAAGAGAATTATCGGTTGGTGATTCATAATCCACATTTTATTGTTCATTATGTGCAACAGTGAAGACACATAATGGCATGTAGGGAATAGGCCCTACCTAATGCCAATACAATTCAATAAATGCATTAACTACACACATTGTAACTCATAACATATAGCATAATTCCCTACTAATTAATGACATCGTCCCTTTTAGAGGCAGACACTAAAATGAAAAAATTGTTAATACTAAAGTGTTAACTTTTGGCAATTATAATGTCCTCTTAGTATGGTTGTTTCATTGACAATTACTAAAATCATCACAAAACCTGTAAGTAAAGGATCAGGACAATACTCTTCATTCTTTTTACTTTCATTTTTTCCCAATGACCATTCTTGATTTTAGTCTTGTTGCTAGACATGTGCTCATTTCTCTATCAAACAAAATCATCATTAACATATGCAAAAATCATCATTGGTCGTGTGTGAACTACAAGTTTATGCAGTGTAGTTTGTGGGTTTTGTATAGTATGTATTGATGACTTTATGTTAATTTTCTATATTTCTCATACTATATACAATGAGACTTAGCTATATGTGATGCAATATTTGTTATTTTATGCTGAACATGCAATATTTCTCATACTATATACAATAAGCTCCTTTCTTGAGCAAAGATCACCTTCTCCACTTTAGAGGTGCAAACCCTAGCAAACGAGCATGGAAATGAGATGTTTTAGGGTTTTACGTGGAGTTTTACCATGTATGGTCATGGTTTCGACCTAGAATAAGGTGTAAGGAAGACTAATAGTATGAAAATAGGGAAGGAAGGGAGGAAACTTACTATTTTTGGTCTAAATTACCAAGGAGGAGCTTTAGAAACCCTAATAGAGCAAATTGGAAGCCCTAGGAGCTTTCTTCACCAAGGTAGGCTCCCTCTATTACCTTGGGACAGCAACTTCGTGGCAAAATATAGAAGGAGCTATTATCTAAGCTAGAGGAAAGAAAAGGAGAGCAAGAGTTTTCGAATTGTGAGTTGGGAAGGGTATACATGGCTATATAAAGAAAGAGGTGAAGCATGAGGTGTCTAAGGGACTTTCCATGTGTCTTTAGCCTAGGGCTTGATGGCCATGCAAGAGGACAACTCATGGACTCTTCTTGGATATCAAAATTCGTTCCTAAGAGCCCATAGATCCTTCTAGGCCATCCCCACCATTTTTCAAAAAAGAAATAACCTCATTGGTTGATAGCTTTTAAAGATAAGCACCTTTATAAAGAGGGTAATCCCTATAATGCCCTTGGAAAGAAATACCATCAAACCAAGGTGAAACTAGGTTCTCCAATGGTTTAAAATCTCGTTAATGGTAATGTAATATCTAAGGATTAAAATTTAGTTGATAATTTGCAAAGCAAACCTCTAAATTGGGTAAATTTCATAAAA
This sequence comes from Alisma plantago-aquatica, assembly GCA_963693085.1. Lineage (NCBI taxonomy): Eukaryota > Viridiplantae > Streptophyta > Magnoliopsida > Alismatales > Alismataceae > Alisma > Alisma plantago-aquatica. Next base: position 252,143,433 of record OY856409.1, read on the forward strand.
GTCCAAAATGTGCATATAATTGCATAACCTGCACAAACAACATCCAAATTGGACCAAACTTCATCCACAAGTTATATTTGATGTGTAAAATATGACTTTGCCATTATTTACATATTTTGAAGTTATATAATCACATTATTAATTACTTATGCCTTTTATTGATTTTCTTTCTCCTAAATGTATCCTAATATTTCAAGGTTATCCAAATTAGATGAAATTTGACATGTAGACTAATTTTGATATGTAGATTTCGAATTTGAAGTTTGTTTCCTCTTTTGAGACTTCTTTTTATGAGATATGTCATATGGACCATTAACGACCCATTATCTAAATTGTTCATCCAATTAAGTTTCTTATCTTCATATTACCACTAAAATGAGTTATGTGGCATATTTTATGTTTTCAAATCACATCAAAAAGTTAGATTAAGGTTTAGAGCACTTAATTGTGGTAATTAAGCTTTCATTGAGGTATTTATGCATAAACCCTTCCATTGGTATAATTAGTGAATAAATGTTCACTAAACCACTATAAATTCCACTAATTAAATATAAAGGACAATAAGGATAGAAATGAAAGGAAAAGATGGGAAAGAGGGTCAAAAGACAAAATTTTAGAATTTGGTATGTTACAACACTCCACTCCTTAAAGAGGATTTCATCCCCGAAATCACAAGCAAGAAGGGAAGGGTGAGTGTGCAACATCTCATCACAAAACTTCAGGTTATTTCTCCAACCTTAACTTATACCAAACAACTCATCAACATATACTCAACAAGCATCTCTACATAGGTCAGGTTCTCAAGGATCACCTAGGGTTTCATTATTTATATATTATTTTTAGGATATTTAACATTATTTACATTTTTTGCTCATTAACATTATATTCATTATGATAACACACTATCACCATTATTTTAATTATGGCATATCATAATCAGTTTATTACCAAGGAGGTTATATTTCATTATCATCCATGAAACATCATATATATACATATATATTTCTCATTTATCTTACTAAGAATTTTAGCAAAATTATGGGTTACTCAATTCCCTCAATATACTTGATCATTATCCTTAATATTTTGAACTTCGACTTCATTATCCTTATACTATCACCACATTAAGTTATAACGAATTATTTTGCGTGAAATATTCAATTTGTCATTAAGTCTTCATTCAATCCAAATTATGTCACATCCATTACATATATTTATATTAAATGTTATCTCATTACCACATTATCTTTATTGCTCACATTTATGTCATCATTAATCATTTTCTCATATTTATTTATATTATTTATTTGCACATTTATGTGAATCGAATCACTTCATATTCATATTGAAGTCATTCCATGTATTTTAATGATCAAGGTGAGGCATATTACAAATTGATTCACATTAAGTGACTAATCGTGTGTGTATTAGATAACAAGGTAACATACCATGCATTTCATATTGATGACTTGATTAATATGTGATTAGATGATTATATATATCATTTATGTGTATCAAAGTATGTTAACTGATTATGACACCTAATGTCATTAATGTAACATGAAAGGCATTAAGGGTGTATATGTTAAGGTTAGATGATTACAACTTAGGGTTTAGGTTAACATGATCATTATTCTTCATTTATACATTCTTAGTATGCATTAAATACAAGATTAGGTTACAATTATTTTGCTCATCATTTCATTAGGGTTTATTGGTTTATGACATGGTCAACATCATGCATATCCATTATTAGTATTAAAATGTGAGTTACTCTTATTATGTGCATTAGATATTCATTAGGGTTCAAATATATGAACTATTCATTAGATGATCGTTATATGTTCTTTTGGATATAAAGAAACATGTGGTTACAACTATAACTTGTTTGGTCAAAACTAAGGATTCAAGCACACTAACTTCTGAATTAGGGAGTTAGGGTTTCTAAAGTCAGAGTAGCTATATTTCAGTATGTTACATGACTCCATTCCCATGGAAAGTATTTCATCCTCAAAATCTAAATACCCAAACATCATCAAACCAACTACTCTCCACCCCTTAAAAGGTTTGACCTACCAAGCCAAGCTAATCTAGAGGTAAAAGGGTGAGTCTAACTAGACCATATATAAGATACATCATGCTTCACTGCGCACTCTGATTGCTTACTAAACACCAAACTTCAAAGTCTAGGTTCTAGGGATAACTATCCAAACATGTGGTTATATGGGTCATAAGGGAACTATATTGGGTATCCATCCTCAAACAAGTCATCATACACCTAAAACTTAGGGTTCCCAAAGATATACAACATAGATGTCTAAGGTCACTATTGCCTAAAAGCAAACTATTTCGGACAATCCATTTCAGCTTAGGCTAGGTCGGTATCATATGGATCTGGGAGTCCTCATAAACCAAGCAAGTGGCGCTGAGGAAAATATTATCAGCCTCCAAAACTTGATCCTTTCTAGACACCATTGCTTAAACTTCATGCCATAATAGTTGCCTAAAGGCAAACCTAAACAACATTAAGTTATGCATATTTTAGTTATGAGTATTTTAGGGTTTTATTCATTGTGATACTAATGTGGAACTATAGGATCCTAAATCAACCTTTAATCATTTATAGATCAACTGTAGGGCAACCATGTCACCTAAAGGAACTATGTAAGGCAGGGATTCTAATTAGGGAGACAAAACTGAAATAGTCAGATTCCGACTACCATGGGCTCTGATACCATGATGTAAAGAGGCGAAATCACCCCTTTACTAAAAATTTGAAGAACTGGCATCCATTCCAAATCCTCTCAGAGGTATTATGGAATGGGCATAAATTTTCCAAATTTATTAAACAATGGTATACAAATGACCATTAGAAAGTAGCAGAATAAAAAATAAATGACTATATTCAATTTCATAAAAGGTTTACAAAAATACATCAAATTCTCCCATTAGGGTTTACATCAAGACACACAATCAGGATCTAGATAGAGGGAAGTCTAGACTACTACAATCTTGTCTCCAAGCAACATCTCCATCAACTGAGTCCAAGCCAAAAGCTAAGATCTTCCTTGTCTTATCCATCACCTTGCTCAACACCTGGGTGGTTGGGAAGGCACCCAGCAAAAAGGGAAAGGGAAGAAAAGTATGTGTCACAAAACTAGTCTAGGATAACAAGATAAGTAAAACGAATAAGAATAGGCTAGGGTTCATCATAAGATGAAGATAACAAGAGTATGAGGCTATATATCAAAAGAAACTTGCCATTAATAATTATATCAAAAAGGATTTGCATGTAAGATAATTATGCCTACCTAAATAAGTAGGGTTGAGGCACCTACCAGACCTCTAACCTTAGGTGAGGGGAGAATAAGACATTCCTAGTCACCTATAATATTATGGGGAGAATAAGACATTCCCGAGGGCGATTATTTACATGCCCTCTGTGGGTGGTTGTACATAAGTACCGCTACTTTAAATTAAATAGAACATAAATCCACATGCTTGAAAAGTAGTCATGGCAAGAGTAGTCATAATATTCAATAAGCATGGTAGTGCGGTATAAGACCCAAACAAGAAGAAATTATAATCTAATTTGAGGCATGAACAACATTAGGATTCAAGAATAGAATATTTAGGGTTCATTTAAGCCTCATTCGGGAAATATAGGGTTTGGCTGCAATTATCCCAACATAGGGTGTAAGGAATGCACATACCTCTCTTACTGATATCAATTACTAACTTTCACCGCTTTAATTGAGTCCAAGTTCGATCCACTTTGCCTATTTTCAATGTATTAACATGTATTAGAGTACATAGTGCACATTAATATATAGAAACCCTAATTTCAGAACTTTTTAGAAAAATTCGGATTTAGCTTTTGAAAATATCACCAATGAACTTATTAGGTTCTCCCGATGAAGAAAACATATTCTTATGTTAATTTTGGAGTTATGATGATTAAGATGTAATTTTTATGGATTTTATGCATTAAATTCGTTTTACAAAAATCACCCTTCGTCAAACTATGAAATCATACCTTGAAAATAATTTTATTAGATAGATATTAATTTTACAATTCTAAAACATATTTATTTGTCAAATTTAGATAAGCGGTTTAGAAGATATGAATTTTTCAATACTGACAAATAGGAAATTACCATATCATCAAACCGATCGAGATAATTAAAGAGGGAGGGAGAGGGAGAAAACACCATTTGACCCAAGATCAGGTTTGAAGTTTCTTAGATAACCAAACTAGAGATTATAGAGAAGATAAAATAGCAAGAAACCAAAACCTTAGAAGAACATGGTAAAAAGAGATGGAAATCATCGATTATCAACATAGAAGCATGGGTTTTAAGCATGTACTTAAGCAATATATGAGAAGGGGTTTAACAAAACTTGCCTCTAGGAATGTAATAAGGTCAAAACAGAAATGATCCCGAGATTATAAGGTATGGTTGCTCCAAGCTAAGCTCCTTTCTTGAGCAAAGATCACCTTCTCCACTTTAGAGGTGCAAACCCTAACAAAAGAGCATGGAGATGAGATGTTTTAGGGTTTTAGGTGGAGTTTTACCATGTATGGTCATGGTTCCGACCTATAAGAAGGTGTAAGGAAGACTAACAATATGAAAATAGGGAAAGAATGGAGGAAACTTACTAGTTTTGGTCGAAATTACCAAGGAGGAGCTTTAGAAACCCTAATAGAGCAATTTGGAAGCCCTAGGAGCTTTCTTCACCAAGGTAGGCTCCCTCTATTACCTTGGGACAGAAAATTCATGGCAAAATACAGAAGGAGCTATTATATAAGCTAGAGGAAAGAAAAGGAGAGCAAGAGTTTTCGAATTGTGAGTTGGGAAGGGGTATACATGGCTATATAAAGAAAGAGGTGAAGCATGAGGTGTCTAAGGGACTTTCCATGTGTCTTTAGCCTAGGGCTTGATGGCCATGCAAGAGGACAACTCATGGACTCTTCTTGGATATCAAAATTAGGTCCTAAGAGCCCATAGATCCTTCTAGGCCATCCCCACCGTTTTTCAAGAAAGAAATAACCTCATTGGTTGATAGCTTTTAAAGATAATCATCTTTATAAAGAGGGTAATCCCTATAATGCCCTTGGAAAGAAATACCATCAAGCCAAGGTGAAAATAGGTTCTCCAATGGTTTAAAATCTCTTTAATGGTAAGGGAATATCTAAGGATTAAAATTCAGTTGATAATTTGCAAAGAAAACCTCTAAATTGGGTAAATTTCATAAAAGTCCAGAATGTGCATATAATTGCATAACCTGCAAAAACAACATCCAAATTGGACCAAACTTCATCCACAAGTTATATTTGATGTGTAAAATATGACTTTTCCATTATTTCAATATTTTGAAGTTATATAATCACATTATTAATTACTTATGCCTTTTATTGATTTTCTCTCTCCTAAACTTATCCTAATATTTCAAGGTTGTCCAAATTAGATGAAATTTGACATGTAGGCTAATTTTGATATGTAGATTTCGAATTTGAAGTTTATTTCCTCTTTTGAGACTTCTTTTTATGAGATATGTCATATGGCCCATTAACGGCCCATTATCTAAATTGTTCATCCAATTAAGTTTCTTATCTTCATATTACCATTAAAATGAGTTATGTGGCATATTTTATGTTTTCAAATCACATCAAAAAGTTAGATTAAGGTTTAGAGCACTTAATTATGGTAATTAAGCTTTCACTGAGGTATTTGTGCATAAACCCTTCCATTGGTATAATTAGTGAATAAATGTTCACTAAACCACTATAAATTCCACTAATTAAATATAAAGGCCAATAAGGATAGAAATGAAAGGAAAAGATGGGAAAGAGGGTCAAAAGACAAAATTTTAGAATTCGGTATGTTACAACACTCCACTCCTTAAAGAGGATTTCGTCCCCGAAATCACAAGCAAGAAGGGAAGGGTGAGTGTGCAACATTTCATCACAAAACTTCAGGTTATTTCTCCAACCTTAACTTCTACCAAACAACTCATCAACATATACTCCACAAGCATCTCTACATAGGTCAGGTTCTCAAGGATCACCTAGGTTTCATTATTTAGATATTATTTTTAGGAGATTTAACATTATTTACATTTTTGGCTCATTAACATTATATTCATTATGATATCACACTATCACCATTATTTTAATTATGGCATGTCATAATCACTTTATTACTAAGGAAGTTATATTTCATTATCATCCATGAAACATTGTATATATACATATATATTTCTCATTTATCTTACTAAGAATTTTAGCAAAATTATGGGTTACTCAATTCCCTCAATATACTTGATCATTATCCTTAATATTTTGAACTTCGACTTCATTATCCTTATACTATCACCAAATTAACTTATAACGAATTATTTTGCGTGAAATATTCAATTTGTCATTAAGTCTTCATTCAATCCAAATTATGTCACATCCATTACATATATTTATATTAAATGTTATCTCATTACCACATTATCTTTATTGCTCACATTTATGTCATCATTAATCATTTTCTCATATTTATTTATATTATTTATTTGCACATTTATGTGAATCGAATCACTTCATATTCATATTGAAGCCATTCCATGTATTTTAATGACCAAGGTGAGGCATATTACAAATTGATTCACATTAAGTGACTAATCGTGTGTGTATTAGATAACAAGGTAACATACCATGCATTTCATATTGATGACTTGATTAATATGTGATTAGATGATTATATATATCATTTATGTGTATCAAAGTATGTTAACTAATTATGACACCTAATGTCATTAATGTAACATGAAAGGCATTAAGGATGTATATGTTAAGGTTAGATGATTACAACTTAGGGTTTAGGTTAACATGATCAGTATTCTTCATTTATACATTCTTAGTATGCATTAAATACAAGATTAGGTTACAATTATCTTGCTCATCATTTCATTAGGGTTTATTGGTTTATGACATGGTCAACATCATGCCTATCCATTATTAGTATTAAAATGTGAGTTACTCTTATTATGTGCATTAGATATTTATTAGGGTTCAAATATATGAACTATTCATTAGATGATCGTTATATGTTCTTTTGGATATAAAGAAACATGTGGTTACAACTATAACTTGTTTGGTCAAAACTAAGGATTCAAGCACACTAACTTCTGAATTAGGGAGTTAGGGTTTCTAAAGTCAGAGTAGCTATATTTCAGTATGTTACATGACTCCATTCCCATGGAAAGTATTTCATCCTCAAAATCTAACTACCCAAACATCATCAAACCAACTACTCTCCACCCCTTAAAAGGTTTGACCTACCAAGCCAAACTAATCTAGAGGTAAAAGGGTGAGTCTAACTAGACCATATACAAGATACATCATGCTTCACTGCGCACTTTGATTGCTTACTAAACACCAAACTTCAAAGTCTAGTTTTAGGGATAAATATCCAAACATGTGGTTATATGGGTCATAAGGGAACTATATTGGGTATCCATCCTCAAACAAGTCATCATACACCTAAAACTTAGGGTTCCCAAAGATATACAACATAGATGTCTAAGGTCGCTATTGCCTAAAAGCAAACTATTTTGGACAATCCATTTCAGCTTAGGCCAGGCCGGTATCATATGGATCTGGGAGTTCTCGTAAACCAAGCAAGTGGCACTGAGGAAAATATTGTCAGCCCCCAAAACCTAATCCTTTCTAGACACATTTGCTTCAACTTCATGCCCTAATAGTTGCCTAAAGGCAAACCTAAACAACATTAAGTTATGCATATTTTAGTTATGAGTATTTTATGGTTTTATTCATCATGATACTAATGTCGAACTATAGGATCCTAAATCAACCTTTCATCATTTATAGATCAACTTTAGGGCAACCATGTCACCTAAAGGAACTATGTAAGTCGGGGATTCTAATTAGGGAGACAAAACTGAAATAGTCAGATTCCGACTACTATGGGCTCTGATACCATGTTGTAAAGAGGCAAAATCACCCCTTTACTAAAAATGTGAAGAATTGACATCCATTCCAAACCCTCTCAGATGTATTATGGAATGGGCGTAAATTTTCCAAATTTATTAAATAATGGTATACAAAAGACCATTAGAAAGCAGCGGAATAAAAAATAAATGACTATATTCAATTTCATAAAAGGTTTACAAAAATACATCAAATTCTCCCATTAGGGTTTACATCAAGACACACAATTAGGATCTAGATAGAGGGAAGTATAGACTACTACAATCTTGTCTCCAAGCAACATCTCCATCAATTGAGTCCAAACCAAAAGCTAAGATCTTCCTTGTCTTATCCATCACCTTGCTCCACACCTGGGTGGTTGGGAAGGCACCCAGCAAAAAGGGAAAGGGAAGAAAAGTATGTGTCACAAAACTAATCTAGGATAACAAGATAAGTAAAGAGAATAAGAACATGCTAGTGTTCATCATAAGATGAAGATAACAAGAGTATGAGGCTATATATCCAAAGAAACTTGCCATTCATAATTATATCAAAAAGGATTTACATGTAAGATAATTATGCCTACCTAACTAAGTAGGGTTGAGGCACCTACCAGACCTCTAACCTTAGGTGAGGGGAGAATAAGACATTCCCAGTATCCTACAATATTATGGGGAGAATAAGACATTCCCCAGGGCGGTTATTTACATGCCCTCTGTGGGTGGTTGTACATAAGTACTGCTACTTTAAATTAAATAGAACATAAATCCACATGCTAGAAAAGTAGTCATGGAAAAAGTAGTCATAATATTCAATAAGCATGGCAGTGGGGTATACGACCCAAACAAGAAGAAATTATAATCTAATTTGAGGCATGAACAACATTAAGATTCAAGAATAGAATATTTAGGGTTCATTTAAGCCTCATTAGGGAAATATAGGGTTTGGCTGCAATTATCCCAACATAGGGTGTAAGGAATGCACATACCTCTCTTACTAATATCAATTACTAACTTTCACCACTTTAATTGAGTCCAAGTTCCACTTTGCCTATTTTCAATGTATTAACATGTATTAGAGTACATAGTGCACATTAATATATAGAAACCCTAATTTCAGAACTTTTTAGAAAATTTTAGATTTAGCTTTTGAAAATATCACCAATGAACTTATTAGGTTGTCCCGATGAAGAAAACATATTCTTATGTTAATTTTGGAGTTATGACGATTAAGATGTAATTTTTATGGATTTTATGCATTAAATTCGTTTTACAAAAATCACCCTTCGTCAAACTATAAAATCAGACTTTGAAAATATTTTTATTAGATAGATATTAATTTTTCAATTCTAAAACATATTTATTTGTCAAATTTGGATAAGCGGTTTAGAAGATATGAATTTTTCAATACTGGCCAATAGGAAATTACCACATCATCAAACTGATCGAGATAATTAAAGAGGGAGGGAGAGGGAGAAAACACCATTTGACCCAAGATCAGGTTTGAAGTTTCTTAGATAACCAAACTATAGATTCTAGAGAAGATAAAATAGCAAGAAACCAAAACCTTAGAAGAACATGATAAAAAGAGATGGAAATCATCGATTATCAACATAGAAGCATGGGTTTTAAGCCTGTACTTAAGCAATATATGAGAAGGGGGTTAAAAAAACTTGCCTCTAGGAATGTAAGAAGGTCCAAAAAGAAATGACCCCGAGATTATAAGGTATGGTTGCTCCAAGATAAGCTCCTTTCTTGAGCAAAGATCACCTTCTCCACTTTAGAGGTGCAAACCCTAGCAAAAGAGCATGGAGATGAGATGTTTTAGGGTTTTAGGTGGAGTTTTACCATGTATGGTCATGGTTACGACCTAGAAGAAGGTGTAAGGAAGACTAACAGTATGAAAATAGGGAAGGAAGGGAGGAAACTTACTATTTTTGGTCAAAATTACCAAGGAGGAGCTTTAGAAATCCTAATAGAGCAATTTGGAAGCCCTAGGAGCTTTCTTCACCAAGGTAGGCTCCCTCTATTACCTTGGGATAGAAACTTCGTGGAAAAATATAGAAGGAGCTATTATCTAATCTAAAGGAAAGAAAAGGAGAGAAAGAGTTCTCGAATTGTGAGTTGGGAAGGGGTATACATGGCTATATAAAGAAAGAGGTGAAGCATGAGGTGTCTAAGGGACTTTCCATGTGTCTTTAGCCTAGGGCTTGATGGCCATGCAAGAGGACAGCTCATGGACTCTTCTTGGATATCAAAATTCGGTCCTAAGAGCCCATAGATCCTTCTATGCCATCCCCACCGTTTTTCAAGAAAGAAATAACCTCATTGGCTGATAGCTTTTAAAGATAAGCACCTTTATAAAGAGGGTAATCCCTATAATGCCCTTGGAAAGAAATACCATCAAACCAAGGTGAAACTAGGTTCTCCAATGGTTTAAAATCTCGTTAATGGTAAGGGAATATCTAAGTATTAAAATTCAGTTGATAATTTGCAAAGCAAACCTCTAAATTGGGTAAATTACAAAAAAGTCCAGAATGTGCATATAATTGCATAACCTGCACAAACAACATCCAAATTGGACCAAACTTCATCCACAAGTTATATTTGATGTGTAAAATATGAATTTGCCATTATTTCCATATTTTGAAGTTATATAATCACATTATTAATTACTTATGCCTTTTATTGATTTTCTCTCTCCTAAACTTATCCTAATATTTCAAGGTTGTCCAAATTAGATGAAATTTGACATGTAGGCTAATTTTGATATGTAGATTTCGAATTTGAAGTTTGTTTCCTCTTTTGAGACTTCTTTTTATGAGATATGTCATACGGCCCATTAACGGCCCATTATCTAAATTGTTCATCCAATTAAGTTTCTTATCTTCATATTACCACTAAAATGAGTTATGTGGCATATTTTTGTTTTCAAATCACATCAAAAAGTTAGATTAAGGTTTAGAGCACTTAATTATGTTAATTAAGCTTTCACTGAGGTATTTATGCATAAACCCTTCCATTGGTATAATTAGTGAATAAATGTTCACTAAACCACTATAAATTCCACTAATTAAATAGAAAGGCCAATAAGGATAGAAATAAAAGGAAAAGATGGGAAAGAGGGTCAAAAGACAAAATTTTAGAATTCAGTATGTTACAAATATGATTTATTTTATGAAATTTGTATTTGAATCTTATATCATCATTATCTATTTATTTTCTCTTGCTTATACAACAAACATTACAAAGTGTGCTCAAAATTTCTGATGTGACTGCTTTAAACTTTTAAAATTTATGTAATGCTTTCTTAAGAGAACATTTACCACTCTAATGGTAACCTCAATAGCCATCACATATGAGCATCCAATAATTATATCAATTTCCTGCATTATGCTATATTTATACATTGACAATTTATATTTGGACTACAATTTTATCTGGTGTGCTACTAGACAAAAAATTCTGGCTATGACACTGATTGTGTGTCTGAATATCATAAGAATATTTTCTATGTTAAATACTTTTTAAGCCAAGTATAGGGAGTTGATGGGATTATCATTGACAAATAGTAGAATTTATGTGGAGAGGGAGTTCATTTAGAGGAATTGGAGTTAGGTGGTAGACGATTTAGAGAAGAAAAAGTGTGAATGGGGCTATTTGTAAGAAGCATTATTGGAATCAAGGGACAAATGGGGAATTAAATTAGTAGGATTAGTAGGAGAACTGGATTAGTAGGGATGGAGGATGTTGGGACTGTATTAGTGGATAAAAGTGGATGAGATGAGAGTGGTTATAACTAGAAGTGATGTTTTGTAGGACCATGTAGGGAAAGCCTCATGGGACGGAAGTGGGACAAAGATGTAGGGAAATATAGCGATAGAGAAGACAATAGAAATAAAAATGTAACTTCCATATTCCCCTTTGACAGATGATCGCATCAATAACTATGTAATGGGAAGGATGGTTTGCAAGGTCATACCTGGTCTTCGAGCAATTCCAATGACAATACCCTCGCAACAATGTGTGCCTTTCTTCAAATTGCACCCAGATAATGCCAGCAATAGCTCCTGGTTGATCACCATGGACAACAATTGACTGTGTCCTCCAGCGACAGGAAACAACCTCCTCGCCTCTATAGTAGTACACACAAACCATCGGGAGCTCTTATCGTTCTAGAAGAACAAACAAGGATTTGTCCCTTCTAGTCAGTGTACTAGCACCAATTTGTTCTTCTATAACTGTTCTCCCTTGTTATCCCTCCCTTTATTGGGTTGGATTTGCTCAGGTTCTCTTGGTTACCACAACCAGAGAACACAACAATTGTCAGAGCTAATTGATTTTGTATCTGAGAAGACCCATGTACCTCTCTATTTATAGAAGGGTAAGGTTTAGGGCTCCCAGTCTGAGCGGGAGTCAAAGGGGATGGAATTTCATGAATTTTTGCATCATGCAATTGGAGAGACAATCAGTTCACTGGTGAATATATCGGTTGGCATGTGAGCCAATTGGTTCAGCCCTTGAACTAGTCATTTGTGTTGGTATGTATGCCCAGAGAGACAATCATGTGATGTTTGAGATGAGGCATTAGATACATGATATGATAATTAATAACAAAATGCAAGCTTACAATTTATTATGTTTCATTCATTTATGAGATAATGATGGAACACTATAAATTTCCGGAGAATAATATTACTCAATTACGTATGTCTTCAAGTATTAGCCTTGTCTAAATGAGATCATACGGATGTTAAAAGTACATATACATATTCTTATTATGTCCCTGATCGGTTGTTATTGTGGAACATTGATAGACAACAATAGCACATAAGATCAGAGTGTGGGTTGGTTGATGATGCAATCTTGTGAGTCAGTATATGGCTATATCAAACCAAGCACACATATAAATGTTAGAGAACAATGTATCAGACAGACCCACCGTGAGACTGACACATGGAAGCCATCTTCATGGAGGTCATAGTCAGCTCTCACAGTGATGGTGGTGGTTGTGGTTCTTAGACCTGAAATCACTGCACTCATCACATGTTGTTGGGTACACTTTGACATCATCAAACGTAGTCCTGAATGTGGGTTGTTATAACTGTGATGATTGGGTGACTTTGACACATGGGGACTAACTATGAGTGATAAATATGGGATTTTTCCCTCCTACATGAGTATGATATCGAATGCCTCTTGATTAGCGAGATTGAGAAAAGTATGGCCATACACATGTGAGTCAATATATGAGATTGAGCTTACATATATCTCATACATTCTACTCTGGTTCAAGGAACAAGATTGAATAATAATGAGGATGACTGCTCCATGCCTCTAGTTCAATTTGAATATCAGTGACAAAGGAACTATACAAACACTATAGCACCATACAAAAATTGTAGGTTGAAGTTTCTCCCTAACTTTCCATTCACTTGGGTAGCATTGATGTGCGACTAGGCACCACTCTTTTCTTATGATATCATAAGTTGTTATGGACATTCACATGCAATGTGATAGGGGACCTATAGGGTCACACTCATAGGAACTCATCTATAAGAGGAGTTTGAATCTTGATTGACAATTGGATTGATTGCTTAAGTGTTTAGGTACTCAATTCATGCAACAGATCAACAGATTGGATGACTGAACTACCAAACTACCATCTCACAAGGTGAGATGACCGTTCGGGCAGCCAGACGGGCATCTCAAGAGTTGAGATGGTCGTTTGGGTTGTCAGGCAGATCATAAATTGAATTGGCTTAGTTCTGCCCTATGAACCGATCGGTTCAAGCTGTGGAACTGATCGGCTTGACTCAGACTCACCTGACGACTGTCTGGGTGAGTAAGACAGGTGTATCACTGGTGTGAGACGGCCCAATTGTGACGAACGAAGGTTCTAGAGTTTTCCCGAAACTCATTTCAATTGCACATATTTGGGGTGCAAGTAAATTAATGTGTGACATTAATTAGGAAATAGTTTGCCAATTCATATCTGACTGGGAAAGTGAGAAACGACCATCTCACAACGCAAGAAGGTTGTGAAACTTTCAAAATTGTTGTGAAAATTCAAGATCTTTCAGTCCTTTACACTCCCACTTTAGTCCCGCATTGGCTGGGGATTGGGAACCGGGAACCCTGACCCTAACCCCTCCCAGCAAGTCCTACCCGACTAGGGAGGGAAAGCCAAGGGAGAGAAACAACTGAGGATCATTTTTGTGGGAGAGCATGTTGGTGACTAGTACACCAACGGTAGGGACAACTCCTTTCAGTCCATTTTGGCAGGACGACATGAGTTTTAGTTGGTCAGTGTAGGCTACTCTAGAGGCAAGAGTCATTTGGTTGCTGCTAGGAGGGCAACATCAACTCACAGTCCGTGGTGATATTTGAGGAGTCGTTGCAGCAGTTGTCCGAGTCTAATGTCTATAGAGGAGCAGTCATATGATTCAGAGTATGACTAGGAGCTGCACAGACACCGTCTAAGATAGAATGTGCATCTACATCAATAAGGATTGTTGCTGGACTCACTCTAGGACTAGGTATATATTTGTGAAAACATCCTTCCCATTGTATAGTTATTGACTTGATCTGCTGGTTAATGGAAAATAAGTCAGTAAAATTTTTATTTTCTCTACCCATCTAATGTCATATTCCCCTACAATGGTATTAGATCCTCGTCAATTAATTATGTTTTGGGATAATCGATATTAGTGGATTTTTGTTTTTACCATGTCAATTTATTACATGCAATGTGAATATTTAAACTGGTTGATGTACACGTCTGTCTTATCACCACATAAAGAATCCAAACAATATATATATATATATATATATATATATATATATATATATATATATATATATATGATATATATATAATTTACATGGGTCGCCATAAAATCAATTTTGATGGTGGATGTAATTCTTGGTTATGGCCAAAATCTCAGATCTATGTGCGCATGGTTGTGGTTATTATTCCTACTATTAATCAGTCTGCACACCGAGCCTCTCTGTTTTTTCCAAATGTAAATTAATACTCTTCTTCCTATTTCCCCTCGAACGTAACTCGAGATTTTCCCTATATACAACATAATAAGAAATAGGATATTTTTAATTTATGTTTCGATGTTAGATGATGATCTACACAAAGACAAAACAACTGGCTCATGAGACGACCCAATCGACTGGAGGACTGAGGAGGCTAGATGACAGGAGGACAAATCAATTGAACAGTGGCCCAACCGATCGGCCAGAGGTGTCCAAATGCTGCTTGGACCTGAGAACCAGGCGACCGTTTCATAAAAGCCCAACTGAGTGATCAGGAGGCAAGCTGATAGGTTATATCAATTCATTAGAGGGAAGAAGCAAAGATTAGAATTGTTCTTTTACCTTATAATGGGGGTATGTATATATTTTGTCGATTGTCTGGTGTTTGTTTATTTTAAATATTGCTTAAAAATATATTATCTTAAATGTAATACTTTGTATACGTAGGGGATATTAGATACTTTGTGTCTTTGACCCTATGTGGGGTAGGTGCTACTATCTTGATCCATTAAGAGGAAAATTACGCGGGAATGTGGAAAAACTCATAGATTTGTAAGAATTTCATAAAACAATTTCATTACATAATACATGTATCAAAAGTTCCATATATTATTACTAATGCGGTAGAATTCTTGATATGAATTTGAACAGGACTCATGAATTTTATCAAAAGAGAGATGTGCAATATAGGAAGAATTTGAAATGGGAAATTATCAAGGTTAGTCACCATTTTCTTTCTTATTGTTGCAAATTTGTAGAATAGGTAGAAGCAGAGTCATCCTTTCTTTAATGTGCGCTTATTTTGACTCTTGTTTGGCATCCTTTTTTGTGCCACTACTTCCAACACTTGATTGTCTGATCAACCTGGACAATTGGTTCCCTACATCATTGCTTTCAACCATAAGAGCAGTTCGTGTTGGTTTCATTTACAACCTACAGGGTTGGTTTCATTTACAACCTACTGGTTTCATTTACCATATTCAGTTAGCATCTATCTGATTTCTTCGTGTTGGACTAGCCTTAGTCGAAGCTAGCACATCGTTCTCGTGACCTCTTAACATTATATAGGAAACTAATCCATTTTTGGATATTCCATTTATGGATCTAATTACACATTGGCAGCACCCATGGTATGCCTTGTACACACAACAGCTCCACTCGAGGACGTGCCTATCAAACCAAACATCATACATGAATAGGATCTTCATGTTTGTGCTCCTCACCACTTCCCATAGATCAATTTTTGGTTCTATTTACATCCACTTCCCATCTATATCAGCTGCAAACAAAGCCTTGTACTCTTGCCATTTAGCTATCATAACATTGATCCAATGATTTCGTCTATAGACCATACTTTAAAATCTACCAGTGTGCAGGACATATATCAAATGATCTCTAGATGATATTATGTATATTATTAGTAGAAATTATTTGTTGTTTTGCACCATTTGCTTACACACTGAGAAGTTTCCTTTCATATATTTGCATTTTTAATATTTTGCATAGAAATATAAGTTTGCTTTTCCATGAATTTGTACTATGAATTTAAAATCTGACACATTGGATGGTTCCAACGTACTCTTTTAGAGCTCTCTCAAACCTTTTCGTTGCATGAACACCTTTGCATTTTGCTTTTATATGCATCTTCTTCATTTTGTTGGGTTAAGAAAACGTTTCATTGAAACCAGAATAATTTTTAGTATATTTTGCAATTTTGTTTTTTATGGGTCTTTAGGTTAAGAAAGATATTTTAGTGAAACATGAATATTTTTCAGCTAAACTATATGCATCTGGTGTAAACTATGTGTCTGGTCTAAACTATATGCATGATAATAATAGCTATAGGTCGTCTAAATTTTGATTAAAGGTCTCTTCTGAAGCTAGTCTAGATTTCCAAGTAGATTTCATGGGCTTTGTTTTTGCTTGTGGTTCTACTATTTTACTTCTCTTTATCTATTTTTACATGCACGAAGCAACGGTATGATGAGTAGTATCTCTGTTGATGTTAATGCATGATGTGCATTTTGTCAACAACCTTCAAAATTCTCTGGCCGTTCTACTTCCCTGATGGCATGTTGTTGCCATGCATTATTATGTTTTGCATTGTTCACATTTCCTTATGTTTCATGTTTTACTTTCATTTCTTAGTCGTTCTGACACGAATGCCATTTACTTTATGCATATGGTTTAAACTATATGCGTCTGGTAAAAACTATATGCATGATATTAATATATACAGCTCGTCTAAATTTTGATTAAAGGTCTCTTCTGAAGCTGGTCTAGATTCCCAAGCAGATTTCACGGGCTTTGTTTTGTTTGTGGCTTTACTATTTTACTTTTGTTATTTGTTTTACATGCACGAAGTAACAGTATGGTGAGTAGTATCTATGTTATTGTTGAATGCATGATGTGCATTTTGTCAACAACCTTCAAAGTTCTCTTTGCATTTTGTCAAATTTCCTTGTGTTTCATGTTTTGCTTTCATTTCTTAGTCGTTCTGACACACATTCCATTTACTTTGAAATCTATCAGGATGTAAGTGTCGAGGTCATAGCAAATAATCTCTAAATGTTATTATTTATATTATTAGTAAATAAATTCTTTGTTGTTTCATTTGATTATGTTGTCGGTAGTTGTCACTTGGTAACAGTTTTGTTGAAGGTATGTCCAAACTATTTCTTGTGTTTCTGTTGGACAAGAATGCATTGTGTAACCCAAGATGCTCAGTAGGAACCGGTGACTATAATAAAACAAAAAGTGTGCATGCTCAGTATCTTGGTTTTGAATGCTTCATTTATTGTTTATTTTCCTAGATGTTGAGTTTTCATGTTATTTGTTTTAATGATGTGATCCATTATGGATCCACTTGGGTGTATTTGTATGCGCTTACATTGGTGTTCAGTACTCCATGCAAGTAACAACATCATGTTGTCTTATTTTTACAATATTTCATTCATTATAAAATTTTGCTGATTTAGCCATCGTAAGCCTTAATTACATCATTTTTCTATTTCCGGTCAGTGGCGGAGCCACAATGTAGGTTGGGTGGGCACATGCCCTACCCAAGTTTTACAATATCTATAATAATAACCATAAGAACACCAGAGTTTTGCAGAAAAACTACAACAATGCCCTACCTAAAATGTACCACTAAAGTTCTGTATTAATTGTGCCCCCCTTGAGTTTGAGATACTTTCATATTTTTGATATTTTGAGTTTCAACATATAGTTGTTTGCTTGTATGTGTTCTGCATTTGCTTGATTTCTAATAATTATGAGATAGCTCTACCTCCAATAATTTTAAGATTATTTATACTTCTTTCATCCTCTTATTTTAACAAGTTCTCACAACTATTTGGATAAGAAATTTATATTTATTTTATACAGTGTCCAAAGCAGCCGAACAACATAGATTGTGGGTATTATGTGTTGAAGTACATGAGAGACATCATTGATGTGAGAATTACAAATATTCATGAATGTGTAAGCTACTTATCATTATATTCTTTTAGTTTGTTCAAATTTTTAAATAAATTGAAAAAATGACAATATGTTGATATATTTGTCATATGATTGCAGTATTATTCGAAGTATATTGGTCGTTGCTTCAACCAAGAAGAAATCAATGAGGTCCGAAATGAGTGGGCGACATGTGTTCTTGAGCACATATAAGATTATGTGACACGAGGGGGAGACATTTGTTCTTTAGCATAGACCACTGTGTGAAACTTTTTTAGTTAGTTTTTAATTTGATTCTAGAGTGGGTACTTAGTGCTTTGTATTTTTGAATCTTTGTATGGATGATTGAATATTTATTCAATTTAGTATGAGTTTTTTTCAAGGTTTGATGGAAAGCTTGTTCAATTATGTGCTTGATTGTGAAATGAAAAAAGTACAATATATTAAAACTTATTAATAATATGGTTAATTTGATCAATAAAATTGGTTCGATATATGACCCGTCAAACTCCAATCAAAGATGATAGTTAATGATATGTTGTAAAATGTATGATACTACAACAAACAACACATGTTGTGTTATCCACACCTATTACAACAAGTGTGTCTGAAAAAAGACACCTATTACAACAAGTGTTTCTAGTGAACTACAATATGCACAACCTGTTGTATAAAATGTGTATATTACAATAGACACACAACATGTTGTATAAACATCCTTATTACAATGGTTAAATGTATCGAAAGACAACCTGCTTCAACTGTTGTATAAACATGTATATTACAACAGGTGCACTGCATGTTGTAAGAAACATCCCTATTACAACATGTGTGTTTAGTGATAGACAACATGTTTCAACTATTGTATAATATATATTACAACAGGCACACGCATGTTGTCAAAAACACCCCTTTTACAATGGGTGTGTTTAGTTAAAGACAACATGGTTCAACTGTTGTATAATATATATTACAACGGGTGCACCACATGTTGTATAAAATACCCATATTACAACAGACCATTCATTAAAAGACAACATGTTTTAACTGTTGTATAAAATATATGTATTACAACATGCGATCACATGTTGTATAAAGCACCCCCATAAGACCACGCGATCTAATACAACGGTTAACACCTGCTGTAAAATGGAAAAATGAACTATTGTAAAAAACATTTTCTGTAGTAGTGATTGTGACTTAGCTCAAGATAAAATGGATAAAATTAGAGAAAATTTTGTACATATAGTAGTATAATGAAAATAATTTTTGTCGATAAGAAACATTAGACATATAACAAAGATGGTACCAAAACCAATGCGATAAACCAAGTCACAATTCATCCATAAAAAGACCTCCTTATCCTACTACCTCCTCATAACCTAATTGCATCCTCAGGTCAAACATCATAGTATTAAGAGATACAAGTCATCATCAATCTATTTGGTATGGTAACGTCATCATCTTAGGGTTTACTCAACATGAAACTCATACGATCCCTTTTCGTCATCTTATAAACAACTTAGGCAAAATCTAGGGAAAATATCTCACCTAAAGGGTGACTATGCAAGGTAAGGGTTCTACTAGGGAGACACAATTGAAATAGTTAGATTCTGACTACCATGGGCTCTGATACCATGTTGTAAGGAGTGGGACCTGAGAGAAGATCCACTCCCTATTAAAAATTTGAAGAATAAAGCATCCATTACAAACACATTCATAATTGGTATGAGGTGCAAAATTTTCAAATCTTATATGATGGTATACAAAAGACCATAGAGTGTAGTAGCAGAATAAAAATAATGACTATATTCAATTTTTCATCAAGATTACAAAAGTACATCATAATCTCCCACGAGGGTTTTCATAAAAGGTACAACATAAGGATCTAAGTATAGGGAAATATAAACCATATCAAGATTCTCTACAAGCTTTAACTCCTTAACCTAAGTCCAAGTCTTCATGCCATATCATCCAAGTCCTTCACCTAGGGTTGGAAGCATACCCCAACAATAAGAGAAAAGTAGATGACATCAGCATAGGCTGGTATGTGCATACTAAATAGGAAATTGAGCATTATATGAAATAAAGGACATCAAAATA
Source organism: Alisma plantago-aquatica (assembly GCA_963693085.1). Classification (NCBI taxonomy): domain Eukaryota; kingdom Viridiplantae; phylum Streptophyta; class Magnoliopsida; order Alismatales; family Alismataceae; genus Alisma; species Alisma plantago-aquatica. The sequence continues at coordinate 252,164,022 of OY856409.1, forward strand.
AAAGGCTTTCCATAGAAAAGTAAAGGACTACCCAATCGAGCATAAAAGAAAAGATTTATAATAAAAGAGATAAATAAGAGAAATGTATAAGAATAAAACATCCATGTGTTTCACATGTGACCATACTAGAACAATATAAACATGTAGGTAGGAAATAGCAAATCTACCAAAAAAATGTGGGGTGAGAGGACACTAAATATGGAGTGGGCAGGAACTGTATACATCCACACTGAGCAAGAAATACACATCTACTCAAAATATTTTCATATGCATGAATTTTAACATTTGCATTCATATGTAGGAATGTTCACATCCACATAAAATAACATGTAACATTATACTAGCACTCACCACATGATGCATATCAAAAGAATAAGAAAGTATAAAAGAAAATAAGAGAGATGAGAACAACCAACAAAATAAAGTGGGATCAGAGGACCCATGCCATCATATAATGTGCCATATAAACATCTACTACAAAGGTGGGCAAAGAAGCACATATCACCAAAGAATGTTCCACCACAAGCAATGCATAAGGAAGAGTCCAAAAGAATGTCCAAACAAGATAATATGATTACAAGACCAGTAACAAATAAAGTAGTTCACATGAACCATAATTTTCAAAGAAAAGAGAGAATGTGTAGGCTAGTGTCCAAAGGACCAAGAGAAAGATAAAAAATGGTTATTGCTAAAAAGGAATAATAGGGGATGTAGACATACCTCACTTAAGAATCTAAACAGTCCAAAGTCAATCCTAGATCTATGCCTAGGTCTCCAAAGCACCTATTAAGCATATATGTAGATTTAGAGTTAGGTTTTCATTAATTATTCAAAACCCTAAAAATTGCCTTTTTAATATTAGTAAATGAGGTTATCAAACCATGCCATATTTTAGATTATATTTTCTAATTTTCAAAATATATTTTATTATATTTTTCTGGCTTATGATTTATTAGTTTTGAATTTTATAATTTATAACCATTTAGAATTATTTATTAAAATTCCTTCATCAATTGGTTTGGGATTAGGCGATGAAACCATTACCATTAGTTAGATAATCTTTTTCTGAATCCAAGGAGTATTTATTTGTAATTTTTGGCCCAACAGAAAATAGTTATGAATTTTAGAAATTCGACCAATAGGAAAAATAAAAAAAGCCACATCAGTGTCTATCTCGTGAGAAATAGAGAGAGAGAGAGAGGGAGTGTGTCAGGTAGTCCGAGTTGGCCCAATTAGGGCTTGCCAACTCGGTTGGACCCACAAATAGCTGGGCAAGTTGCCACAGTGTTGAAACGAAAACAAAACCCACGTGAAATGGCGATTTTGCCCTTATGTCGAGAAATCAAACACAAGAGAAACATGAGGGTATGAGGGGGAAATTATCAAGGGTTATCTCTCCCCCTGACTCCAATGCCATTTTTATTCAAGCAATACAGTTAGCTAGCACAGGTTTTGGGGAAAATCAATAGAGGTGATTGAATAATGATTTCAAAATGCCAGATTGAAGATCAAGGGTAGCAAAAAACCAACCCTTGACTGAATTTGGCCGCGACGAGATGAGGAGTGTTTCTACAAAAGCTGGACTAGAGTCTGGTTTCCCTAAAATTGTGGTGAGGATTTATATCATCTCAGATGAAATTGAGGTACGGGAATGATCTTACCAAGTCTGACGGCGATGGGAATAGGACTATTTATATATGGGTTAGGCCACTAAGCGATCAGGGGGTGGGAGGTCCGAGAGGATAAATGAGCATTTTGGGAAAATCGTGATCTTGGGAAAATACAATGCAAATTATATGTGGGTGGATGTGGAATCCTCTCTTGAACTCCACAGAGGAAATTTTGAGAAATTTTGTGGATTAGGGACCGAGAAATCATCGTCGGAAGGGAAACAGGGTCGGTGCTATTGTACATGGACGGATCTCATCCACTCTTAGAAAATGTCTTCCAATGTCCACTGTGAATAAATCCTTGTGAAACTTTCTACCATCGCATGTATGCCAGAAAAGCTCATTTTTTGACTATTTAAATTAAGACCCAAAGCCGGTCTAGACCCCCGAATGATATTCAGAACCTTGCCCATCTCCTATGTGTCCCCAACGATAGTTCCATCATCAAGATACTAATCATGAAGAAGAATCTTGCAGTTGTATATGATCTTATGGATAAGTGGATGCAATACAAAGGGAAGAAATAAGTGGGCCCAAAGGGTCACCCTGTTGCACCCAAGTGGCTGACCAGATATGTTTGTCCCCAAGGTATATCCTTATTGTCTGGCCATACAAGAACTCCACGCATAAAGAAATAGATGGGCACCTCACCTTCACCTCATGGAGTAATGTTGACCTATCCACCAGATTGAATGCATTGGAAAAGTTCATTGTAGAATGGAAAGAGAACCGTCATCATCTCATGCGTTGAACACCCTATTCACACTATAAAAAAATTGACCTTGCCCTACCAGATACACCTACTCCTAGTTAGAAGTCATTAAGATACTTGGCCATATATTTACTCACTCCTACCATAGCAACTTTGGATACTAGACTCCTCCAAATAGTACCAACAAAGATGGGGTGTATACCATTGTCAGGCTTAAGTAGCGGTATAAGCATTGCAAAAGCTATGAACTCTGGCAAACTCAAAGGACACCTTCCTCCCAACCATAGATCAACCACCAGGATAATGGCATGTAAGAGGTCAGTGGCCATAAAAGACCCCTCTACACACGTAGCTTCAAATATTTGTTGGGCCCTCAATCTGTCTCTACCACATGAAGTCTCTTTTGGAAAGGACTTGATACACCAATAATAGTGTCAACTTCTGCTACTTGGGAAGCTTCTAAAAATAGTATCTATCATGGAAGGAGATGGTCTATACGGGTGTTTATCCTCCAAAGTTTATATCGTACCTTCATTGTAAGGAGTCACGCCTAATGAAGACAATAATTCTACAAGTGTCATAAAATGACCGTCTATAACCTTGTGGAGGCATTGCTTGATGTTGAGGTTCACTTTTTTATCTTCCTCATTAAAGTTTCGAACTTCTTGGTCCATAGCTTCATATCTCAGAGAGTTCAACATGTTGTCCAATAACTTTGCAATATCGTCAACTTTTCCCCACATAGCAAGTGATCTCAAAATATAACATTATTGTAGAGCCTTTCTATTGCTAGACACGCTATCCCGTCTATTGTTAGGGAGGAACATCTGTAAAGTATAGTGGGGAAGAAGCAACAATCTCACTGAAGGATTGAGAGAAATCAAGATAACAACTATGAGGGATGCTCTTCACTGTGGTGAGAGGGGCTTCAAAAACACAACTGAGAGCCCAACATTGAGAACCAGTCCCTCCATGGAAGTAGAGATCTCAAGGCCTTTTTGTAGAGGCTTTAAGATGCCTACTATGCGAGTTATAATATCCCCTGTCGCATTAGTGACCTGAACAATACCATCAATATGATGACATGCATGGTGCATAACTTGTATTTTCATGCACTTCCCGCACAACCATTGTTCAAGGACCCTCAAAGTCTCATCCACGACAAGAACTAAATCATAGTGTAACATCCCAAAATTATAGGGCTAATTTAAGTTTAATAGTGTGGTTTTTTTTAAATAGATATAGTTGAGGGTCTTAATGAAAAAAGACTACAAAATGTCATTTCTTTTAAGAAATTTAAACAAGAAGGATAAAATGGGATTCAAAATACATTCTTCTCTGTTTATGTATATAATGTGTTACAATTAACTTAAATTATAAATGATAGTCTTCCCTCTCCTTTTATTTCTCTCTCCTACAATTAAGGATGTTTGAAATAAATAAAAATAGGAAGAGAAAAATGAGTGGAATTTGAAAGTACAAATATGAAATAGGCAACTCGAGTAAGAAATGTTTCCTTTTCTTTTATGGCTTTAAATAAGGAGAAAATACCATTTAACTCTCTTATTCTCTCGCCTCCAAGAAAGTTTCCCAACAAGGCATAAAGGGTATTTAACATGACCTTTGAATGGGTAATGAGATTTTATCTCATTTTTGGAGTTAGAAGGGTAATTATAGAAAGTTGTTACACATTATTTACTCATTTAATGCATAAAACCAAGATTAATGACAAAAATAGACATTATGAGCAAAAGATATCTGAAACTCAAATTTTATTGACTAAGAAGGATCCAGACAACCTATTTAGTGTGTTGTTAAATTTTGGTATCATTTTGACTTGGTTTGATCCCTCAAAACCATTAGGAAAGGTTTTCATATAGTTTTGTTAAGAATTAAATGTGAATTCAATTATTACAGTGCATAACACTATGGTTCTGAGTTTAATGTAGTTGTCACACTCTCTTTTAAACTCTTTCCTTTTCATGCATGATCCCATGACTAGGATTAAATGCATCACAGATCGAATGACCGCAATGTCGTCTCCATCCTCCGCCTTTCTCACTGACCTAAGTCAGTTTCACTGTGTTGCTTGGCTAGTTTCTCCCTCTCTCACCTCTACATATCTTCTCAATGTTTCTTCTCCCCTGTCTTTGCCTCTCTTTCCCAAACAAAATGAGCCCCATCTCGTCCGCTATCAATCTCTATGGAAGAAATCCCTAATTGTGGCTCTCATCCTCTCCCTGTCATGGTCTAGCTGCCACCACTACAACGCTTCCTACCCTTACTTTAGGGTTCCATAAGAGCTGCTATGTCGTGTGCTCTCCTCCTCCACCCTCAATTGAATCCCCAGAGCCCCAAGACTCCCTGACCTTCTCCACCTCCTTCTCTGGTGACCACAAACTTTCCTCCACCCCCTGTGCTTCCTTCAATGGAATTGGTATGCTCATAAGCTTCCTAAATAGAGCTACTTTGGTTTTGCATCTCTCATATTCGTCGTGATGGACCCAACCTCTGTGTCTCAATGGGTCGCCATCGGACCTTGTCAACGTTGGCCGCCATAGCACACCAGTGGCTCTTCACCTATGAAAACATGTGCTTTGACCTCATCTTTCCGCACATTATTTTTGCGAGCCTTACTTGATGAGTTCTCGATTAGTTTATTAGATTCCGAGTTGAGTTCCTTTTCCCTATTTTACTGCTTCTCCGACAAGCCTCATGGCCACGGATGTTCTCGGCTCTCTAGGCTTGCTTTATTGACTTTGAATGATCGTAGGGAAACTGTTTGTGCCCTTCCCTCCTTCTTCTTCTAGCCTCGACAGCACATCTCTCACCCCCATCCTAGTCGGACATCACCATGGCCTGGCCTTGGTGCTCCGGTGCCTTTGAGAGCCTCTCCTTGGGCTCGTTGAGCTTGCCAGGAAACCGCAAAGGTGACAAACCACTAGTCGAGCTCTGAGGGACCGTAGGGTTCCATTGCGGTGAAGGTCATGGAGCTCCAGGTAGGTTCTCAACCTTGGCATGTGCCATGGATCCAGAGGGGAACAATCTAGGTCTTCAAATGACCTCTGTGACCCCACATTTTGAATTGACTTATTGATCCCTCATGGGCATTTTAGGTATTTGAGTTTTTATTTATTTCCCTTGCGAGTGCATGTCTGATAGGATCAATGACTCTTTTTCCCTCATTGTTTTAATCAAATGTCATGTGCGCCTATGGCTTCCCGATAATTTAACCTTTTATTTACATCGGCTTTAATTGAGATTTCAATGTTGTCACAGTAAAGTTTTCCTGACTCTGATTGGTCCATCTTGCAAAATGCATAACTTTTGCATATGACCTCAGAAAAACATGCAAAAATATTTTTTGGAAAGATCTTTTTATTCTCTACATATTTGACATGTTCAAACATTATTTTCCACATTTAAGTCCTTCAATAAATAAAAATACGAAATTAGGATTTAAGGTGATGAAAGATATACAACGTAGTGTGTCCAATGCTAAGAAAAGGTTATTTAGGGTTCGTTGAACCCCAGGAATATGACCATAGTTTCTTCAACCTAAGGAGAGAAGATAGGCCTTCTCTACGTAAAAGGTAAGTGGTTCATGCCCAAGGGTACTTATGTTTATCAACCCTAGTACCTTTACATGCTCCTTAGATGAAACTTTCATGTTCAATGTTCTAATCAGATATGCAAGCAAGATTTTCTATACTTAATTATTACAACATTTCATATGCCGAAGTAGATATGTGTTATGAAATGATTAATGTTCATGAATTAAGAAGTATAGATTTCTATCATGTCCCTTAGTAATGTATCATAAGAATGCTCAAGACTACAAGCTGAGAAATGCAAGTAAGACTTTATATTTCCATGGTTATGTGACATAACCATGTATTCAGATTTCAAGTACAAACATTCTATTAGAATTTCTCATACATATGGATATAGATATGTCTTAAATTTTCAAGTAGAAAGATGCTATTAAGATTTCTTATATGTGTAGCAGATTTAAGAACTAAGAATTTATTTAGATTTCTTATAATGATTAAGATCTAAGATTTAAATAAGACATCATAATACATGATTAAGATTCCTAGACCTAAGATTCTATTGAGATCAAAATGTATAGTAAATTGAGTTCATAATGTGATTATAAGATTATGATGTATTAAGTTATGATTAAGTTGCAAGGTGAGATTTTATAAGATTCTTATTTTAAGGTTTAAGATTTAAGTTCATATGAACACCTTAAGATCATACTTAATGGGAGTTTATGGATACTAAGTCATATTGTCAAAAAATCAAGTTTTGGGTATTTGGTACTTATGTAACTTTCATATATTTTACTTAAGTTACTTCTGTATACTTAGTATTTTCATATTCAATTCAAATCCTCCTTTTTAAGCCTTTAGAATCAGTTATCATAATCAGTATCATTGAAGTCATTCTAAAGTATTATAGTGTTAGATTAAGGTTTATCCAAGTAATAAGGAAATCAAGATTTAGATTCAGAGTTTAACTACTCATTGTGTGACCAGACAGAATTTGAATAAAGATTCATTATAAGGGTTATAGACCATTCTCAGTTATGTAGAAAATGAGATACATATTCACATTCAAATGTAGATTCGGTTCAAAACTTAAGAATAAGAGATTGAGATTCAGATTTAAGGATTTATTACATGCCCAGTACTCAGTTACCAGTTTCAGATAAGTTCAGTTATCAGTATTCAGTTTCAGTATAAGATAAGTTCAAATTTAGTATTCAGTAAGCTTAGACTTAAGATAATTAATTTGAAACCTTCACATAATACACTATATGATAAGTACTCATTCAGTAGTCCTGCGACGATTTAGAGGCATCTGTTGCCAATTCAGAGGAGTGTTTACTCCAATTTAGAGGTGTTGCGGCACCAATTCAGGGCATAGCCACGCCAATTTAGAGACACCTCGGTGTCATTCAGAGGCATGTAGTGCCAATTTAGAGGTACCTTGGTACCAATTTAGGGCGTAGATACGGCAATTCAGGAGGACTTGTTGTATCATGGTGGCTACAGTCAGATAAAAATTGTAATTAAAAGATACCTTAGTTTAGAGCATGCCCACAATCTCATCTATGAGTAGGATGAGAGGGAAACAAATAAGATAAGTATGACCCATATGCGCTTTGGTGTAGGTCATGAGACCCATGTACTAGGGTACATGCCTCTAGAAAAGATAAGTTAGAAAGGTAAGAATTCAGATTAAGAAATAAGAAATAATATGTTTCAGATTTTACTCAGGGCTTGATGTTAGATTCATGTTTAGAATGTCCAGTTTCAATTCTTTAGTAATGTATATTTCAAAATACTCATGTCACTTACTCTAACAATAGTTTTTACCAATGCATGGTTGGGGATGTGATGTCCACAGGTTTTGGAGCAACTGATGATCAAAAGAGAAAGCAGAGGACTAAGAGATTTCTCAAGTATAGCCCGGTGGGGTGCCATTTACCAAGATGATCCAGAGTTTAGACATCTTTTCTTCATGCTTAGTTATGTTACAAAATAGATTATATCTTTGAGATGAACAAAATATAGTTTTCTTTCGGATAAGAACTATGTATGAATCAACTTCTAACAAATGCAAGGTGTTTCATTTACTTTAATTGCAATGATTCTCATGTTTGTGACACCCCAGTTGAAGAAAAAAAATACTTCAACTCATGTGATATGAAAATTTGGGTGTCGCACATAGTCATTTTGGATGGCTTCTTGCAACATGCTACTATGCTCGACACTAGATAGGTGTGCCCTCTTCAGATGAGAGATCATGCGTGTGAAAACTTTTGGTTCCCTCTTTGACATCCGGACAACAATGAAAATTGTTAGATGAATAGTATATTGTCCATGTATGGGGCTGTGAAATCCTTAGACGGTCAATTGTATGTATTAAATATCTTGTGGCATGTCGCACTGCCGTCAAGTGGTACATCTAATGAAGTTCTATATAGTGCACATGGATGCTTGTTGTTTTTGGACACATAATCCCATCCTCACTAGGAATTTATCCTTCTTTGAGATCAAACATTGTTGTTGGATCAAGCTGCTACCCTAGGACATCATAGAAGATCACAGAGCAAAGATATCTGGTGAATGGGGAGTGAAATAAAAGGCTCAAATGGTTGAAGATGATGTCAGGTATCGAGGAGCTCCTGTTGTAGACCAAGTGGTGGTAGACTGATAGAATATCGAGTGACGGTTACCTCCCAAAGCTCATTGTATCCAACCTTGTGCTTTTAGGTGTGTGGAAACATGGGCTGTTGTTGGGACAAGGAATAATATCTACAAGGAAGGGGTATGTGAATCGATTCTGGTGTTCCCCAAAGTGGTTTCCCTTTAACCAGTGGATTTCTGACGGTTATCAACACCATAACACCCAGCTACCTAGTCCACATCATTAGCTGAGAGAGGATGGCTCACAAATGGCGAAGAGGTTGGATCCCAGCGATGGCAACTTAGATGCATGGTTGTTAGTGTGGCAACACATCTCACTATCACACAGACAATGAGGTGTTACGTGAAAACGTACGGAAATCACCATAACCACAGATTACCAAAACACGGGTTAATTAAAACTGTTTGCGGAAAGCTGATAAACTGAGAAACTATTACATTCCCGTCCTCATCCTGCACAGAAACAGGTTATATATATCTATACATATACAAGATCTGATACGTGTCCACAGCTTAAAGGAACAGTTGTCTATCCATCACATGAGTTCACCTCCTGTTCATATACATAAAGGTCCACATCCGGCCAACAGCAGGATATCCAAAACATCATCGATCGTACATCGCGAAACAACGTCAAAACACTGCCAAGGACCTGAGAGTACAGGGATGACTCTAGACTCTACTACAAAACATCCAAAACAGCAACATATCCATCGCTTGCCTTCTACTGCTTGTCTGGCTGCTCGGCCGCAACACCACGACCACCACCACATCTAGCTCGGCTACCTAAAAAGGGTGTAAACCAGCGGAGTGAGACAATTGGACATTGTCCCAGCGGGAAACATAACTCCCCACCGCAACTACATAACCTCAAGAAATAAAGCTATAACAACATATATCTAATATCAGGTATAACAAGAGTAGTGTTATATAAAGTAGAGCTATTCTTACTGACAAGCCTACCCGCTGTACAAAAGGCATATAACCAAGTGTCTCTCAATGGAACATGATTAACAAGATATGATATATATTGCTATGTAACATGAAGAACATATAAGTAACTGCAAGATATAACAAGATTAACTACACAAGCAAGGCCTCAACCAATGTTCCGTGTTTTGCATTAAGCAATATATACTATACGGCTGAATTACGTATTCTTATGCCCTGAGGAAGTGAACCGTACCGTTCAAATCCAACTGACGGCTGCAAAACCCGGAGCCGGTGCCATACAAGGTCATATGGAAGAGTCGGACTCCACGACCTCCCACCTCGTGGTCAGTGCACGAGTACAACACAAGAAGGACCGTAGTCTCATGATGAAGTGGTCTTAGCCACAGGGTCAGGCTACCCTCTACCTAGCCCGCCTCGGTACAGGTATCGGCGCTAGTGAAACTGAGCCACGGGCCTATTCACTGTGCTCTGAGCTATGAACACATTCATGCTCCTCATATCACATATCCTGAGCCATGGGCCTGTTCACCATGCTCTTCATATACTTGGGCTACGGGCCTGAATCCGCACCCTGGAGTCTACAACCAAAGTTGCACTCTTACCTCCTCACTTTAGGCTAGGAGCAACCTCACATATTCAACAATATGTGTTCCGGGTTAACCCGTAGGAGTACCTGTTTCACCATCACCAAATCCTGACGATGATGGATCTATGGCCAGGGCAACTACATGATAGATTTCACTGTGATTAATTAGTATCTTTTAGATGGATTGCAAGATTCAACCAAGTTGTATAACATGCAAAATATAATAGAAAGTAAACAACATAAACTCAACATTATGCTATTATTGTAATCACATCAACCTGACCCATCTCAAGGATCCAACATCACATGTTATCACTTCGCCTCTTGCCAACCATCCCGATCCATCTCAAGGATCATCACATACCATGGGATCTCAATCCCTCATTATGTACTGCCACTACTTCTCAAGGCTTACATCATCATCATCATGGGACACACATCATACATGTAACCTCTTCAATAAGAGTAATTATCAAAGTGATGTTACTCATCACATATGTCTCATAGCCTTTTCATGGCTAATCATCACATGCATGGTTAGTATACTCAATAATCATAGATTCAATCATATGAACTATTCTTACTATCATGAGATGACAATCAAGATGCTATACTTAACAATTATACATTATCTGGTGATCAAGTGCATAAAGCACCTCATTAAGCAAACCATATCTATGCTTATCCTCAACTCAGTATTATAAGAATAATCAAGATGATCACTTCATGTATGTAGTCATGTTGGATATAAGGGACAAGCGTTATCATTATCATTACTACTAGCAAGGAGTCACCATCGTTTAGAAGCATGGATATATATATATACAACTAGCTATTTTCATAATACTGGGAATTGTCACAAGAGGATACGAGAACCCTCACCATAGCTCACCACAACCCTCACTAAAAAAGGGGTGTAATCGGCCACCTGCCCTCACCCAAACTTAACTCACAACGGCAGATAAGAGAGCAAGCAGCAACGTTGTGTTGCACGACACAACGTATCAAGGAGAGGGAGCAACGCGCGTCAGGAGTGGGGTGTCGGGCATCCTCATATATCGGGCAACGCCCATTACCACCAGCATGTCGGCCGATACAAGGGGTAAGCACGACGCCCGTCACACCATCCAACAACACCCGATACAAGGGCTGTCGTCCAGGTCATCACAAGAGAATAATAACCAAGAGAGAGAGAGAGAGAGAGATAACGCACCCACATGCCATTCACCCACTGATCCAAGCCTAACGGCCAACACAAAATAGGGAAGAGAGTTGTGACGCCCGTCACGAGCACAAGGGCTGACGCCCATCACAGCAACAAGGGCTGACGCCCGATACACAGGCATGTCGGCCAACAGCTAGGTCAGAAGATATCGTCCAACAAGGTCACCTTCTTCCCTAAACATAAGGTACTCGAAAACCCTAGGAAGATGGCTCACTTCAATCGACTAAGAAAGAGGGGTCTTGCACATCAACCATCACCAACGAGCTCACCCTTCTAGCCCAAGGTGAGAGGAGAGTGTTGCTTGAGCAACTAGGACACAAGCTCACCTCAATCAGTTAAGGGAAAGAGGGGTGTTGCTCATGACACTAGCAACTCAAACTCACTCCTCTAGACCAAGGGGAGAAAGGAGTATTGCTCCCTAAACCCTAGATCACAAGAAACACTAGACCACATGGTGATCGGCCAACAAGGATACTAAGCAAGAAGCTAAGCTATTAGCATGCATATAAACAAGATTATGACAAGAGATAGTGTAGCTATGGATTGAAGATATGCAACCCACCTTAGGCTCCAAGCTCCAAGGAAGAAGAAGAGCTCCAAGCTTTAAGGGATGTCGGCCACCACTGCTCCTTCAAGGGGGTGTATCGGCCGACACAAGCAAGGAAGAAGGGAGTGTCGTGCACTCAAGGTGGAGGAAAAGCAAAGGAACCAAAGGAACTCCTAGCAAAGGAAAGGACACGCCTATATAGAAGGAAAGGGAGGAGAAAACAAGGTTGGTCCAAGCAAGGTGTCAGCCACCCAAAGGATACTTGTCCTAGAGCTCAAGCCACCACTCTAGCAAGCCTTATACACTTGTCCAAGGTCCTTGCCACATGCATGCATCAAGCTCCAAGTGTTCACTAGTGGTGAGACAAACGAGGTCAAAGCTGGGTCAAACACCATGGGCGACACAACAAGGCACCATGGGCAACACAACCACTCATCTAGGCTGACACACTCACCTCCTGGGCGACACACATCCATGATGGTCGATACACACTCCACTAGGCCGACACAAGCATCTCTTGGGCGACACAAGGCTCAACCAGGCCCAAACAAGGCACCTCAAGGCCCAAAGAACTCAAGCAACGAGCCCAAGCCTTCCTTTCAACCCTAGAGGAAGAAAACAGAGAGAGAAACACCTCACAAGGTGGAAAACTTGCTCCCAAAACCCTAGACTTGGGTTATTTGCAAGTAGCCCCTCCAACTCTCAACAAAGCACAACCAAACCCTAATCACCACTAAAGGTGATTAGTAAGCACCAAAGCACCAAGGTTAAGCAAAACAAACAGGGTAAGCCCTAAACGAAGGTCAGGGTCCTTACAAGCTAACCCCCTTCAAGGGATTTCGTCCCCGAAATATGAAGAGAAAAGCGAGGGATACTTCCTCCTCATCTCTTCCTCAAGCTCCCACGTGGCTTCCTCAATGCCACGATGATGCCAAAGAACCTTCACAAGAACCAAGTCCTTCATCTTCAGCTTCTTGACCCTTCTGTCAAGGATTGCCACATGACCTTCCTCGTAGGTCACATCTTCATCAAGCTCAACCTCAACTGGCTATATCACTGTTCCCGAATCCAGATGACTTTTCTTCAGCATACTGACATGGAACACTGGATGCAACTTGTGCAACTCTGGAGGCAACTCTAACTCGTAAGCTACCTTGCCAACACGTGCTATGACTGAGTAAGGCCCCATATACCTGGGTGCTAACTTACCCTTCCGAACAAACCTTAGCACACCTTTCCATGGTGAGACCTTAAGATACACTTTGTCTCCTACTTGGAACTCCAAAGGTCGTCGGCGATTGTCTGCATAAGACTTCTGCCTGTCGTGTGCCACCTTCAACTGTTGCTGTATCACTTTGATCTTTTTTGTTGTCTGCTGCACTAACTCAGGACCCAAAAGCTGATACTCACCATACTCATACCAACACAAAGGAGATCTGTACTTCCTTCCATACAAAGCCTCATAAGGATCCATGTCAATGCTCCACTGATAACTGTTATTGTAGGCAAACTCTATCAAACTAAGATGTACATCCCAGTTGCCTAGAAACTGTAAAGCACAAGCTCGAAGGAGATCTTCCAAAGTCTGAATAGTCCTTTCAGACTGTCCATCAGTCTGCAGGTGAAAAGTTGTACTGAACCTCAACTGCGTTCCCAATGCTCTGTGCAACTGTTCCCAAAAATGACTCGTAAACTGAGGACCTCTGTCAGAAACTATCGTTGCTGGCACACCATGCAAACGTACTATCTCATCCACATATACTTGAGCGAGTCTCTCGGTTGTATATGTCATCTTCACTGGTAGGAAATGGGCAGACTTAGTCAATCTGTCCACCATCACCCAAATGGAATCATGATTCCTAGTTGTCCTAGGTAGACCAACTATGAAATCCATGGTTATATGATCCCATTTCCACTGCGGTATCGGAAAAGGTTGCAACGTACCTACCAGCTTCTGATGCTCAGCCTTCACTTGCTGACATACCGCACATCTCGCCACGAACTCAGCTACATCTTTCTTCAATCCGGGCCACTAATACAAGTCCTTCAGACTATGATACATCTTTGTGACACCTGGATGCATAGCATACATTGACATATGTGCTTCCTCAAGCACCAACTTCCTCAGATCATCAGCATCTGGAACCACCATCCTATCACGATAGCAGACTAGCCCATCCTCGGACTCATGGAACCCAACACGTTTCTCACTGCCGATCTCTGATCTGATCAGCTGTACCGCATCATCTGTCTATTGTGCATCCTTGATATGCTATCTCAACGTAGGCTTGACTTGCATCTGTGCTAAAAGACCAGACAACAAGGAAACTTCCATCTGTACATTCATCTGTTGCAGAGAGACAAACATATCTCGCCTATGGCCTACCAGAGAACTCAACTGTGCTTTCTTTGAGGAAAGAGAAGAAGACTTTCTGCTAAGCGCATCAGCTACCACATTTGCCTTACCAGGATGATACTCGATAGTGCAGTCATAATCATTGATCAGCTCCATCCATCGACATTGTCGCATATTCAACTCATGCTGTGAAAAGATATACTTTAGATTCTTATGATCCGTAAAGATCTGACATACTTCCCCATACAGATAATGTCTCCAAATCTTTAATGCATGAACCACTGCTGCCAACTCCAAGTCATGAGTCGGATAGTTCTCCTCATGTTTCTTGAGTTGTCGCGAGGCAAAAGAAACCACATGATCTTCCTACATCAGCACACAACCTAAACCTTTCTTGGAAGCATCACAAAAAACCACATAGCCTTTTCCAGGTTCTGGCAAGATTAACACTGGAGCACTGGTCAACTTCTCCTTCAAACTCTGGAAAGCTTGCTGACATCGATCATCCCAAACAAAAGGTACATCCTTCTTGGTCAACTTCGTCATCGGCAACGCGATTGCACCGAAGTCCTTGATAAACCTCCGGTAGTATCCTGTTAAACCTAGGAAACTACGAACTTCTGTTGGCGTCTTCAGTTGTTCCCAATCCGCAACGGATTCCACCTTCTTCGGATCTACTTTGACTCCTTCTGCAGATATTACATGACCCAAGAAAGTCACTTTCTCCAACCAGAACTCACACTTACTAAACTTGGCATACAACTGATGTTGGCGAAGAAGAGTCAACGCTCATCGAAGATGTTGCTCATGCTCTAGCCTGTCCCGACTATAGATCAAAATGTCATCTATGAAGACTACGACAAACTGATCTAAGAACAGACGGAACACTCTGTTCATCAGCTCCATGAAAGCAGCAGGTGCATTGGTTAGTCCAAACGGCATAACCACAAACTCAAAGTGACCATACCTCATCCTGAAAGCTGACTTTGGTATGTCATCCGCCTTAATCCTCAACTGATGATATCCAGACCGTAGATCGATCTTCGAAAACACTATAGAACCACGCAACTGATCAAACAGATAATCTATCCTCGGTAACGGGTACTTGTTCTTGATCGTGACTTTGTTCAACTGCCGGTAATCTATACACAACCGCATCGAACCATCCTTCTTCTTAACAAACAACACTGGAGCACCCCAAGGCGACGTACTCGGTCGGATAAAACCTTTCTCCAACAACTCTTGCAACTACTTCTTCAGCTCTGCCATCTCTAACGGAGCCATCCTATACAGTGTCTGTGCAACTGGCTACGTTCCTGGAACCAGATTGATCTCAAAATCAATCTCTCGGGGTGGAGGAACACCAGGAAACTCTTCTGGAAACACGTCGGCAAACTCTTGAACAACTGGCACTTCTTCAAGACTAGGACCTTTCGCCTTGGAAACCACAACGGTATCCACAACGTGGGCTAAGAACGCTTCACATCCTTGCCGTAGCAACTTCTCTGCCACCATAGCTGATACCAGACATGTCAGAAGAATCTTCCTATCTCCCTGGAAGATCCAATTCTCTACACCATCATCAAACATCGCCTGCTTGGAACCACAGTCCAAGACAACCTTATACTTCTCTAGGGTATCCATCCCAAGGATAACATTGAAACCATGCATATCAAGTGGTATAAGATCCACTTGGATGCGGTGTCCCGAGAAAGACAAGACACAAGATGGACACTCTTCTCAAAACAAAGAGGAACCATCAAGAGGGGTTTCTAACAATAAGCTATCCTTCTTACAGCTAACAGGTAAACGACAGTTCTCAAGCATACTATAGGCGATAAAAGAGTGTGTAGCACCCGGGTCAACCAAAACAGATATAAAGCAAGAATAAGACATATCAGAATGAAATAATTCCATCTAACCTGTCACTACTCGTGGGTTGACTATCGCCTCCGGCTGATTCATAGCATAGAATCGAGTCGTTGCTTGTTGTCCACGTCCTCTGCTTCCTAGAGCAGACGAACCCGCTTGAGACGCTTGACCGTGTCCTCGCCCTCTGCTACCACTGAGCTGTTGTCTATCTGCCCCGTCTGTTGTGTCACTTCAACACCTCTATTTGGGCAATTGAGCCTGAAATGCCCGACTTGTCCACAAAGATGACAGGTCCTGTCCTCAAACCGTGGCCTAGTTGGCCCTGTCACTGTCACAGAAGATGTACTGTAAGCCTTGGATGGTGAAGAAACATAACCTCTCCCCTTACTTGGAGACCACTGGGATGGTACACCAGAACCTCTCATCACTGACGGTGATGAAAACCTGGGCTTCTTAAAGCCACCAAACCTCCGTCCGTGAAACTGAGCAGGTCTTTTATGAGACATGGATTCCCTTTTCTCCCTTACTGACCTCTCAATCCTTTGAATAGATTCCACGAAAGTAGAAAACCGCTCTCGATTCTCCAACGCAGACACATGTGTTGTCAGCTCAGAACTCAGACCCTTCTCGAAACGTCTGATCCGCTCCTCATCTGTTGCCGCCATGTGAGGACAAAACCTCAACAGATCCATAAACTTGGCTTCATACTCGGTGATGTTCATTGTTCCTTGTCACAAACTCTCAAATTGACTGATCTTCTCATCCAGATACGTCTTCAGAAAGTATCTTCTGACGAACTCACGTCGAAACACTTCCCAACAGATCACCTCACCAGGCCACTTCTCTTCTTCGATGGTCCACCAGTGACCAGCACTACCCTTCAGAAGGTAGACAACATGCTTTACTTTGTCTGCTTCGGGGATGTCGAGGATCCAGAAAGCCTTCTCAAGACTTGTCAGCCACAGATCTGCATCCACTGGATCAGTCGTTCCAGCATACTCCGAAGCTCCGACTCGGTGAAGCCGCTCGAAGGTCTTCCCAATACCCGATGCTTCTCCATGGGGAACCTGTGCTTGTGGAGGAGGCACTGGTAATCGCTCAACCATGAGATTCATCGTAGCCATCATCTGCCCCATAAGCTATTGGTAAGCAGGATGTTCAAGTATGGTTGGGTCAGGTTGGGGGACCTCAGGCACCCGATCTTCATAGGGGTGAGCAGAATTTGGTTAATAACCGATTAACCGAATGGTTAATTTCGAATAGTTAATTTTTTTTAGACTATTTGGTTAATTTGGTTAATTTAATTCGGTTAATTGGTTAAATGGTTAATTTCATGGTTAAAGATATTTTTGGTATGGTTAACCAAATTAACCGAATAGTTATAATTTATTCTTAAATAATATCCTACACATGTATATATACATATATAGTTGTACTTTTATTTCAAAAAACTTCCCCATATACTTAGTAATCAACTTTTCATGAGTCATACAACATTATATTTCCATAAATACCACTATAATATAACAATTGTTCAAAATTCAATGAGTAGTTCAAATAACATTATTACACATGTGTTATTTGGTTAACCAAATTAACCGACCGAATTAACCGTTAACCGATTGGACAATAACCGAATTA
Organism: Alisma plantago-aquatica; assembly: GCA_963693085.1. Classification (NCBI taxonomy): domain Eukaryota; kingdom Viridiplantae; phylum Streptophyta; class Magnoliopsida; order Alismatales; family Alismataceae; genus Alisma; species Alisma plantago-aquatica. Next base: position 252,181,803 of record OY856409.1, read on the forward strand.
ACCGACGCAATTCGGTTAGGTTAATGGTTAAAATCTCAAACCATAAATTAACCATTTAACCGAACCGAATTAACTGTAACCGACCGAATTAACCGAATGCTCACCCCTAGATCTTCATGTGCCTGTCCAGCTGCTCCATCGACCGATGCAGCATCGCTGTACTCAGCAGAGTGTTCTTCATGGTTTCCAGACATCTTGATTTTTCTTCCGCTGAGGGTAGAAGACGATCGTAAGAAAATCTAGACAACACACAAGAACAGACGACCTAGTCCTAAATCCCTGTAGACTCAGTGAACCTAGGGCTCTGATACCAAAACTGTGGCAACACATCTCACTATCACACAGACAGCGAGGTGTTACGTGAAAACGTGCGGAAATCACCATAACCACATATTACCAAAACACAGGTTAATTAAAACCATTTGCGGAAAGCTGATAAACTCAGAAACTATTACATTCCCGTCCTCATCCTGCACAGAAACAGGTTATATATATTTATACATATACAAGATCTGATACGTGTCCACAGCTTAAAGGAACAGCTGTCTATCCATCACATGAGTTCACCTCATGTTCATATACATAAAGGTCCACATCCGGCCAACAGCAGGATATCCAAAACATCATCGATCGTACATCACGAAACAACGTCAAAACACTACCAAGGACCTGAGAGTACATGGATGACTCTAGACTCTACTACAAAACATCCAAAACAGCAACATATCCATCACTTGCCTTCTACTACTCGTCTGGCTGCTCGGCCGCAACACCACGACCACCACCACGTCTAGCTCGACTACCTAAAAAGGGTGTAAACCAGTGGAGTGAGACAATTGAACATTGTCCCAACGGGAAACATAACTCCCCACCGCAACTACAGAACCTCAAGAAATAAAGCTATAACAACATATATCTGATATCAGGTATAACAAGAGCAGTGTTATATAAAGTAGAGCTTTTCTTACTTACAAGCTTACCCATTGTACAAAAGGCATATAACCAAGTGTCTCTCAATGGAACATGATTAACAAGATACGATATATATTGCTATGTAACATGAAGAACATATAAGTAACTGCAAGATATAACAAGATTAACTACACAAGCAAGGCCTCAACCAATGTTCCGTGTTTTTCCATAAGCAATATATACTATACGGCTGAATTACGTATTCTTATGCCCTGAGGAAGTGAATTGTACCGTTCAAATCCAACCGACGGCTGCGAAACCCGGAGCTGGTGCCATACAAGGTCACATGGAAGAGTCGGACTCCACGACCTCCCACCTCGTGGTCAGTGCACGAGTACAACACAAGCAGGACCGCAGTCTCATGCTGAAGTGGTCTTAGCCATAGGGTCAGGCTACCCTCTGCCTAGCCCGCCTTGGTACAGGTATCGACGCTAGTGAAACTGAGCCACGGGCCTATTCACTGTGCTCTGAGCTATGAACGCATTCATGCTCCTCATATCACATATCCTGAGCCATGGGCCTGTTCACCATGCTCTTCATATACTTGGGCTACGGGCCTGAATCTGCACCCTCGAGTCTACAACCAAAGTTGCACTCTTACCTCCTCACTTTAGGCTAGGAGAAACCTCGCATATTCAACAATATGTGTTCTGGGTTAACCCGTAGGAGAACCCGTTTCACCATCACCAAATCCTAACGATGATGGATCTATGACCAGGGCAACTACATGATAGATTTCACTGTGATTAATTAGTATCTTTTAGATGGATTGCAAGATTCAATCAAGTTGTATAACATGCAAAATATAACAGAAAGTAAACAACATAAACTCAACATTATGCTATTATTGTAATCACATCAACCTGACCCATCTCAAGGATCCAACATCACATGTTATCACTTGGCCTCTTGCCAACCATCCCGATCCATCTCAAGGATCATCACATACCATGGGATCTCAATCCCTCATTATGTACTGCCACTAATTCTCAAGGCTTACATCATCATCATCATGGGACACACATCATACATGTAACCTCTTCAACAAGAGTAATTATCAAAGTGATGTTACTCATCACATATGTCTCATAGCCTTTTCATGGCTAATCATCACATGCATGGTTAGTATACTCAATAATCATAGATTCAATCATATGAACTATGCTTACTATCATGAGATGGCTTTCAAGATGTTATACTTAACAATTATACATTATCTGGTGATCAAGTGCATAAAGCACCTCATTAAGCAAACCATATTTGTGCTTATCCTCAACTCAGTATTATACGAATAATCAAGATGATCACTTCATGTATGTAGTCATGTTGGATATAAGGGACAAGTGTTATCATTATCATTACTACTAGCAAGGAGTCACCATCATTTAGAAGCATGGATATATATATATATATATATATATATATATATATATATATATATATATATATATATATATATATATATATATATATATATATATAAACTAGCTATTTTCATAATACTGGGAATTGTCACAAGAGGATACGAGAACCCTCACCATAGCTCACCACAACCCTCACTAAAAAGGGGGTGTAATCGGCCACCTTCCCTCACCCAAACTTAACTCACAACGGCAGATACGAGAGCAAGCAGCAACGCTGCGTTGCACGACACAACGTATCAAGGAGAGGGAGTAACGCGTGCCAGGAGTGGGGTGTCGGGAATCCACATATATCGGGCAATGCCCGTTACCACCAGCCTGTCGGCCGACACAAGGGGTAAGCACGATGCCCATCACACCATCCAACAACGCCCGATATAAGGGTTGTCGTCCAGGTCATCATAAGAGAATAACAACCGAGAGAGAGAGAGAGATAACGCACCCACATGCCATTCACCCACTGATCCAAGCCTAACAGCCAACACAAAACAGGGAAGAGAGTTGTGACGCCCGTCACAAGCACAAGGGCTGACGCCCGATACACAGGCATGTCAGCCAACAGCTAGGTCAGGAGATATCGTCCAACAAGGTCACCTTCTTCCCTAAACATAAGGTACTCGAAAACCCTAGGAACCTCAATCGACTAAGAAAGAGGGGTCTTGCACATCGACCATCACCAACGAGCTCACCCTTCTAGCCCAAGGTGAGAGGAGAGTGTTGCTTGAGCAACTAGGACACAAGCTCACCTCAATCAATTAAGGGAAAGAGGGGTGTTGCTCATGACACTAGCAACTCAAACTCACTCCTCTAGACCAAGGGGAGAAAGGAGTATTGCTCCCTAAACCCTAGATCACAAGAAATACTAGACCACATGGTGATTGGCCAACAAGGATACTAAGCAAGAAGCTAAGCTATTAGCATGCATGTAAAGAAGACTATGACAAGAGATAGTGTAGCTAGGGATTGAAGATATGCAACCCGCCTTAGGCTCCAAGCTTCAAGGGATGTCGGCCACCACTGCTCCTTCAAGGGGGTGTATCGGCCTACACAAGCAAGGAAGAAGGGAGTGTCGTGCACTCAAGGTGGAGGAAAAGAAAAGGAACCAAAGGAACTCCTAGCAAAGGAAAGGACACACCTATATAGAAGGAAAGGGAGGAGAAAACAAGGTTGGTCCAAGCAAGGTGTCGGCCACCCAAAGGACACTTGTCCTAGAGCTCAAGCCACCACTCTAGCAAGCCTTATACACTTGTCCAAGGTCCTTGCCACATGCATGCATCAAGCTCCAAGTGTCCACTAGTGGTGACACAAACGAGGTCAAAGCTGGGTCAAACACCATGGGCAACACAACAAGGCACCATGGGTGACACAGCCACTCATCTAGGCTGACACACTCACCTCCTGGGCGACACACATCCATGATGGCCGATACACACTCCACTAGGCCGACACAAGCATCTCTTAGGCGACACAAGGCTCAACCAGGCCCAAACAAGGCACCTCAAGGCCCAAAGAACTCAAGCAACGAGCCCAAGCCTTCCTCTCAACCCTAGAGGAAGCAAAGAGAGAGAGGAACACCTCACAAGGTGGCAAACGTGCTCCCAAAACCCTAGACTTGGGTTATTTGCAAGTAGCCCCTCCAACTCTCAACAAAGCACAACCAAATCCTAATCACCATTAAAGGTGATTAGCAAGCACCAAATCACCAAGGTTAAGCAAAAAAAACAGGGTAAGCCCTAAACGAAGGTCAGGTTCCTTACAGTTAGGGCAAAGTGATGGTCCTGAGATGACAATTTCTTCATGATCCTCAATGCAAAAGTGGTCATGTGAAGGCGATACAAGAGATGGCGCTATGGAAATCCACAATGCAAGTGCCGTCCCATGAAGGAGATACTGGTGAAGACATTGTAGATATTTATTTTATACTAGTTTTAATACTTTGATATGAACAAGTCTTAACAAACTAATTTCATGACGGAATCATCTTAGTGTAAAAAGTTGTACCATTAGTTTTAGGCTTAGTTTTCTCTTGTATTTCTTTCAAGTTTGCTTTCAATTAAATAAAATTTTAGTTTATTTAATTCACTAGTAAACACATACGTGCCACACATGTGAACATATATGTAGTCTAATTTATAATGGACAATAGTTCTTATCATATCATAATACTACATATAATTAGATTTAACTTGTACTTGGGGTAATTTTTTTTATAAAATCACATAAATTGTATAGTATTGAGACAAAATCATTAGGTTTGAACAAAGTGATGATTAGATAAAATATCTTATGTTAAACACAAAAAATATATACAAACATTAGTAGTAATTTGTAACATCCCAATTTTCTAAAAAAATATAGTTTACTAAGAAGAAGCATATTCTCCTTGGGAATGTCCCAAACATGATATTAATTGCATAAAATTAAAGTTCAGTTAACCATCACAGGGTATATTATGCAATTTCTCATATCTTAAACTCAAAATATAAAACTAAAAAACTAAGCTTAAAACATATGTCTCATAAACATAAAGAAAATATAATATATTGATATTTGGTACCCCACCAGGTCTAGCTTCACAAGTCTTTGAGTTCTTTCTTCACTTGGTTATTAGATAGCCCTATCCTTGATGTTGCTCCTTTCCTACAGGCATCACGCCCCGACTATCTATAAAACAATTTGTAAGTGGAATTGAACTTATTAAAATACGCAAATAACATATACTTCGAAATAAAAACATTTAACATCATGAAAAATAAAATTTGCATTTTATCATCATATTTTATCTGACTTATTAGAATCCTCAATTTTTGCACCATGTCTCTTCTCTTTGCACCAAAGTGCCTCTTGATTTGCACTAAAGTGCTTTGTATGCCAAGAAGTCCATGATTTGTACCAAAGTGCATTGCATGCTAGGAAGCCCATGACAAAGATCTTATACGAGGTTCATTCATTATTTTTACTCTTACTCTTGAGTACTATTTATTCTTTATCTTAAACATGAATATAATGTGATATAATAATTCTGGTAATCACACAATAAATGGAATCTCATTTATTCAATAACTCTTAACTTTAATCAATAAAACTATAACATGGATAATAAATTAATATTATAGCATGCACTTTGAACATAAGAAACTTCCTTGTGAAAGTCCTGATATGAAAAGGAATCACTATACATGTTGTTTAATGTGTCTTGCAGTTGAGGTAAAAAAAACCAGTGCCATATCCCAAATCCACAACTATCTGCCAAATTTCTGACACTTTAAGATGTCCCTGATTTATAGAGGAATTAGAGACGATCACAATCGAGGGATGATGGAGAAGGGCCACACATGAGGGTATCTAGATCGCTCTCATAGCAGATCCTATGGTGGATCTGGCTGTGTGAAAAAATGAGATGTAAATAATGTAGTTAACTTTTAGAAAATATCCCTATTTTCATAAATCAAATAAATTAGCTTGAATATCTAAAAATACAAATCATATATGCATAGAAATTAGAAATTCGTGATCTATGTAATGGGAAATCTAGGTTTTAGTTTTGAGGCTTTGTCAATCAGATGCTAATAGAAGAAGTAATGCATGTTATTCAAATAATGAACAATGGTGATGGATAACATATATGCACTAATAAGGCTCAGATCATGTCATTAGAACTCTTATTTGATGTCTAATTCATATGACAACCCTAATTGAAACGTAGATGCCTCATTTCTCATTTTTATGAAAGAAACATATGTAGGGCTAGAAACCTTCATGGATTTCTATGAAATCACATGATGATGAGAAAATGTGCAAAATATCAGAATATGATTATTCAAAACTAGCATGTCATAACATATAGCAATATATATATATTTTATAAATCTTACATCTTTGTGACCCTTAAACACCTTGGGATATAATAGGAAACCCTAATTAAGCATAGGACGTGTGTGTCTTTTATTTGTATGATGCCCTAATCAATATATTTCATGATCATTTTCAAGAAATAGGATTTTGAATTAAAGATTCAAGTATCAATATAGGGCTATGTAAAGGAGGTAAGTGGTCCATCCCACGAGTATTCAGTTATAACTATACTTAGTATGTTTACATGTTCCATACGACTGGACAAGATGCCCATAATTTACTTGATATTATGTTCAAGTACAGTAACATAGTTAAGATTACTCACTGAAGATTAAGATACTTGTGATTTAGTTTCCAAGTAAAGATTATGCCATTATCATTTCTCAAGTTGATTAAGATTTATGATGTAAGTCCATTAAATATTTATGCTTTAAGATTTCATGATAAAATATATACAGATTCATATATTGAGATTTAAGATTAAGATCATGATAATATATGAGATTGGAATACGTTAAGATCATATTTAATAATATGACATCCGATTATGAAGTTAGATCTAGGCCTTAGTGTAGGTCAGCTCAAGAGACATGACCCAAGCCCTTAGTGTGGATCCCAAGCCTTTAGTGTAGGTCGATTTAGATATATGACCCAGGAACCAGAGTGCAAGTCATGAGACCTAGGTACCATAGTGCAAGTCTCTGAAAGATACATAAAAATAAAGAATTAAGAGTAAAGATAGAATATATGTTCATGTTTAAGAGTTACCGTGTATTTTAATTCTATTCCTATGTGTGTCATGTTTAAGAATATTTTGTAGTATCTTGTTACTCCATTATTATATATAATTAAATGTTCATGCCACTTACATTAACGATTATTTTCTAATGTACGGTAGGGGACGAGATGTCAACAGATGAGGAGTGGGAGCAGAAGTATCACCCAGAGTCTTTGAGCACAAGGACAGAACATGATTAGATCTGGTAGGGTGCCAACTATAGGATGATCCTCAGATTTTCAGATTCATCTAGATATGTTTCCATATTTAGAACTTTAGAGTAGAGACTCAAGATGTTACAAAAGTTTTCCATGTGATAGCATTTATGTTCACTTTTCTAAGAACAATGGTGAGAATATTTATTGTTTAAGTTTGTGTGTATTGATTATATATTTGTTATAAATGTCAGTTGTATGTAGTGTCCTCTTTGAGTGCACGAGTTATGGGTAACTCAGTGTTACTTCTGCTATTTGCATGTTTGTGCTTGGAGAGGATGTTACATACTTAGTTTTTAATTTAAAAATATAAATGGACAAACTAAAACTAAACGCTATAGATTTGAATGTTGGATAGCACTACCAACTCTGTGCAATAGATGTAATATGGATCATTGCTTACTAAAATATTGCATCTCCTATAATGGTATATTTAACTATAATATTTACAATTGAGAAAGATATGCTTAGAATATTCATGGCCTATATAATTATTAGGACTAAAAAATACTTATATGATGCAAGAAAAAGGGGAGATGTACCTTGGCCATTTTATATTAACATTTGACATATATAGACATTACTACTTGATTATACATTAGACTAGAAGTTTATCTTGAACTGTCATTGTCATATTTGCTCATATTGATTAATACTATACAAGGGGGAGAATGATGGGTGTAAATGTATTTCTTATGTTTTTAGATTCCCCCATTCAAATAGTAATAATGCCATTATGCCTTTGAGCAATCAATGAATTTCAAGGACTTGACTAATGATTTTATCAATCATATTTATAGACTAACCATGGCACATATAGATGACTGTCACACCCCAAATTTTGTTAAGTATCCATGTGAATGAAAGTAATACTAGGAAAACCCTAGTTATGTGAGATCAAGACAAGTGAGTCAAGTTTTACATAATATATCGTGTATTAGAGTCTAGTTATGCATATCTAGAACCGAAGGTCATTTGGGTGAATTGATCATCATGGGATGCTAGAAAGATCATACAAAAATTTAAGATTGATTAATATGGTGATAATAAGGTTTTTCTAGAGTTTGAGGACATTCTAATTTTCAATGGATTACATGACATAGCTAAGAGTACCTTAGGATTTTGCTAAGTTAGGCTCTCAGATGTATGTAGTGATGAAATTAAGGACTGATTATATGTTCTCAATGACATTAGAGGTGACATAGCTTTGGTGATTCAATTTGTTGATATGGGTCATGGGACAAGTGGAATTGTATTCACTATGCTAGAGAAGTCTAGGTAGTGAATTAGAGTGTGAGGATTTTACTACAAGAAGATAATATCTATATGAAATGTCGGTCGAATATTGAGATCAATTGAAATTAAGTAGTTCCCTATGGAAATTTTGGGAGAAACTTGGAAGAACATAATATGCTTAGTCTTTTAGTCTCTAAACCAAGTAATTTGACATTGAACCATTGGTTCATGGACTAGCTCGTTTGAGAACATTTCAGTTCACTGGATGGGCATGGGTTTCATAAAAAGGAAATAGAGGTATCAAGATCCTCATTCTTTTAGGACTCAGGCATAATCCAATACATGTCAGATCTCACCCTAAGATAGAGAAGGGAGTTTATAAAAGCCATGTAGAATATCGGTTGAGGGCAAGGTCAATTAGGTTTTGCCTAAGTTAATGCTTAGAAGAAGCGGGTAGATGCAATGAAGACAGGATGACGGTGGTGCCTGGGACTGGAATAAGGTGGTTTCGGGAGGACCAAATCACCAGTGGCGACTCTTAGAACCAACAAAGTAGCCAGATACAATGGGAGCTAGGTTGTGGTGAGGCCAACAATCATTCCCCAAACAACCTACACCGTCTAGAAATAAGGTAGACCGAGAAACACCTGGGTGATTTGCTCTTTTCCTGCCGTAGAATCAGGGGGGTGACACCTCCAGTCATGTTGTGGAGGAGAAAACCCAACTACCTGGGTTTCATGTTTATCCATGCCTCATTGTCAAGGAGAGGATCAACAATGATCTGGACCAAAGAGTGTTGCTAGATCGATCTCAGATGACCAGACTTTGTTGGAGAGGAGGCAAGGAGGCAACACTCTATTTTTGCAGAAGAACATGGGAAGCACGACCCCTGAATCACGCCCTTGTGAGCGAAGAAGGTGATTCCCTCTTTGTTGGGATGCCAGGTCATGAGGCCCAATTAGGCTAAAGGGTACATGAAAACAAGGCAATAAGAATTATCATATTTATATTGTTAAGAAACTTTGGGAATTCATGGCGATTGGTGTGATTGTCAGAATAGTGTGTATAAGGGCTCATTGAAAAGCTCGAGATATGAAGAACATCTTGAAGGAGGTTTCAAACTCTTAAATGATCAGATAAGGTAGTTTAATTTGAGGAAAGGTTAGATAAGTAGATTATGTGCATAATCATGTTTGTCTTGTCCTTTCAAGTGCATGTGGTATGGGACATATGTACGAGGGAGTGCTAAGATAAGTGTGATAAGACATGTCAGCTCTAAATATATGACTGGCCGACATGTATCCAAAGGCGACGATAAAATAAGAGTTGTCATTAAAAGTTTGAGACATATGGTCACCAACACCTAATTAGATACATAACAAGACAAACAATGCTTTCAAAGGGTGGATATTTTTACATAGATAAGTAATTTAGATCTAGTATAAAACCATAACCCCTAACCCAACTCCCCTAGAGAAGAGATAAGAAGGGTCCTTCACCATCTCCATGACGATGTGAGATATATTCTAAGATTCATTAGTCGTATACCCATATGTTGGTTTTATTAATGAGGCTAGAGATGTAAATTTTTTCAGGAGAAGGTCATATCTTAAGTATGATAATGAGACATTAAGATAAGATTACAAAGTTAGTATTCATGGAATATGTAAAACCCTAAGATGGGTAGACTAGTCAAATTTTGAGGATGAGATTCCACAATATGGTGGGTAGAATTATCACACCCCAAAATTTGTTAAGTATCCATGTGAATGAAAGTAATACTAGGAAAACCCTAGTTATGTGAGATCAAGACAAGTGAGTCAAGTTTTACATAATTTATCATGTATTAGAGTCCAGTTATGCATATCTAGAACCCAAGATCATTTTGGTGAATTGATCATCATGGGATGCTAGAAAGATTATACGAAAATTTAAGGTTGATTAATATGGTGATAATAAGGGTTTTTCTAGAGTTTGAGGACATTCTAATTATCAATTGATTACATAACATACTTAAGAGTACCTTAGGATTTTGTTAAGTTAGGCTCTCAGATGTATGTAGTGATGAAATTAAGGACAAATTATATGTTCTCAATGACATTAGAGGTGACATAGCTTTGGTGATTCAATTTGTTGATATACATCATGGGACAAGTGGAATTGTATTCACTATACTAGAGAAGTCTAGGTAGTGAATTAGAGTGTGAGGATTTTTCTACAAGAAGATAATATCTATATGGTGTTGGTCAAATATTGAGATCAATCGAAAGTAAGATCAATTGAAATTAAGTAGTTTCCTATGAAAATTTTGGGAGAAACTTGGAAGAACATAATATGCTTAGTCTTTTAGTCTCTAAACCAAGTAATTTGACATTGAACCACTGGTTCATGGACTGGCTCATTTGAGTGCATTTCGATTCACTGGATGGGCATGGATCTAATAAAAAGGAAACAGAGGTATCAAGATCCTCATTCTTTGAGGACTCGAGCACAGTCCAATACAGGCCGGATCTCACCCTAAGATCGAGAAGGGAGTTTATAAAAGTCATGTAGAATAGCGGTTGAGGGCAAGGTCAATTAGGTTTTCCCTAAGAGAAGGCTTAGAAGAAGCGGGTAGATGCGATGAAGATAGGTTGACGGCGACGCCTGGGACCAGACTGAGGTGGTTTTGGGAGGACCAATCACCGGTGGCAACTCTTAGAACCAACAAAGTAGCCATATATAATGGGGTCGAGGTTGCTGTGAGGCAAATAGTCATTCCATGAACAACCTACACCATCTAGGAACAAGGTAGATCGAGAAAGACCTGGGCGGTCTGCTCTTTTCCTATCGTAGAATCAGGAGGACGACACCTCCAGTCAGGCCGTGCGGGAGAGAACCCAACTACCTGGGTTTGTCCATGCCTCATCGTCAATGAGAGGATCAGTGGCGATCTGGCCCAAAGAGTGTATCTAGATCAGTCTCGGATGACCAGACTTTGCTGGAGAGGAGGCCAGGAGGTGACACTCTATTTCTGTGGAAGGATAGGGGAAGCACGACCCCTGAATCGTGCCCCTGCGAGTGAAAAGGGTGAGTCCCTGCTTGCTGGGCCGTTGGGTCATGAGGCCCAATTAGGCTAAAAGGTACATGAAAACAAGGTAATAAGAATGATCAGATTTATATTGTTAAGAAACTTTGGGAATTCATGGAGATTGGTGTGATTGTCAGAATAGTGTGTATAAGGGCTCATTGGAAAGCTCGAGATATGAAGAACATCTTGAAGGAGGTTCCAAACTCTTAAATGATCTAGATAAGGTTATTTAATTTGAGGAAAGGTTAGATAAGTAGATTATGTGCATATATGTTGATATTTGTTAAATCAATGTGATAGGTGTGAACCTTGTCATTGAACTTCAAGGAAGTGTTACACTACAAGTTTTAAAGATATGATGCTTTGAGAATTAATGATTTGGAGATTAGATTGTTCTTATATGACATTTTGGGTATACTTTATACATGCCATAAGATTATGTAGGGTGTGATTAAGGGATAAAGATGACTCTAGAAGATTATTTGAGTATATAAGAATACATTAAGGAAAAACCCTAGTAGTTAACTACTTTGAGTGGTGGGAATTATCAGTAATGATATATTGATTCATATGGGTTTTAATGATAGGTAATGTCTTTTTAGGATTTAGACCCGACTAGAGGAATCCAAGAAGAAGGTATTATTCTCTCTGACACATGTAAGTGGTCCATGCCCATGAGTATTCATATTTAAATCTCAATACATTTACATGTTTCTTAAATAAGACTTTCATGATCCAATGTTCTAAGATTTTAAAGATAAGGTATGTAAGCAATATTTTCTATACTTGTATTATTATGTCATTTCATATGATCAATATCCCAGGTAGGGATATGTCATGCTTATATCATAGAATGACTAAAGTTCATGAATTAAGTTCATAAGAAGAATAAAAGAATATGCATTTCTATCATACTTCTTAGTAATGTTTCATATTAGTGCTCAAGACTACAAGATGAGAAGTGCAAATAAGACTACCATACTTTCATGGTTATGTGATATAACCACGTATTAAGATTTTAAATACAAACATGTTGTTAAGATCATCATATTAAGAGATATAACCATGTATAAAGATTTCAAGTAAAAGCATGTTATCTAGATTTCTTATATAGATACATATCTAAGAATTAAGAAGTTATTTAGATATCTTAAACTGAATAAGATGTATGAGTTAAGTAAAATATTAGAATATAAAGTGTCAAACACATTAAGACATGATCAAGTTTTCAATATAAAGGTTATATCAAGAGCAGAATGTATTGGGAATAGAGTTCAATGTAATATTATAAGATTAAGATGTACTAAGTAATGATTGAGTTCCAAAATAAGATTTTATTAAGATTCATGATTCGAGCCATAAGAGTAAGAATACGAGAACAAAATGCTAAAAGATTTAAGCGCATATGAATGCATTAAGACCAGACATAATGATATTTTATAGAAATTGAGTCACCTTGTCAGAAATCACATTTTTTTTAGATATTTAATACTTTAAGTACTCTAATATACTTAGTATTTCCATACTCAGTTCAAATCCCTTTTCCTAAGCCTTTAGACTCAGTTTCCATACATCTAATAGTAAAAATTTAAGTCATTGTATCAAATCAAGAGTGAGATTAAGGTTTATCTAGATAATAAGAATGTCATATTTAGATTCAGACGTAGGTTACTCATTGTGTGACTAGCTAGATATTGAATACAAATACATGGTAAGGGTTTTAAACCCAATCTCAATTATGTAGCAATTGAGATTCATAACTGGATGTAGATCCAGTTTAGAATTTAAGAACAAAGATTTAGATTCAGAATTTAGTACATGTTCTACTCACTATTCAATTTCAGATAAGTTCAGATTCAGAATTTAGTAAGCTTAAACTTAAGATAATTAATTCAGAACCTTCACATAATACATTATATGATAACTCCTCATTCAAAGAGTCCTGGGATGATTCAAAGGCATTTGTTTCCAATTCAGAGGAGTGTTTACTCCATTTCAGAGGGAACGATGTGCCAACAGAGGGTGTGTTGCACCATAGAGGACACTTCAGTGTTAACAGAGGGCATGTTGTGCCAACAAAGGGTGTGTTTCACCATAGAGGACACTTCAGTGTCAACAGAGGAGGACTTAATGTATAATGGAGGCCACAGTCAGATAAAAGTCATAAATAAAAGATGTCTTAGTTCATAAATGTACATAATCTCATTTATAAGTTTTGTAAAAGAGATTAAGATAAGAGAGACATGACTTGTGCCTTTTGTACAAGTCATGTGGCCCAAGCAGCAGAATGCAGGTCAATTCATAGACATAACCCAAGCCCAGAGTGCAGGTTATGTGACCCAAGCACCTTAGTGCAGGTCATGAGACCCAGATACCAGAGTACATGTCTCCATAGAAAGATAAGTAAAAAGATAAGAACTATGTTAAATTAAGAAGAGATGTTTATGTTTCAGATTTTGTAATTTTTTTAATGTTAGTTCTCAGTGTATAATGTTTAAGAATATTTTGTAATATCTTATTTCATCAAGTCATATATATGTTAGAATACTCATGCCACTTACGCTAACAACAGTTTTTCAAATGCATGGTTGGGAACGAGATGTTCGCAGGTGAGAGCAGGAGCAAAGTAGATTCCAAAGAATCAAGCATAAGGGTAGAACATGACTCAATCTGGTGGGGTGCCAACTATAAGGTGATCCTCATGTTTATAGACTCAATTATATGTGTTAATGTTTAGAAATTTAGAGTAGAGACTTAAGATGTTTAGTGAGTTTTCCATATAATAGCATTTATGTTCCTTTTGCAAGAACATTCAGTTGGATCCTAGATGGGTGATTAGATGCTCTAGAGGGGGGATGAATAGAGCTTAATGCACTCAAACAAAATTCATTAGACCTTCAAGATATATCAAAAGATAAGCTTTCTAAATAGGAAGTTTGAGTGCAACGAAAACGTGCATATCAAGGGAGAGAGAGATTTAACATACACCAAGTGACAAGCTATGTAGAGTGGTTTCACACTTCAAACTAGAAGTGAGTCAGTCCACTACCTAGAGAGGCCAACCTCTAGGATTTCTTAACCATTGCACTCTCATATTCATTCATAAGACTTACAATACATGACCACAAAAGGACTTACCCATCCAAGCACCAAGAGTATTCCACCTTACTAAGGACTTACCCACTTTGCCAAGAGTCTTCAGCCTTCTTCAAGGTCTTAGCCACTCTAGCACAAGTCTTCTGCCTTCAAGGACTTTTCTACTCTTCTTAGATCTTCACCCTTTGACTTCACCTTCACTCGGAGAAGCTTCCACCAAGGACTTAACCATTGGAGCAATGAGTCTTTTGCCTTCACCAAGGGCTTACCCACTCTTGCTCCAAGTCTTCAGCCTTGATCTTCACTAAGGGACTCCTTCCCTTGTGATCTTCACCTCTCTTAGCCAAGAGAGAGAACCTTCATCTTCATGGTTGAAATGAGAGATAGAGAGGTGGTGGAAGTGAGAGCCTCACAAGATATACATGTAGGACTAGCTCTCTTACAGATTTCCTACTCACTCTAACAAATGTAGCAAGTGATTAACCTTAGAGAGAGAGAGGAGGTTGTAGGAAGCACTGAGCTCTAGAATAGGAACCTCACATAGAGTTTTGCATTGAATGCTCAACCTTGGAATGAAGCCCAAGGGGTCCTATTTATAGCTGGGGATGTCTCTTAGCCTTTGGGAACACTTAAGAATGAAAACTAGCCATTGTATGGCTTGCAACAGATATATTTTCACTTGTTGCAACTCCACAACGGCTAGAAACACTTTTCTACACTTTTTCATACAGTGCAATCGGTCGAGTTTCTATAAAGGTAACTCGACCGATCCCACTAAAAGACAAGACCAATTTAGGCCATTGATCGAGTTTGTCCTGGGATAACTCGACCAATTCACTTAAATCAGTTTTGGTCAGTGGAGAGATTGATCGAGTTCTGTGAAGTGTAAACTCGACTGATCAAAAGTCATTTTCAAGATCCAATCAGGATCGGTCGAGTTTGCAACTCGACCGATGAACAACCTGATGTAAATTTTGGAAAATGTCTTTTGAGTGCTTAAATATTCGATCTAGGTGCTCCTGGTTTTTTCTAAGCTTAATTACAAGTCATACAATCATTACAAGTGATTTACAACATGATTCTAATGGATTTACATCATATTACAAAAACATACACTTGTATTGACTTTGACTTGTCTTTTCTCCAAGTTGAGATGTGCAAGTTAGGGCATTTGGAGTGTGTATACCTAATTTAAAATCACTCAAGTAGAGACATTAGACACAAATAATTAGAATGGTTGAGTCATCATCAAAACAAGGGTTTAGTCAATTTAGACCTTGAGTCAACACATTCATGAAAATGTTTTATATTTTCAGTTTGTGTATGTCTTAAAATTTTCAGTTTGTGTGATTGTTTATATTATTGCTATGAATGTAAGTTTTATGTAATTCCCCTTGAGTGCACGAGTTATGGATAACTCGGTGTCACTTTCACTATGTACATGTGTGTACTCAGGGAGGGTGTTACAATGACATTGTGATAATTACATAATCATGTACTAGAAGTGTTTTGAAATTTCAGGAACTGTCGTTACAATAAGGATGATATAAGCATAGATAAAGGTGTTGGATTTCTGATTTGTCATACACATTAATTAGTTAATTAGTTCTTATGTACCTATGACTTTAAGAAAGAGTATAACAAAAATTTTCATACGCGATAAAACTTTTACACAACAAAATTCAAGCATGCATGAAACTAATATATAAAGACTAGAAATCTGATGAATCTTATTGATATTGTAAAGCAATAAAATTACAATGCACACTCATGTTTTCTTGCAACCATGCAACAAATCCT
This sequence comes from Alisma plantago-aquatica, assembly GCA_963693085.1. Taxonomy (NCBI): domain Eukaryota; kingdom Viridiplantae; phylum Streptophyta; class Magnoliopsida; order Alismatales; family Alismataceae; genus Alisma; species Alisma plantago-aquatica. The sequence continues at coordinate 252,198,246 of OY856409.1, forward strand.
TAAAAGCTTCTTTCACCAACAATAATTATTTCATACACATGCACCTCCCTAACAAGTAATGGACTATGGTTTCTCAAACTTTAGTGAATTCATACATGTAATACAATGATGGTGATAGGTGCACTAAGATATAATTGTTTGCGAGAGAAATTGGATATGAGGCAAAGGATACATCTTCCTAATGACGTTATATATGTGTGATATGATGAAAGAGCTATCTTCCTTTTCCCAATCATATGATAACTAACGATTGACATTATTGCACTGTTTGCTTACACTAAAAAACTACAACGAGGACGGCTCTAGCATTAGATGGAAAAAATCTACCATTGTAGGAAGGTAGTTGAATCAAATGCTACTTGGAGGAATGTTTTACAACATACATGACAACTAACTCCACATCATATAAATACTAACATATGAAATTTAGATGTTATATATACAAACATCAACATAGGTAAGTTGACTTATCATCTTTGTTGAACAAGGTAGCAGTTCATCGTGTGTTAGCTAAAGGTCATTGTGAAATAAACATAGCCATTTCTTGAACCTTAGTGCATCTTGTTACATGACTGAGTTGGGTAGAAATGCAAGATTTGAAGTCTCAAAAAATGAAAATACATGTGACAACATCATCACAGCAAGAGCAAAATAATAATGTGGGTGAACAAGTTCACTTGCAAATGCAGTCATTTGGTCTACTTCACAATCATGGTGATATTTTAAGGGGATATTTAGAATGAATGTATTTGTACCATGGGCCATTACAATTTTTTTCTTGGATGCATGTACTTATCCACTTTACAATAATGGAATAAGAAGCCATATAATAACAATGTGTTTAATAATTTATAATAAAAGAATTTAATAGATCAGAGAAATCGGTAGATCAACAAAGGCGACATTCAACTGTTGTTACCTAGGATAGGGGTGCATGACACCTAAGTCAAGAATGTGTGTTCATTGTCTAAGCCTTCCACACATATAAATGATATTGCTATAGGTGTCATGACCATGCACTTAGAGGAGCAAATGCAATAGGATATCGAATCATATTAGCAACGAGCACAATAAGATATGTGGGAGAGGGGTCGTCACCTCTCTAATGATGTTGGTCCGCTGACGTGTGACCCCAAAATCATTGAGAATGGCATACATAGTTGGAAATTGCTTACTATATGCAACAACATGCTTGGTTTCTAGTGGAAAATTATGATTATCGCTCAAACACACATGTGTTATCACATAAATTTGACTATCATGTAAGTCAATGTCGTCATCCAATGAAATAACAACCTATGCTATTACATAAATAAGTCAACACCTAACAATCATGGATAATCATAAACATTCCATAAAGCTTACATATGAAATATGCAAGTCACTATACATGAACAAATTAATATGGCATCTTCTTATGGGACAATTAAAGAATCAATGCACCAGTGAGCACCATAAAACAAAGAGAGCATGTGAAGAAAATGAGAAGTATCACACGACACAAACTCCAGAGTGATGCTATTATAAAACTTACTAACATGGATGATTTCCTTTTACTCATGTTTGACTCCAAGCTTTTTTACACTTGAGACTACAATTGTTGTTGGCATGTGAGTGTGTCCTATATGATAATTATTAACCATGAGCAGTGTGCATGATATATCATGTTTATTTTCTTCCACCACATGATGTGAGGAAGTGAGTAATGACAATGTAACGATTATCTTGACAAATCAAAACAGTACTACAACAAATGTCTGTGTTGTATGCATAGCCTGTGTTGTTGTGCAAATGAAAAAACTAATTGAGACAATGGCTATAATCATTTTGGGTGCTTCGTTATTTTGGGAGGTTGTTGTTTCACCTATAGCAATGATGTAACATGTGTGGAGACAATTTCCTATAGGTGTGGGGTCGGGGTATTACTTTATGGGATGGAAAACATTCTCTGGAAGGAGGAATCATGTGAGGGACAAAAGACGTGTTGGGATAAGGGACTATGGGGAGGCGGGAGATGTGGGTGTGATGAACAAAAGGTTATGAAAGATACTTTGCTGAAGGTGTCATTTAAGCAAAAAATAGAACAACCATGAAATGGAGAAAAAGTTAGAAAAAAATCAGAAGAGAGAGAGAGAGAGATTTAAGGGGATGGCAAGATTTTGACAATGATGCATTCTCATTGGTTAATACTTCTCTTAAGAGGTGAAAACGGCGCAACAGTAACTCTTTAAAAAAAATCCCTTTTATAGTAGTATAAATTACATATGTCTCATACCCACTCAAAGATGAACACTTTAATCCCTCTAACAATATATATTCATGCAGAGGATTGAGATTGCAGCAAGAACAAATTTGTGACATCAACACTCTTTCAAATTCAAACATAGCATGAGTCAGTAGATAACACCTCTATTAGAGTTAACTCTCAATATTTGTGGGTTATAGAAGATTCAAATGACTCAATACAGCCCTCCTCTTCTGGATCCAAGACATGTCTCCTCTCTACTAGGATTCAATATTGATATGCCACTGTCATAGTCATCTAAAAGATACATTTGATATAAAAAGACAGATGGTATATCTAACATGGTAAACAGAGTGGACAAATAGCATGATCACGACACATAGCCCCTGATGTAGAGATGGAACTAGCCACTTCATCTTCATTAACTTTACAATGCTCAAGGAAGGAGCTGAGTTCATAATTGGTACACATGGTAGGGGAGACCATAGTCAAAGAAGCTATAAATGTAAGGGTACTAGCATTTATCTGAATATGCTAGTTTGAGACTCCTTAGGGTCTTCATGCCACTGTACCATGTCGAAAAAAATGTTCTCACAAGTCGTCAATCTCCATTTAAGTGCAGTCTACAACAAGGTAGTCATTACTTGAATATATGGTATGTATTTACAAAAATGTGATGATGTTGTAGGTAGTAAATGGACAATGATCAAAAGGGGAAATGGGAGTAGACAACAGTTCAAACCCTATGAATGTTAGCAACGAGGGTCTATTTACAGGTGGTGCACCCTGTAAGACATTGTCTTTTTATTGGCATTCTACTAGAATTTGATTGAAAGAGGGTCATATATGAGATGGATGATTTTTTGGTATTTGATTGTTTTGCCTCCTCTTGGGTCAGATGTCCAACTACATGTTATGTGAATTTAATCGAATAGAAGTTATCCCATAGAATTATAAAAGGCTTTAGGTAGACACTCCTTGTACCTGATCTGGTTGATTCAAAATCGTCGAATTTGCTTCAAGGACAATGAGCTTGTAACCCAATCTTAAATTCTTGAGATTCACTTCTTTGGAGTGGTCGAGTACGTCTAGAGGCTATCTGCTTGTAGAAAGTATATACAGATAGATATCATCGTGGTGTTTTTGCTGCATCTTCACCCACAATACCTCATTCTGTGTGTTCACATGTTGTTCATGTTCTTGGAGGAAAAAAATGACGAGTGGTAAGGCCAAAGCTATGGAGGAATCTACAACCTCCTGGTAACTTGGAACCCATAATGTGAGTGTTGTGGTGGGTTTAGTAGTGTTCTTGAGAAAGGAGGGACCACATGTGATCGTGGCCAGTGGCCCAGGAAGAATACGATGTTGGATCCTAGATGGGTGATTAGATGCTCTAGAGGGGGGGTGAATAGAGCTGAATGCACTTAAATAAAATTCATTAGACCTTCAAGATATATCACAAGATAAGGTTGCTAAATAGGAAGTTTGAGTGCAACTAAAACATGCATAGCAAGGGAGAGAGAGATTGAACATACACCAAAATACAAGCTATTTAGAGTGGTTCCACACTTCAAACTAGAAGTGAGTCAGTCCACTACCTAGAAAGGTCAACCTCTAGGATTTCTTAACCATTGCACTCTTATATTCATTCATAAGACTTACAATACATGACCACCAAAGGACTTACCTATACAATACAAAGAGTCTTCAACCTCACCAAGGACTTACCCACTTTTCAATGAGTCTTCCACCTTCACCAAGAACTTACCCACTCTTGCACACGTCTTCGGCCTTGTAGGGATTACCCACTCTTCTTCGATCTTCAGCCTTTGACTTCACCTTCACTAGGAGAAGCTTCCACCAAGGCCTTACCCACTTGAGCAAAGAGTCTTCTGCCTTCACCAAGGGCTTACCCACTCTTGCTCCAAGTCTTCAGCCTTAATCTTCACCAAGGGATGCCTTCCCTTGTTCTTCTTCACCTCTCTTAGCCAAGAGAGAGAACCTTCATCGTCATGGTTGAAAAGAGAGATAGGGAGGTGGTGGAAGTGAGAGCCTCATAAGATATACATGTAGGACTAGCTCTATTACATATTTCCTACTCACTCTAACGAATGTAGCAAGTGATTAAGCTTAGAGAGAGAGAGGAGGTTGTAGGAAGCACTCACCTATAAAATAGGAACCTCACATGGAGTTTTGCATTGAATGCTCAACCTTGGAATGAAGCCCAAGGGGTCCTATTTATAGTTGAGGATGCCTCTTAGCCTTTGGGAACACTTAAGAATGAAAACTAACCATTTTGTGGCTTGCAACAGATATATTTTCACTTGTTGCAACTCTACAACGGCTAGAAACACTTTTCTGCACTTTTCTGTACAGTGTAATCGGTCGAGTTTCTATAAAGGTAACTCGATCGATCCCACTAAAAGACGACCAATTTAGGCCATCGGTCGAGTTTGTCCTGGGGTAACTCGACCGATTCACTTACATCAGTTTTGGTCAGTAGAGGGATCGATCGAGTTCTATGAAGTGTAAACTCGACCAATCAAAAGTCATTTTTCAGATCCAATCAGGATCGGTCGAGTTTGCAACTCGACCGATGAACAATTTGATGTGAATTTTGGAAAATGGCTTTTGAGTGCTTAAACATTCGATCTAAGTGCTCCTAATTTTTTCTAAGCTTAATTACAAGTCATACAATCATTACAAGTGATTTACAACATGATTCTAATGGATTTACGTCATATTACAAAAATGTGCACTTGTATTGACTTTGACTTGTCTTTTCTCTAATTTGATATGCGCAAGATAGGGCATTTGGAGTGTGTCTATACCTAATCTGAAATCACTCAAGTAGAGACATTAGACACAATTAATTGGAATGGTTTAGTCATCATCAAAATAAGGGTTTAGTCAATTTAGACCTTGAGTCAATAGAAGACAATGACAATTCTAGTCGTTGGTGAAAACAAGGAGGCGACGACACCAAACGTTCTGACTAAACAACAAAAATGTAGGCAATATATGCATAGGGAAGAAAGATTGGAGGCTATAGATGGTTATCTCGCATAGGATCGTTGGGAGGCGAACCCAGTTGACGTCAACCCAAACTGCTTGTCAGAGACAACGAGCAGCGTCGGTAGCGCTCCGTACAACAACTCAGGGCAAATTGGTCAAGGTTCTAGCTTCGAGTGATAGAAGAGAAGGCTCTGAGACCACTAGGAATGATGGGTGAGCACAGATGCACAGCGATTCAGAGAACCAAGTATATGGCAGTAACTATTGTGGAGGGGTTAATGGGTGTTTTATATACACTACACTCCACAACCAAAGCTAGGGTTTAATGAAAATGACAGAGAGAGTGGAGTTTGTTGGCAGAAAAAACGTGAAGAACGAGTCAACCTAGAGAGTGAATGGCCGGGAACGAGATTTCAACACTGAACAGATCGTGCCCACGAGGAAGCCATAGGTAGGGGATGACTGAGTCCCGCTACTCGACTACCCGGGTACCCAACCTCAAACACCCGCGTTACACATTATGTCACAAGCTCTAAAGTTAGCAGGTGCGTGATAATGAGGTTAATTAATTAGATTGGAAACACAAGTCCATATAATATATATATATATATATATATATATATATATATATATATATATATATATATATATATATATATTCTTCTAGGATTTATTTAAGGGTACAAACATTATCCAATTGGGCCCAAATTTGGAGTGTTGCACAATTAGGAGGCGTTGAATATGAATTACTAGGTTTTGAGGTTAATTATGTTATAATTTTATCATTAGACATCAATCACTCATTTATGTAATGAACATAACCCTAATGATCAATTAAGGTGAAACCCTCCATCTTATCTCAAATCTTGTTCTTCTGAGATCCAAACTATCCCAATGTACATAACTATGGTCAAGACATCTAGGTTAGTATTATTACAAATAAATTTCCAATTTAGGTATTATGGTAACAATATCATATGATTTCATTTCTATGGAACCCTAAAGAGTCAAATAGGGTTTAAAGATCCAAAAGCTAACCAGTTCACTCTAAAATAGGAAAATAGTCTTTAAGAGACGATTGATAAATTAAGAGACGAGAAAAGAGAAAAGAAAGGTTTGTACATGGAATTGGGGATGTTACAAATGTAGTTGAATAAATCTTGACAATCAGACAAAATCAACATAAAATGTTGTTTTCTTATGTTTCCTACATATAAAATATCAAGATATGGACAATAAGCCCACATATAACTATATGTTATAAGATAAAATTAGGTTATTTATAACTAAAAAAAATAATAGTTGTGATCCCTCATGTTTGGAAAATGGGGCCGAATTGGACTATTATAAGGATCGGATCTTTGTCCATTGATTATGCAAGAAATCTTCTTTAATAATTCCATAATATTGCCTACTTTTTACCAACTAGACCACCCAGTTAAAGCTTTAAAATGTAAATGTTATCATGGTCATGTTTCTCAACTTTTAATTGAGAATTTTAGTTTGTTTTTTCTCCGTTAGAGAGTCTATTTATTTAGTTAACTAAGTTGTTGGGTCGATTTCTAATATGAGTCCAGTTGTGTTTTGTCTAATTAGGGGTTTTCTTGAGTATGTACACTTTCCTCTTTTTATATTTATAGGAGAGGGAGGTTGTCCTTAAAATTTTTAGAACGTACAAAAGATTATATAAATGCTCTCACAGAAGCACGAGCAACAAACAGTGCTGCCAATCCTTTTTGGATGGCAAAACCCAAGGACTAAGAGGGAGGTTGTCCTTCTACCAATAAGAAAAACACACAAAGGGGACTTCCCCATCACACACTTCCTCCTTATTATATCATACGTTGACACGACATGTCGCCTAAATTACATGACACCTCACTTGTTGAGATCCGTCAACTAATGTGGTATGTCATCCCACGACACATGGTGTCACCTACTTCTTGCTAGCGATGAACGACACAGGGTGTCACCTACTTCTTGCTAGCGATGACTTCTATTGCTGCACCCACCAATGTGTGACATAGTGTGTCCCTTCAACAACATGATGTCTCACCTCCTATTGCTGTTACATCTCGACTTGCTGCATCATATGCAACTATTCTATTACACGACGACTCCCTATTTTTGTCCTTACAAGCAACACTTGTCTTCCTTTTCCAGTAATTTGGTACTATTTTGTTCTTTAATCCCCCGCCCTTTCCAGTCCTACATATATATTACATACCTCATAATGGTTGTATTACCCCTCATACATATTGTGCCTACCGACTAATTAGATTGATTTTTGCTTTATTCCATACCACGACCCCCACCCCCTAGACTTATATTGCACATTGACTCGAGTTAGTAGTTACCTACTCCGCATACGTATCTACATATCCCTTGCTTCTACCATTATTTTTGACTTTCCACCCCAACCAATCTTTTTACTCTTTTTATGATTGGTGTGAGAAGGAGTATAGAGAATAATGAGTAGAGAGAAGAGATGAGATTGAGGAGAGAAGAAGAGAATTTTAGTTCTGCTAGCTATTATATGGATTTTCATGCTACTGTTGTTGCTACTATGTGACGTTACTTTTGCTGCTATGTGGATCCTCTTGTTGCTATTATTTATCCATTTACCTTGTGAAGAGGTTGAGAAATTATTCATCATCATCTCGACTGTTGCTACGAAGTTATCTATTTCACTTATGCTATATATTTAAATATTTAGAACATGCATCTTTTTAGCGATAAAGTCAATACCATCATTACACATGACTACTTTCCATAATGTAGCTAACATAAAGCGATATTTATTCTAAACAAACAGTCAAAGTGAAGTCAAGTTGTTTTCTTATTATTCAGCTATGTATATACCATCATTCCATCACTCAATAGTAATTATTCATAATGTTCAAAATATCTTTGTACCAAATTCAGTCATCAAATAAACAAATAGAAAGGAAACTTTACTTATTGCTATTTCTGAACATTTGTTTACGGTAAATGACATTCAAACATAGACTTCAATTTTTTTTGCGATGTAGTTTTGAGTTGTCAAAAAAATCGGTCGCTAACACCGACTTACGCACTTAATTGTAGCTCAACTGCTAGCCCCTGTTTGGTTCGGGCATGGACCGGGTTTGGGCCTTGTCGCGTAGCGACACGTAGGACCAAATCAGTCCGGCTTGGGCTGGGTTTCTATTTGGCAAGGAGACTGGTTCGAGACCCCGTTTTGCGTTTAGTAAGTCCCGTTTTGAGCTTGACCCAGTACAGGTAGAGGCAGGTTTGGAATCTCAAACCCAGGTTTACTCCCTCGCGTCCCTCGTCCCTCGCGTCGCGTCTTTCTCCCTCTCTCCCTGGCGAAGTAGCTTTCCCCCCTTGTCTGCTCCCGACACAGCTAGCTTCGGCGCTGCTAGTACCTCGCCCGTGAAGTAAAAGCGAGTAGGCTGCCTCGATCTGCCATGGTTGGCCCGGTCAAGCGGCCGCTAGGCTTCCTGCCGCCTGCCACCGCCGAGCTAGGTCGGTCAGAAGCAAGGTTCCGGTGCTTGGAAGAAGGCAAGCTAGGTCGGTCAAAAGCAAGGTTCGCCAGGTCTGCCATGAATGGTCATGTCGTCCACAGAAGAAGGCGTAGGCGGCATAGAGGAATCTGAAACCCTAGTCAGTGTTGTGCCTTTAAATTGGGGGTGTGGTGCTGCGAGGTGCTGGACTTCTACACAAGCTTGTTTGCCGAAGGGTTGTGAGGTGTTCCGCAGAAGATCATTGCCGCTCACTCGTGGTCTGTCGGCGCTGCCCAGGTCGACGCTTGTGCCCAGGTTCCGCCGCTTCCGTCATCACTCCAAGGAGAGATTCTGCTCAGGTTGGTCTCTGGGTAGGGTAGAGGGTTATTTCGATTTTAGGGCACAATGTCGAATAGGGCACAATGTCGAATAAGTACCAAAACATTTGTGAAATGGTGTTCTTTATCGAAACATGTACGGTTGAATCTGATGTTATCGTCATTTCGGTTGAGTTTCAGTTGTTAGATTTTGATTTTGATTTTGAATAGGGCATAATGTTGTTGATTTTGATGCTTTTCCCGTTGTTTACTATGCACAGAACATACTTGTTATTGTTTTGATGCTCTGGACGAGCATGGTCTCTGAACTGATGTGGTCTGTAGTATGTGTTGGTCTAAGAAGCACGATTTCAATAGGAAAAAAATTGATTCCTATAGACTATTGATAACATTATGAAGAATGTGACTCTCTTACTTTATAGTGATGATTATTTTATGAGTCTAACATTTCCAACATTCAATTTAATAGAAAATTGAACTAGCAGAGATACATGACACTCACATTCAATTTATCAACTAGATTTTAAGAAAATAATCTGTTTCCATCATCCTGTTTATATATAAATAAGTAAACAATAATAAAAAAATGGAGAGTATCTTATATAGAAAGATGTGTAATTACTATATAACAACCCTTATTGAACCTATAACAACTTGCTTCTCATTATGTAGCCATTTTTCTCATTAGATCCTTGAACCCAACCCCTTTTGATCCTGTGATGTTAGTCACGTCATTGTTCTCCCTCTCTGTCACTGCTATTGGTATTGTTGTTTTCATGGTGTTGTATTTGATAAATAGTGGCGCCACCACTTATCATATGCTCCAATACCACCTTCAGTATTTATTTTGACACCTCCAATAAATATTTTTGATGCTCACATCACAGATGCCTCCCATCACTACCACCTCCTTAATTTTCTTCTGTCATATGTCTTGATACTTTTCCTTCTTCAATCACTCTCTATTTTGTTTTTGTTGCTTGTACCACCTCTATTGTTGTTTCTTCTCCACACATAGGATTCCATTAACCATTTTCGTACCTTGGTATTTAGTATGAAACAAGCCATAGAACTTTAATTGTGATTGCATGCATACTATATGCTACAAAAAATGATTGAGAAGGTGATGGGTTTTCATTTAGTTTGAGGGTGCATCATTATGTATGATTTTTTATCATGCTTCAGTTACCAAATACAAAAGTCAACACACTATGGCTATCACATGTGAAATCCATAAAAAGTTGGTGATTTTTACCATATTTCCTACATCCATTACATTATGTATGCACACTCCTATAGACTTTATTTTATGAAAAAATATTTGCATAACCATGTGGGTGATATTCTATTTTTTAATCACCTCACTTAGGTACCAAATATGTGTAATACATCACCTTATAAATGAAGGTGATATCTTGGTATGCTTACAATTTATATAACAATGAAGTTGTATACCCATTGTACTCTGTAGCCTCATCATGGGAAATTCCAGTGGCATCAACACGATAGTCCTCTTGCAATCTTGGTTGTGTAAAAGCACAACTCTGTTAGACTTGCTAATGGAGCCTAGAAAGTGTGTTTCTATATTGGAACTTATGTCATTAAATGTCTGAATTGATCATCATGCCTTGGGGTAAATGTTTGAATTGATCAAATTACATGTCTACAAATTCAGTGATCAGTAGTCCTTGTAACTTATGTCATTCAGATAATTTCTGATTGTTCATGCTTCAATTCATTTATTGCTCTATTTCCTTCTACGACTTCAACTGAATAAGTACTAGAACCGTAGCAAGGTTTTGGGTCTGTACTGGTTCACATACATGTGGTACCAGGGCCATTCTCATTCATTCATAAATCAGGGAATGACCAGATTTATTTTATAAACAATATATATCAACAAACAAGATTCATTTACATTTGGAATCAATTTCTTATACATGTGCTTGGGCAAAAACCAGTAACATCCAAATTATTATGCCTTGGGGTAAATGTCTGAATTGATGGGGATGTTAAATGATGGTACGATACTTTTGTTTGATGGCTGAATATGGTGATAGGGGTATAGAAATTGGTATTCTGGGAAAGATCATTCATTGATTTCAGCTATGGATTTCAGCTTTCATTGATTTTACAGTCAACTTTCCTCTCTATGTTGCATTTAGAGTAACCATTATTAGATATATACCATGTATCTAATAAATGTACTCTTCATTTTTTGTTATGTAAATTGTATGTGTTGTTGAGATCGTACATGTAAATTTTATGTGTTGTTATGTCAATTTGAATGCAAGATATGAAGCTATCATATGGTAGTGGTTAGGTTAATAGGGGAAACAACAGCAGATTTAAAACTTGTTTAACTAAATCAGTGTGAGGTCTAGGTTAGGTGAATCCCTGCATCTACACAGTGATGCCTGGAAAAGTTATTTCACTATACAAATGAATATTTTGTTTATTGTGTGGTATTTTACCATGAGATATGTGGTTAGGTGAAACCCACAACTCATTATGTTTTACTATCATGCAAATATACTAAATAGTTTAACATGCAGGTATGACATTATAGTATGTTTTAATTTACAGAATATCAATGATTGATCTCTTAGAATTTGTGTTATTCAGAAAACTAAGGACATATGTGGTCCACCATTCTAATATAGGGAAAACTAATGTGATCAAATTTCAGAAAACTAAGGACATATATGTTAGTTGTTTATTAAATTACACTAATAGACTTGTGTCTAATTTTCTGGATTAGATTGTGATGATTGTTCTCATGGATTTGAACCACCACTCCATTTCATGATACATTTCTTTAAACTTTGGTGCCACTTGTATTTGACCTAGGGTCAGTAACATTTGACTCATGTCATCAAATATTGCAGTAACTACACGAGTATGCCTCCCGTCGACCCTAATCACCGTATTGTATGGACAAGAGAGTCTGATGTCGCTGTGGTGACAGCATTGCGCAGACAATATGACCTAGGCAGGTGTATTGATGGTAATTTTACTAGGGACTCTTGGAGGGAAATAACTTCTGATGTCAATAATAGGGTTGGCGACGTGTATAAGTTAGACCAAATAAGATGTCGCTGGAAGAACCTTAAAAAGGACTACGTCCATTTGAAGGGTTTGACCAACAAGAGTGGCGTTGGATGGGATGAAGAAAGGCACAAGCCCATTGTACCAGACGCCCCTGAGTGGAAAGAGGCCATTGTGGTACGCACACTATACAGAACTTTTATCCTAACAAATTGTAACTGTACATGTAAACATGATTATCCTAATACACATATTTTTGAAAGCGTAGGCAGACATGGACCTAACTAGGTTGCTTAGGCGCCCGTTTCCCCACTACTATGACATAGAGCTAATGGCGGGGAGGAACATTGCTAGAGGACACCATGCAATGTCTTCGGCGGACAGTCAGATTCCTGCAGATGTTGCGTCTGAGGATGGTGTAAGTGTCGACTTAGGCACGGCTGATACACCCATGTACACACAATCGGTAACAGACGAGCGTAGCGTACCCCCATCTACCATGCAAAGTGAGGGTGAAAGCGCGCGGCCTGGGGGAACAGATAACCCGTCAGTTGGGGGTAGGAGTCCTTCTACCCATACGTGCAGGAAACGACAATCAACGCCACAAGAGCGATGTAGTCTTTCCAATGAAGTTTTGGCTGAGTTCACACAGGTTTACACAAAGGTTCACGAGTTAGGCACATCCATGTTGACCAAAGCCTATGAAAAAGAAGAGTTGGCAAACATTTTACAACATTTTAATGACAATTTCCCCGATGCCCCCACCGCTGTTTTTACTACACTTGTGAACGCCATCAAGGACTCTACAAACCGCAACATCTACCTTAGCCTCAAAAACACCCCTGCAAAGATAACCTTGTGGTTAAACGACCTTTGTCAAAGGTCACAATTCGGTTTTGGCACATCTGTACCTCCAATGCCTTCATTTTATTTCCCGTCTCCGCAACCATTCCCTTCACCCAACTTCAACAACACATCATCTCAACAATCATTTGTGCCACCATTCCCTTCACCCAATTCCAATACCACATCATCTCACCCACCATTTATGTTGTCTTCCTCTTCACCCAACTTCCCAGGCACATCGTCTCAGCCACCATTTATCCCGCCACCCAACTTCCCAGGCATGCCACCGATGTGGTTTCCTTCATCCAGTGATGCTGGCCCATCGGGAACATAATTGCACGGTTTATTTCGTATGCATTTGATGTTAATTATTTTCCGTCCAAACATTTACATTTGATTGACTGTTGTAGTAATTTACTTTCCGCACACACATTACATATCCGTACAATTTCATTTGATTGAGTGTTGTAATAATTTATTTTTCGCACGTTAATTGGATTGTCTTATGTTGTAGCAATTATTATGTTGTTGTTTTCATTGTACATGTAGGCATCATGTCTGCCAATGACCAACCGCAAACACATGACATGCTCAACAACCTTTTATTAGATACCTTGTTGTGGCCAGTGATTCACGTTGGTGATTTAATTGCTGACTCTATTGCAAACTCAATCATGGACGCAGTAGACGTTAATGCCTCCACACCACCTCGTATCCCTAGGTCAGTTAGCATCAGGAGTGGCCACATAAAGGTCTTAGAAATATTGACCGGTCACGAACAAAGGGCTTATGACCTATACCGGATGCGTCCACAAACTATAATGACCTTTGTCGACAAGCTTGAGAGTCATGGCTTGTTGCGAGGTACTAGAGGCGTCACCTCAGTTGAGGCAGTATGTTATTTCTTGCAGATGGTTGGCCATGGACACACAAATCGTGCTTTGGCGGAGGACTACATTCACTCCGGTGAGACCATTAGCAGAAAGTTCAACGAAGTCTTGGACGATGTTTGTGCGTTGACCCATGACTACGTTGTCATGCAAACCGCAACTACATGCACGACAACACATACTCGCATTTTACATAACGCAAGGTTCTACCCATACTTCAAGGTAATAGTTACCCCCCTAATAAATTTAATTAATTTTCAAACATTATGTATGTTTACACATTATTTTGGTTTATAGAATGCCATAGGGGCTATTGACGGAACACACATCCCTGTCTTGGTCAGTAGAGACAAACAAAATCGATACCGTGATAGAAAAGGGAATGTCTCTCTCAATGTCATGGCTGTAGTAGACTTCTCCATGGAATTTACATATGTTCTCACTGGGTGGGAGGGGTTGGCTACCGACCAAAGGGTCCTGCAATCGGCAAAGACCCATAGCGGGTTTACAGTTCCGTCGGGGAAGTTTTACTTGGTAGATGCAGGGTATGCCAACACTCGTGAATTTGTTGCACCCTATCGCAACACAGCATACCATATTGCTGAGTACCAAGGAAACAGACATTCCTACACCAGCAAGAAAGATATGTTCAACCACAGACATGCTCAACTACGTAATATTGTAGAAAGAGCATTTGGGGTGTTGAAGAGACGGTTTGCATACCTTAAGAAGGGGCCGACATATCCTATTCATTCGCAGTGTCGCATCGTACTTGCTTGTTGTATTCTACACAATTTCATCCGATGGAAAAATGACAGCGACACCATAATGGATGACCTCCCAGATGAGAATTCATCGTCTGCCATTCCCCCGGCCGGCGTTCCCCCGAGTTCAGGGCAAGGTTCAACTCAGGCCGATTCAAGGGAGGGCGAAGTGTTACGTGAATCCATTGCTAATCTCATTTGGGAAACTCATTAGTAGAGTATCTGTAATAGATTGATTCCTGAATTGTTTATTTGAAACCTGATCAGAATCGTCACATTGTGTCAATATAGGTTGTCTTCAAATGGAGAACGGAATGCCTCATTGTCAATGCGACCTTCAATCCACTATACGCATATATATGGATGCCAAGGATGTACAAAACGGACGTTTTGAAGACAACAACCCACACATGACATATTTTACGTGTGGTAGGGTTCAAAATCAAAACAGATGTCATATGAGGTTGCCCGCGCAACGGGTTGTACCCACAATTGCCACACTAACCGACGTTAGGGCTGCAATGCTTTCACAACTTGCATATGCACGTAATGAACGTCAGCTATGGTCTTCCCATTGTGACTTTGTCTGTTCCAGCAGAGCAGACACTGATAGGCTACAAGTAGAAATTACAGATCTACGATCGCGGTCCCAATATCTTCGCCAACGTCTTCACATAACTAGCGAAGACAACACTTCCAATGAGGACGGTTACAATACATCATAGATGTCTGTCCAACATTCATAAGATAAGTTTATCTGTAATAGATTGAACAAACAATGGGACCTATCTTGTATGTTATTGTTTTGATTTTCAATCTAACTTCATTATCATAAATCGTTTGACTGATTCAAATGCATGGTGTAGATGTCTATTAATACAACTGAAGTTGTGCGGTGTGACTGTGGGTTAGAGGCAGGCTTGCGACTTAACACTGACGATGCAGGGTTGTATGACTTTGGAATTCTCAGTGAAAGACCAGGTGAAATGTATTACATATGTCGTTCTCGCGAGGTGCGCTTGTACAAACACACATATTATGTAGCCATTGTGTACGTTACACATTCATTGTCATTTACATAAACTTTATAATATTTTTTAGGGAAAAGATCGCTGCAAATACTTTCGTTGGGCAATCGATCTCAGACCTACAATTGATTCTCTGAAAGCTGAGATTGCGTTACTCACGCTCGAGTGCAAGTCATTGTGGGGTCAGACAATGAACTTGAAAGATTTTGTTGAAATTCATCACAACCACCATGATGTTTACACCAACAAAAAGTATGAGCATGAGTATCTAGAACGCTACGTAGAAGAATTGGAGGAACAATGTAGGCTTCAGTTGGACACTCCTTCACCCCCAATGACGCCGTAACGTCGAATGGCGGCCATACCTTTCATTCGCGTCATCGGTTTTCCATTTTATTTTTGTTGTTTGGAAGTTCCCGTGTTAAGTGTTGTCGATTGTTTCTTGAAAACGATTATGCCATGCTCTGTTGTTTGGAACTTACATATTAACTAATATGCTTAGTCATTCGACGCCTCCTCATTTTGTGTGGTGTTCAGAGCATGATATGGTTCTCAGAGGTAGGATGAGAACCCAATATGATTTGGGAAGGTGTGTTGATGGAGTGTATAAGCCAGGCAGGCTTGGACGGAGGCAAAATCATAGAATGATAATAAACCTAATACATGATAGTAGTGAACTTAGGTGAACATAAGAGTTATTATTGTTCTTCTTGTTATTTTTGTTCTTCTTATCTTCTTGTTATTTTTCTTCTTCTGTTCTTCTTCTTATCTTCTTGTTGTTCTTGTTCTTCTAGTTTATTACAGGTAACATGGGATATCGTTTTCCTGTAAAGGAGTATGATCTATCAAACAGTGAGTTTATGAGACGCGTCTCCCTTCCCCTACCCTAGATGTGTGAGCCGTTTAACATAACTCCTGGCTATGCTATTGTGGAGGTAGGGAGAATAAACTTTGATGTACAGATCAGGTGGTCTACACCTGAAGAACAAATATGGAATAAAAAATGAAAATATTTAATCATGGATGAAGGTTGGGCTGAAATGTTGGAGAAACTAAAAGCCAAACCTGAATGGACTGTCACCCTACAACCAAAACCCGAAGACCACAGTCGCCCTACAACCTTTTATTTGTGGATTCATGGCGATGGGGACAACTCAGAATTTCTTAGGTATATTTACCCGAGACCAGAGAATTATATATCATCAACTTCAGACTCGGCTGATGCCCTGTTTGTGAGAGACTGCCACCAACCAAATGAGGAAGACCGTGAAGTGGAGGACCCTTCTTCATCAAGTTCTGTTGAATCCGCTGCATCAACAAAGAATTATTAGTGTCTTCCAGAAGTTGGATTAGTTTTCTATTTTGTGTATTGTCTTTATTTTGTTTATATAGCATTTCAGGCTTGTTATGGGTGCCTGCCCACTAAGACAATTTATATTTATCGAATGTAGCTGAATCTGTTTTACTTCAAAAATGATGTTCATGTTTGACTAGTTAAATCTTGAATTTTTTTAATTTAGTTGGATTACTTTTAATGATGCCCCACAATACATCATTATAGTTTTTATGATTTTGTTGTTCTTGATGTCTGTTTTTTTAGAGGAGCTTATCCTAATTGGTTACATATATGTGGTTGTATTTATCTCGGGTTAATCACAACCCTTGATGTGCTTCATCATATAGTTAGCATAAGCATAGAAGTGTACGTGTACTTCTACAAGGAACACATATAAAGTAGAACATGTATCATGATAGCTGACTAGCCACTCATATTCAAAATGTATATCGGCTAAAAACTTGTTTCTTGGCCTGACGGGATTATCAGGTTACCTCATATCTTGGGGTATTAAACATAGCATGTTAGGCATATTCAACCTCAATAAAACATCCAAAACACCCACATAAACACCCCACAAAAGGGTAACACACCTGACTCACATCTCAACAACAAAATGAGAGTTCTTAAACCAAAGTGATATAGATAACAATTAAGTTATTTTGAAGTTACTTTTTTTTTAAACTTCTGTTTAAACGACGTCACAAGGCCACATTTTTAACAACAGTTCTGTGAGAATAGGACAGATTCAGCTAATCCTGCCTACAGTTGCCAAACAGAATCAGACTAAACCCAGCCTGCACAGCCAAACAGAATCAGCTTGAAACGAGACTGAAACGAGTCCAGCCCCCCAGAATAAGACTGGTTTGCCAAACAGAATCAGACTCCAGCCGGCCTAAACCCGTCCAAGCCAGGCAGGCTTGCATAAAGCCAGCCCCGAACCAAACAGGGGCCTAAAGCTTGGTGCTGGTTGTACTTGTAACGTCGATCGTGAATTTCTAACCCATTACGGCACCAGTGGAAAAACTTATAACAACAATTGAAGACCTTATATAGGGCTCTTCGATGAGGTGTTGGACCTTTCTCTTCCAAATTCGCATGTCATTTTGCTGGACAACCACAGAGGTTGGTTGGGCCGTAACCAAAAAAGAAGCACCCAGTTGAATGAGCCCTCCAAAGATCCGCCTGCGGAAAGGCCTGAATCCATATTTTTGAGTGCTGGCAACGGCGGCAAGCAATACAAGCCTTCCGCTCAAAACCCCCCAAACCCAGTCATAGCCCCGCCCTAATCGACGCGGTTCTGCCGGGATTTCGCGGTTGGAGTCGAGAAGGCGTACCTTCGGCAAAACTGTGGTTCTTGACTGCTCCATATTCAGGGAGGTGTAGCCTACTGCCTAGCTCCGATATCCCACCCGTCGCTCCCACAGTCAGTACACAGACTCTCTCTTTCCTTGGGTCTCTTGACACGTTCACCATACCGCGGAGGGTTTCTTGGTGCTTCTCGAGGGAGGATTCCTGCACGGTGGGCAGCAGCAGAAGAGCAAGCCTCGAAGATGGTGAGTGTAGGTCTCATTCATGCATGTCTTTTGCGCCGTATCGTCACGCCGCTGACTAAACCCCCCTCATTTTTCCTGTATTTGGAAGACGGACATCAGGAAATGGTTCATGAAGCAGCACGAAAAAGGGAACGGCAATGCCGCGAAGCCTGCCAAACCCGAAGCTCAGAAGAAGCAGGAGCCTGAAAAGCCGGTAAGAATCTTCTTTTCCTTTTGGGTGTTGCTTAGTTCCCTTGTGATCTCCTTAAAGAACTCGCCAGGCGATGGTGCTTCCGGTATCCTTTTCCCCAAGAGCGATTGTTTAACCGTCTGGTCTTGGTCATCTGTCTGAAACATTTCTCAGTGCTGGTCTCGGTGTCTAAGGGATTCCTCGATCCCAGCACGCCCGTCGTACCAGGGGATAGATGCTTTTGCCGGAATTCCCGATGCTATTTTCTCGTAGAGATGCAATCGCTTCTTCTTCTTCTTACCCATAACATATCAGCGACTCTAACCTGAATCCTGCATAATCTCAGCTTTATGTACAAAATATTCCAGATGATATAACTTGTTCACACTTTGTTATATTATGGTTATTGTTAATAATATACACATACAATCTGGGAATTAGCCTTCTCGTATTGCATCCGCACTCTACATTGTGTGGCTTTAGTTCTCTTAAAGATCTTCTGTGAGTTACTTTCCCTTTCCACGTCCACTGTAAATGTTCCAGCAGTCAGCACATGTAGATAGAAGATTGAACTTTGGTTCCTTAAGTATGATTTTGACTCCCTTGTTCACTCCTTTGTTCTCTGCATTAATCATATATATCTATATCAAAACTATAGCTATCTGTTAGGCTTCAATGTCTGTTGGACACCAATAATTAACTCATGCTTGTTGTATCCACGGTGCCTCCACATAACCTGCTTCCATCTGGCATAGCATATACAACTACCAATCAATTTGTGTTTATTTTCTGTTTGAAGTTATTTAATGAGACTAGTGGCTAACATATTGTTAGATTCGGGTTACTGGGATGCTTATCCCGTATAATAAATCTCGAAACCTCTGCTACTCAATTGTTGCATGATGCAGGTAAGTGAACATGACTCAGAAGAAGGTTCCAAGAGAAGAAAAACCAGCAAGTTTTTTGCAGATGTAGATCCCAATCCTAAACAAAAACCAATGAAGGATATCCCCACTGATAAAAATTCTTCCAAAAGAAAGCCCATTAACCTTGCTGAAGGTTCTGATGATGAGACTGTAGGACGACCAAAGAAAAAAATCCCCAAGGATGACGAAGATGAGGACTTTGTTATGCCCAGTGACAAAAAGAAACACACAGGGACTAATGATGCAAGTAAATCAAAGAGAAAAGTAAAATATATCGAAGATACTGATAGTGATGATGATGATGAGGAAAAAGCTCCCATCAAGGCACCTTCTAAACCCGCAGCTAAAGGAAGCGGTGGTAGAGATTCAGGTGCAACACCAGGTGCTGGAAGAGGGGGGAGAGGCGGTGGTAGAGGTGGGTTCATGAATTTTGGCGAGAGAAAGGATCCTCCACACAAAGGCCAAAAGGTAAAACGCATATCGTATTCGGTTCTTCCCATCTATCTCCCCAATCGACATTGGAATTTATGCCTGTGTCTCAGTCTGCTGTTACTTTTCTTTGTGACTGATCTATTTTCCTGTCCGAACTAGAAGCACTTTGATTATCTCTATCAGGAACTCAGAAATTCTTGAATTGGAGTTATAAAGGGGGGTGAGACCACCCAAACCCCGTGATGAGTGGCGCACTGGGGTCTGCGTGGTCTAAGGGGAAGCAGAGGGGTCACCATCTTCTCTTATTCCCAATTCAAGAATTTCTGAGTTCATGATAGAACTATATAAATGTTAGTTTGGTTTACCATTGTAATGTAAGAGACAATATAAATGGACATAATTTATATTAGTGTTCCATATTGCCTCACAGCTGCTTTTGTAGGAAATCCCCGAGGGTAATCCTGAATGTCTATCAGGGTTCACTTTTGTCATCAGTGGGACACTTGACAGGTATATCCTAACAAAATGACGTACTATCATGTTAGCATTTGTTGTTGTTTGCATATCAAATCTAAATCTCGTTTGTCATAACTCCGAAATGTATATTATTATACCAATCTTCTATATTGTTGAGCTTTTTTCAACATTCTGTTCAGATAAATCTTACCTTGAACGAATTCACAGAATTATGCTTATAGGGGTTACTCCCACAGTTTTGACATTCATCATACTGTTTTCTAGAGTGGACTTCTATTACCATGGATTGCATATCCTTTTACCCTTGGACGAATCTTGATTTTGTTGATTTTCAACTACAAATTTTTAAAAAATGGTAACACTAGAATTACATGTTATTGGTACCCTCCTAACACATCACAGTGAACTAAACCAAAGCGTATATATAGATAATGTTTTGTGGGAAAATATGCTTGCCAAAATGCAGGATACACTTTCTAAGCCAAATCTGAAACAATAGGAAATAACAATATCAGTTGGCTATAGAAGGATGTCCAAGCTTGCGGTGCCAAGACAATGCAAATATAGAGGAGAGCAGAGCCATATCACCAGAACAGGAGCCTTGGCAGATTCAAGATAAAACAGACCATGGAAATCTGCACTACCCACAACAATCATCATCCTCGTATGATGGTTCTATAAAACACATACCATAAGAAAGAATGTCAATGCCTTTGCTTTTGGATAACAAGTTTTCCAACAGAGAAAAGGGTTTAACGGAAATATTGGTGCAATAGAGTAAAATGTAGGATCGTGTGAAAGAAGCTTAAGCAATGCCAACTCCCTCAATGGATGCCCATGAAACATTATTGAGTATTGAACAATGCAAGAAGGACAATGATTATCTTGGCGATATTAGTTAAACGAAGCAATATTGCAGATGTAAGAACTACACTAGGCATATTAACTCGTATACCATTGCCAGAGAGAGAAGACAGTTAGAAGAGTAGAGCTGCCATCCATGAGAGGTGTAGTAGCTAGTGGAGAATTGAGTACGACCGCCATGCGCTCTACCAGAAGGGTAGTCACATCTCTTGGATCACGGGGAGCAGGGGATGGAGTTAGGATCCGTTAAAAACTTGATTGATCCACAAAGGCGTACCATGCTTGGCCCAACATTTTTTTTAGTATGATCGGTACGATGATTGGAGGTGCAATGATGTGGGACTGAAAACATGTCGCATAAATGATCAACTCTCCCTGGCAATAAGTGATCACGATCCCGACTATGCTTAGGCCCTATTTGATAGGGTGTATAGTAGTGAATTGGGTGTTCTCGAAAGTGTGAAAAATAAATGGATGTGGTTAAAATGAGAAGGATGTTGTTTGGTAGGATGTAACCCCAAATCAAGAAAATTAATCCCATCTTTTGTACAGATTTGGGAAATATTGGCATTAAAACATTACCTACTGGCTGTGTTGAAAATGCCATGACAAACTGTACAGTGGTCCACTGGGAGGAAAGCAACCGGCATAGTTGGTGGCTCCAAACATAACTTTTCTGTTTCATGGTACAATGCTGTCAATCGCACAACTGTAGCATATACAAGAATTAACTACACCCAACTACCCCCTTTCCTGGCGCAATACCTTTTACCGGATTGGAAGTGGAATCAAGTTATTGAGTGCAGTTTCAAAACAACAAACCACTCTGCATTACACCCTAACAATCACCAAGTCGAAAATGGTGATACTCAAACTTAACACTTTCATATTACACCCTACCAAACAGGCCCTTAGGGAATGAGCATATTCAAGAGTAGAGATTGGATATGCATATGTTGAAGATGTTTGAGGACTTTTTCTTTATCAGGAAGAAGATTGTTGCCCAAAAATTTCATTAGCTAACCTAGGATGTCTGTCAAGTAGGTTGCAAAGAAATTGCACCAATTGTAACTCCTGACTTGGCTTTTGGAGTTTAGTGTTATCATACTTAAAGTTGATGATATAACTTCATATTGTCGAATAAGATGATTGTTGATGTTGCTAAGAGCAAGTTGAAGTCCGGTCAACTTTTGATAAATATCATAGACCTCGGATTCAGGCAATGAGCGAAAATGTGGACAAGGTGATCCTGACATGGCTTTTGGATTTCATTCTTATCATAATTAAGTTGATGATATGACTTCATATTGTCGCATAAGACGATTCTCGACGCCACAAGATCAAGTTGAAGTCTGGCCGGCTTCTGATAAATATCATAATCTTATGACTCGTGCAATGAACGAAAATGCGGGCAAGGTATCCCTCATTTTCTTATGATATTTGAGGTGTAGGAGAGATGCAATGATTGGGGTTCCACTTCCACACCATTGATGATCTAAGAGAATCGTCTTTGCCCCACTCACATAGTTAGTTTTGGCTTTGGCCTCAGTCTGGCAAAGATGGAGCAAGACTTGTAAGACATGGTCTTGTCTAGTGCCATTTATCTCCTAGGAGTAGTGCTTGGTGGCATAGTTCTTGCCGTCTTGGCGAAGAAAGTTGTGATATTGTGAGGATGATTCGATGATGACACCATTAACTGTAGAGTGATGTGTAAACAATAGTGTTAAGAGAGCAGTGATCAACTAGACTTGTAGTAGTTGGCAAAAATAGATGAAGCTATGCATTCATAAAGGTTAATACACAACAATTGAAACAAGTTAATTAACCCTTAGACCCATATTAGTTGCGCTAGGTTTAAATAAGAAAGGAGGTGTTGCATATTGAGAGATTAGTAGACAAGATTAGATTTGGGTGGGAACAACAATAGAGCAAATTAGGAGTGGGAGTGGGGTTAGATACAAGGAGATAAGAAAGTGGCGGTGTGGAGTTGTGAGCAAGCCAGGGAGACATAGGAGGTGTGGGGTGGTATAGGGGTAGGGAGGTGGATAAGAGGGGGTGACTTGAAGGGAAGGGAGCAAAGGGATGTGGATGGTAATGCATGTGGACACGTGATGGCGAGGGAGGCGTGTTATGTGAGGGGGTGGAATATGAGAGATAGATGGTAGGGCAGAAGTCAGGGCGGTAGGGAGACATGAGGAAATGGTGAGGAGGCAATGAGGGGGCAAGAGACAAAAGGGAAGGGAGTAGAGGGATGGCGATGGGTATGGGGATGCAGAGGAAGGAGGAGAAAAACATGTTAGGTCTCATATTGGGTTTCTTGAATTTTGCCGTATTGGATCATATGTTGGTATCCATCTGCAGAAAATTTATGTTTGGTTTGCATGATTCGGAAAGTGGAGCTCGTCCTGGGATTTTCAGACATAAAGGGAATCCCATATTTTGGTTTCATCAAAGTTCTCTCGGACGCCGAAATCCAACTGTGGTTGATCGGTGGACCAAGAAAAAAATCATGTATCTTACAAATCCATGAAACCAAACAGTTTGTGGGATTTTGACAATGCTACATTTTACAAATGCAGGATGGCCTAAATGTAGGATTCCGGAAAATCCCGCTAACCAAACATGCCCTATGTGAGTAGGGGATGGGAGATGAGAGATGGGAGGAGGAGATGGTGGGGTGGAAGTCTGAGAGGTATGGAGACTTGGGGGGAAATCTGGTGAGTGGAGGAGGTAGGGGTTTAGAGGGAAGGATACGAAAGAAGGGGGACAAGGAAGCAGGGGATGTTAAGAGGTTGGGTCAGGGAGATTCAGTGGAGGAGCCACGGGGGGGGGGGGGGGCAAGCGGGGCCGCGCCCCCCCCAAAAAAATAAAAATTATGTATATATGTATATATATGTGTATATATACATATATGTAAATGTGTGAAAAAATATATATATTTGTTCTATTTTGATCAATGTGGCTCTACTGGCTTGGTGGTTAGCACGCTTAGCTTATGTCCCTTCCTTCAAGTTGTCCGAGTTCGAATCCCAACTATTTCATTTTTATAACTCACTTCGGATCCCATGTGTGCGGCATCCGAAATATATACAACTTGCACGATATTTTGACAAAAATCATGGTGTAGCCTAATGGTGCAGCTGTAGCATTGTGTCCATCTTGGGTGGTTGCCTGGGTTCGAAACCCATCTACTTTATTTTGGCCCCCCAAGCACGAAGTGCTGGCTCCGCCCCTGGGGAGATTGATATGAAGGAGAGGTGGTGGGGCAAAAATCAGGGAGAGGGTGGGGGAAAACCGGGAGACGAGAGGAGGGCATAGGAAGATTGGGAGCTATATTACAACATGGGATTAGGGGTCTTACGACTTGCATGGGATGAAGGATTATTTTAATACCATGGTTAAAAGAACAAGATGCTCTTTGTTTCCGTGATTTAGAATATCTTACATGACACAATTGCATAGGAGCATAGAGTGGTGACACTGTTTGAACTTAGCAATATGGGACTCAACATGACATATAATGACACACTTCACACTCCTTTTGTCAAAAAGCCTATTGGATCCCTCTCTACACAAAGACCACCCCAAGAACGCACACCCTTTTCTTTCTTGTTATCACAAGAGTAGGGGAGCGGACCTTACACTAGAAGGCATGTAACAATGATCGGAAGTAAGCAAAATCATGCAACATACAAAGGTATTACTGAGGCCATGGGCCCACGCTAGCTGATTGGCATTCAACACCTGCTCCAGAGGAAATGGTTACTATGCATGTTGATCGTGGTGCCCAAGCCAGCAAATGCTTTAGGCCATGGCTTATCAGCAACCTGGGAGCCAAATCTGCAGGTGATGCTGCTGTTCTGGAAGGTTAGATTCCAGTAATGAAATGCATAGGAGTACTGGATCCAGGGGACCAGGCAAATAGCCACTATCCTGGTAGATGCAAGCAGGGATTTGCATTGTACACAACATTTACTAATTGCTTCTTCCTCTTTTCTTTGTACAAGCGGAAGACACGTGTTGCTACACAAATATTATTATACAGTTGAATCTATATAATACATGACCATATAATAATTATGACATGATGAGTTGGTCGACATCAATTCTTGTTTGCTACAACATATTTGTTGGATAAGCTTTTCGTTTGAGTTTGAATTATCGTTTTTGTGTATGTTTATGAAAAATATGTAGTTAGTATTCATCATAAGATACATACTATCCGCTAAAAGAGGGACCGATTTGTAATTTCAAATAATAATGAAGAAAATTGCATCCAGCCCCCTTCAGGGAGTTTCTCATATAGTGTAGATGAGTCTCCTTGCACAATATAAATTTTTAAAAAGAAAAGACAAGCATAGTGTACACACATAGGGACTGGTTTGTAATTCCAAAAAATAATGGAGAAAATTGCATTCAGCCCCCTCTGTGGGCTTTTTTGTATAGTATAGATGAGTCTCGTTATACAATATAAACTTTTGAAAAGAAAAAATAGAAGTGTAGTGCACACACACAAGGACTTGTTTGTAATAAAAAAAATAATGGAAAAAATTGCATTTAGCACCCTCTGCAGGTTTTCTTATATAATATAAAAATATAGATGAGTCTCCTTACAGAATATAAAATAAAAAAAGACAAAAGTGTAGTGTACACACATGGACCTATTTGCCACTCCAAAAAACAATAGAGAAAATTGCATTCAGCCTCCTCCATGGGCTTCTTATATACTGTAGATGAGCCTCCTTATACAATCTAAAATTTTAAAAAGAAAAGACAAAAGTGTAGCGTACACACAGACCGGTTTGTAATTCTAAAAAATAATGAAAAGAATTTCATTCAACCCACGGCGTTTCTTGTATAGTATTGATGAGTCTCATTATACAATATAAAATTTTAAAAAGAAAAGATAAAAATGTAGTTTACAACACATAGAATGATTTGTAATTTTGAAAAACAATGAAAAATTTCTTATACATATATGGTGACACGTCACATTCAAGACGTGACATACACAATTGCCCGTCAAATAATGCCCCCTCACCCTCCTATTTCCTAATAAACAATTAAAAATAACAAAATATGTGACAATTATTACATATCTAAACTGCGTGCCAAGCAAGCACCATAGCTGTTGGAAAAGTAAACACACAGACATGTCAGCTGCCTTATTAGAAATGTCAAAAAGAAAAAAATCTAAACTGCGTGCCAAGCAAGCAACCTAGCTGTTGGAAAAGCAATTACACATGCATGTGAAAAGCAAGCAGACAGACACGCCAGCTACCTTTATTTATAGGTATATAAAGACTTTGGGAGACTGACAATGAACTAGATGAAGTAGAGACATCGACAATTATGCTAGACACAGAAAGTAGAACAACGTCTGACAAGAAAAATGTATTGAACAAAGAATAGATTCCCATCGTGGTTTGATGCATGCATTCAATTGTTTCCTGCAGATGACAGGCCCCATCGAGGTCATTGATGCCGGAATTATGGTAAGTGGTGCATATATTGGCAACTTTAGAAATCACTATATTACCAAATACTCTGTTGTAGTACGAAGGCCTCTTAAATTGATTAATTATCTTTTTCTAACACACCTCTGATAGATGTTAGATTACATAATTAGTAACCTGTATTCTTCCATGTGGATGTACAATTAATGTATTCACCTAAGGCACACCTCAAAATGTGGACACATATATACATTTCTTGAGCATGTCCATAGGCATCCTACTTATGTGGGGAATGATGAAACGCCGCAAAGGTCCTAAACTGCTTTGCCTAAATTATGGCTGTCTTTTTTCTTGATCAGTGCCCAGGTTCGAGTGATATTCGTTTCAAAACATGCAGTAGAATAGGTCTACCCATTTCATTCTAAGATTTGAGTTTTGGGCTCTAAACCATGGATATCATTGCATTGCTAAATTCTTTAACTATTGTGAGTCTATATAACCTGTAAGCCATATTCTGTCTGGGCTTGTAGGATGGGATGAATATTCGCTATAAGCACAAAGATTGAAAAACTGTTTCGGTCAGAGTTATTTTGTAGTGGTATTAGTCATCAAATTAACCATCAGATATTTGTATTATAGTTTAAATCCCATTACTTCCAGAGTATGGTTTATTAACATCACTCAAATAACTTGTTTGTACTAAACGGTCATCCATAATATTCCACAACCGTTACATGCATTTTGTGTCCTCCATCCAATCTCATATAGTTAGAAATTTCTGTCTCCTGAGTACAAACCTGTGTCTTTGTCTACAATAATGCCGTCGTTTCCTATATTCCATATTACAACAATTGTATAGGCCTTGGATTGGGATTACTTTTGTTGGTAGGTCCAGTTGAAGTCATTGAAGACTGTTGGAACTGGTGATGTTGTAGAGTCGATAAGGATGAGGGCATTGGGTAAGTAAGGACATGACATGCTCGCTATTCCGTAGAGCCCCATATGATGTTTATGGACGGGTTTACTGCGTCAGATGTTAATGAGGCCTAGTTTCTCCATTTCTCTATAAATTTTATTGTGTTACTCTTTTTTCTCTGTATCTAAATTCTTGGTAATGTAGGATGGGACTTCTATAGCCACATGTACTGAACTCATGAAATTTGTGATTGGGAAGGAAATTCTTTGCTTGGTAGTGGTGGGCTGGGGGTATTTAGATAGTTCTTAATTATAAATAAGGAAAGCCTGGCCTGCTATGTACTCCAAAAATGGATCGTATGTAATGTAGCAAGAAATCACCTAATTCATGTTAGTTATGGATAAAAGCAGACAGAAATTACTGTAGCTGCTTCTGTGAATTGAATACCGTCTTTAGATGCTAGTAGGTCCATTACGTACCTGGTGGGAGGGCCATTTTTCTTGTCAGGAGTGACATTTTTGTAGTTTCTTGTTGTCTGCATGTAAAGTGAAATTTCATTGCGGCATTGCCTCAATTGTCAACATGCGTCCAAAATCATGCCTTGCAAGCCCCTGCACTGGATATCTGCTCACCCTCTGGAGTGAAATGAACTCATCATTAAAGATGCCAAAAACTCAAATTTTGTCCTGGCAGCGTGAATCTTTGGGTGGCCATTGATTTTGTAGAAGTCGGGCAGGGCACATGACGCCGATTGTTGTTTGGTAAGGGCATTTTTTCTGCCAATGGAGATAGTCATATGCCTTTTTCCTGGCAGTTAAACTACACGCTTCTTATCTTAACCATACTTTTTGATCTATAACTGCCTCTCATTGTTTAGTATGAATGGTTACTTAATATCCTGTGGATCTTCTAGTGACATGCAAGTTATTGTAACTTTGACATTATTTTTTTTAGTCACAATGACACCGTTGGGGAATACGAAAAAGTGTGTGAACCTACTTGCCTTGATATAGGCCAGTCTCATGTGTATTTTGGCCTGACAATTTGAAATTCTTTGGATGAACGCACATATTTTAGCCTGCTCATTTCAGCTCTTTGGATGAACTTACATTTTTTATTATCATGTTTTACTAGACGCCTCAGGACTTCTCAAGTTTATCAAGAGTTCTTTTTTTCCCCACTTGTCGAATATGTTATGTTCTTCTTACAGATTAGTGATTTAGTTCAAAACTGGAAAGAAAGTGAACTATCCCTGACCTACATTTTATGTCTTGACAGCTTTTGGTTTTTGAAACAGAGGTTGTTAGCATTTGCTTTCCCTAATCTCTTAGGCTATAACTGTTTTTTCAACATCAATATACTACCGACTATTACTATATGTGATTGTTCATTCCAGATGTTGATTGCCAACAAACATAGTAGCTTGTGAAAATTTTGTTCAAGTCTTTTGAGTGTTGAATAGTTGCAACTATATAGTACTGAAGGAAACATTCTGGAATGATAGGCATCATGAAATTTTATTTACGTGGCAAGATACATTTCTGTCAAAAGATAATTATATATCTGATCAGTGGAGATTTTCAGTCCTTGTGATAATTATGCAGGAAATATATTTCTTGCGAGTACTTTTCGTATATAATCATATTACTCTACGGTAGAGTGACAGTCATGCCATTAGACAATGAATGACTGGAAATGCTGTATCATTTCTGAATTTACAGCTTGGAACGCGAGGAAGCTGAAGATTTGATCAAACGTCATGGTGGACGAGTCACAGGATCTGTTAGCAAAAGGACGGTAAATATCTTATTCTCCTCTCTTTTAATATTATTATTATTCAAAGATAAGAAATTGATACAGGTCTTCTGTGATCATTATTGTTTTCAGAATTATCTTTTGGCTGATGAAGACATTGGAGGGAGAAAATCATCGAAAGCCAAGGAGTTGGGGTATGCTACAACTTTTGTCAAACATTTCTTCGTGTAATTTTACTTTTTCTTGTAGGGCTATAATCTAAGCTTATCTAACCATTTATATCTTTTAGCACATCCTTCTTGACTGAAGACGGTCTTTTTAATTTGATCCGCAAATCAAAGCCTGCAAAAGCACCTGTTTCTAAGGAATCGAATAAGAGTAATGTAGAAGATTCAGTAAAACAAACTTCAAAGACCAGCCCCGTGAAATTTGATGGCAAGGGTATTATGAACTGTTATTATCTGAACCTTTATCCTGGCCTGTCCTTTTTTACTTCGTATTCATTTGATATTTGAATAGTTAGCAGTCATTTGTTTGGTAAACGCTTTAATAATGGGTCTCAGGTGGTCAAAAGACTGGTTCTTCTGTAAATGCTGGTCCTGCGTCCACTTCTGTTAAAAGTTCCCCCAAAAGTTTAGAGAAAGGCGCCTCTACTAATAAAAAAAACCCCGGTTCCTCTAAGGTCCTTTCAATAACATGGACAGAGAAATACAGGCCAAGGAATGTTTCTGATATTGTTGGCAACCAGAGCCTTGTATGTATGCTTGCATATCTACTCTTCCTTCAGTTTAGATCTTTGTCTTATTCCTTTTCTGGTTTGTGCTTCCTTTAGGTTCAGCAGCTCCGTGCTTGGTTAGCTGATTGGAGTAAACACTTTCTTCACACTGAGCAGAAAGGGAAGGGGAAGAAACAGAATGATGGTGGAGCTAAGAAAGCTGTACTACTCAGTGGACCTCCTGGCATTGGGAAAACTACTTCAGCAAAACTAGTTAGCGAGATGTTAGGCTTTGAAGCTATTGAGGTGGGATCATGGTTCTTGGATGCTAATGCTAATACCAAGTCTTCAGTTTAGAAGTTTGGTTAATATTGAAGTTCAGGGAAATGTTAGGGACCCTTTGCGTGGCATCATTTTAAATCCTGGTAGTTCTGTATAAAATGGTTTCGGATTAATATTTAGTATACAGCTTCAGTATTGGCTGCGGTATATTAGCTAGTAAGATTGTGTCACTTAGAATCACGCCTGATTTAGCGGAATTGGCAAGTCACGCTTCTTGCTCTCGTTCCAGCTCCTCCGCATGCTCAGGTTTAACTGATTTTGCAGCTGGAACCTGCAGCCATGCTAAATTCGGACACCCCCTGCTATATACGACTTCCAGGATTTACAAGGTCTGGAGCTGAATGGCCCATTAGGAAATATGAGAAAACCTTGCATTTAATAAAATTTTGTTGCATGGACAGATAATCCCACACAATTTCATTTATTTTGTTGCATTATAGCAACATGATACTATTCTTACACGACTGCTTTCTGCACTGACTATTGTTGCTAAAGGACCTGATGCAATTTGCTATCTAGATAGTTAGAGTATGAATATGAAAACGGGTTGATAGTTGTGCATCGCATAAACAAATACCAAACTTTTCATGTGATATGAATTCTTTTGTTTATTGATTTGCTTCTGTTATACCATGCTGCCAAGTCTAACATTTCATATATACTTCAACAATTGAACCTTCCGTCTCCAACATGTGTAGTAGTCTAGAATGTTAAATTGGATATTTCTCTATAGCAAAGTAACCAAAATGATATACTTCTTGATCATGCAGGCAAGGATCTAAATCTTGACAGTGTCATACGAAAATCACACTTTCCATCCAAAAAGGACAAGGGCCTTCCTAGAATCTTATGATCGATTTACAAGTAGTAGCAAAATGGAGTGTTTTAACTTTAGTAACCACTACTTTGGTGTTTGTAATGTATCGACACATCATTTTTCGGGACACCCATCCAAAATAGTACGATAACAATTGATTTTTTATCTGATATCTTCTCTCTCTGACTCTCTGTATTGAACAATTGAATGGGAGGTTTCCTCAAACAGCAAGAAGCTGGGGTAGACGTTCAACCAACCAATATTGAGCATGCTCCCCATATCTTCTCAAGAAAAATGATCCTCTCCAAGAGAGGACTCCGAGTGAATGCGATTATTAAATGAAACATTATCGGGTTTGGATCTCTTATTCTTAAATGTTAGACCAATGTGATTTGCAATTTATGTTTATGTAAGTTGTGAATAGTCAGGGTTTCAGAGAGCATAGAGTTGCACAATGTGTGCACCCTCATATATATAATACTGAAACAATTACAGAGAGGTCCATACAGAATAAACAAATAACAAAATAAATAACAGAATACAGAATATAACGGAAACATATACTGTAACACTCCCCCTCAAGTTGGAGCATAGATATCAATCATGCCCAACTTGTCCATCAGTGTGCAGAAGTGCTTCTTAGCCAGAAGTTTTGTGAAGACATCCGCAACTTGATCTTCAGATCGCGTAAAAGGAGTGCAAATTTTACCAGCCAGAACAGATTTTCGAATAAAGTGGCAATCCACCTCAATATGCTTGGTGCGCTCATGATAAACAGGATTATTGGCAATGAAAATAGCAGCTCGGTTGTCGCAGTGCATTGGAATCACATAGGAAGATTCAATCCCAAGTTCATGCAAAAGAGAACGCACCCAGAGAAGTTCACATGCAGTATGGGCCATAGCCCTGTATTCAGCTTCAGCACTGGAGCGAGCAACAACATTCTGTTTCTTGCTCCTCCAAGTCACCAAGTTACCTCCTACATAGGTACAGTAGCCAGAGGTGGATTTCCTGTCAATTCTGCTGCCTGCATAATCTGAATCAGAATAGCCCTCAAGTTTACAATGTCCAGTTTTCTTATAATACAAACCTTTGCCAGGTGCCCTTTTTAAGTATCTCAGAATGTGACAGACAGCGTCCCAGTGACACTGTCTAGGCTTGTCCAAGTACCTGCTCAGAAGGCCCACAGCAGTAGTAATGTCAGGACGAGTAACAGTCAGATAAATCAATTTCCCAATAAGTCTCCTGTATTTCTTTGGCTCAGCAAACATAGATGAAGTATCATCGTCCCAATCAACATTGGGATCCATAGGAGTATCTGCAGGTCTTGCTCCCATCATACCAGTTTCTTGTAGGATATCAAGTACATATTTTCTCTGGGACAACACAAGAGCACTAGAGTTCCTGGAAACCTCTATACCCAGAAAGTATCGTAATCTGCCTAAGTCTTTAGTAGCAAAATGCTTACCCAAATGGTTTTTTGTGGCCTGAATACTTGCAGAATCACTGCCTGAAATAATGATATCATCTACATAGACAATCTGAATAATAATTCCTGCAGAAGTTTTCTTCGTGAAGACAGAATGATCCACTTGAGACCGTAGAAAGCCAAAATAAAAAAGAATCCTGCTTAATTTATCGAACCAGGCACGTGGACTCTGCTTAAGCCCATAAATAGATTTTTTAAGCCGACATACTTTGTGAGACTCCCCCTGAGCAACAAACCCAGGAGGTTGCTCCATGTAAACCTCTTCCTGCAGATCACCATATAAGAAAGCGTTCTTCACATCAAGCTGTAGAAGAGGCCAGTCAGAGTTTACAGCGACAGATAACAAGATTCTGACAGAATTCAAGCGAGCAACAGGAGAAAAAGTCTCAAAATAGTCAATGCCGTAGGTCTGAGTATATCCTTTGGCAACTAACCGAGCTTTTAACCGTTCAACTGTACCATCCGGTTGATATTTGACAGTGTACACCCAGCGACAACCTACAGGCTTGCACTGAGGAGGAGGATCCACCAACTCCCAAGTGCCTCTATCAGTCAGAGCGGTCATCTCATCCTGCATAGCAGAAGTCCATGCTGTACTCCGCAGGGCATCCTGAATAGTCTTAGGAACAGTAACAGCAGATAAGGCATATACAAAATCACGCGCCTGAGCAGTGAGATGATCAGTAGATACAAAATGAGCAATACTATGAGACGTGCAGGAACGAGTCCCTTTGCGAAGAGCAATAGGAATATGTAAATCAGACTGTACCTCAGGTGAAGCAGAACCTTCTTGAGGTGAAGATTGGTCGACTGGGGGGGGTACATGTGAAGAAGGTGCTCTGTTCCTGCGCTGATAAACACGAAGCTGAGGACGATCTGGCATCACAGTATCATCCGTCTCAGGTATGCAGTCAGACAGAATAGGCAAGGGTGGTGCAATAAGATCTGGTTGCAAATTTTCTCCCGCAGATGAATAATAAGGAGTGTCTTCAAAAAATACCACATCACTACTAGTCAGCCATTTTCGCGTAGCAGGATTATAGCAGCGATAGCCTTTCTGAGTCCTTGAATATCCCAAGAAAATACATTTAGTTGCTCTTGGCGACAGTTTATCAGATGCTGCGCCAAGGATGCGGACAAAGCATGTGCAACCAAAAATCCGTGGAGGAACAGAAAACAAAGGAGCCTCCGGATGTAAAACCTGGAACGGGATTTTGTTACCAATAACTGACGATGGCATACGATTAATAAGAAAACAGGCAGTCATAACCGCTTCTGGCCAATAAGAACGAGGTACATGTGAATGTAACATGATAGTGCGAGCCACTTCTAACAAATGACGATTCTTTCTTTCCGCAACACCATTCTGTTGTGGTGTATAGGCACAGGAGGTTTGATGTAAAGTTCCAACAGATTTACAAAAAAGTTCCACATCTTTCTGAACAAACTCCAATGCATTATCAGTTCGAAAATTTTTAATAGGCACACCAAACTGGGTTTTAATTTCAGCAAAGAAGAACTTTATTGTGGATATCACTTCGGATCTACTTTTCAACAGAAATAGCCAAGTAGTCCGTGAAAAATCATCAATAAACAAAATAAAGTATCGATAGCCAGACACACTCGGTACATTACAGGGTCCCCACACATCAGAGTGCACTACATCAAAAATATGCCTGCTGCTCACAAAACTACGCCGCGGATATACCGATCTAGTTTGTTTACCCAGTTGACAAGACTCACACTGGAAACTACAACTACTCATATCTGGAAGTAAATGGCGCAGTTTGTCAGAAGAAGGGTGTCCCAGCCTGTAATGCCACTGTAAAGTAGAAACCGATGCTGATAAAGCGGAAACTTTGGCAGACTTTGGCAGCTCGTCCAAGTAGTAGAGACCATCAACACCCTCATACCCCCCACCAATCTTCATCCTCGTGAGAAGGTCCTGAAAAATGCAAGAGCCAGGAAGGAATGTCAGGCTACAGTTCAAATTCCTTACAAGTTTGCTAACAGATAATAAATTCATAGGAAAGTTAGGCACATATAAGGCAGATTTGATAAGAAACTGAGAAGTAATGTCCCCAATGCCAGAAACAGGAGATCGAGATCCATCAGCAACCATAACCGTAGATTTATGAGTAGGTTTAGAGATGGACTTAAACAAAGCCCTATTGCCAGAAATATGGGATGATGCACCAGAGTCGATCACCCATTTATTATTACCAGATGGGGGTGGCAAATGTGAACTCAGAAAGGCAGTATCATAACCAGTATGGGCAGCATGAGCTCCACTCGTGGACGCGTCAGAAGAGGAACCAACACGCTCCAGAAAAAGGCGTTCGACTTCAGCCCTGATGTAGTCAGCAGTAGTGCCCGCTGTATCTGGTGTAGTAGGATGTGCAGCACTCTCGGATGCAGGGACAGCAGAATCAGCAGCAGTGTTCGCCCATTCTGGTTTACCATATTTCTCCCAACATTTTTCTTCAATGTGGTTCGTACGACCACAGTAAGAGCACAAGCGCGATCCGGGCGAAGGACGCGCAGCAGTAGTAGGAGCAGTAGGAGGGGCTCCACGCCCAGCAGTAGGAGAACGACCTCTCCCACCACCAATGGGAGGACGTCCATCAGAAGCACGACCACAGCCACGACCGCGGCCACGACCACGCCAGGCAGCTAAGGCAGTAGACTCACCAACATCTGGAGCAGTAGGTGGTGTCGATGATGAAAGACGCTGAAGTCGCTGGTAAGCACTCTGAAGAGTAGGCAGTGGATCGCCTGCCAGAATCTGATCAACAACGCCAGAATAGGAGTCAGGCAAGCCACTCAAGAACTGTATCAGCTGCAGCTCATCGCGTTGCTTCTGCATAATCACCAGATCCGTGGACAGAGGATGATACGTCTCCAGTTCACCCCACAAACCGGTGAACGTAGAGAAGTAATCGGTGATGTCAGTGCCAGTAAAGGTAAGACGACTAAGTTGTTTGTTGATATCAAACACCTTTTTCGGATTCTGGCTGTGGGAGAAGGTGCGAGCAAGCTGATCCCACATCTGTTTCGCAGTAGGCAGACGAAGAATAGTCACACTAATCTTCTCAACTGTGCTGTTGAGAATCCAAGTCATCACTGTAGAGTCGTCACAGACCCAATCATCGTAAGCTTTGACATCCTTCAAGTCAGCATCATCAGCAGGCTGGGACGGACCGACACGAGTGAGATGGGAATACTTCCCTTGTGATTTGGCATATATCACAAAGGAGCAAACCCATAGCTGGTAGTTGCGTCCGTCAAGTTTCACCGTAGTAACCTGACGACGCAGATCATCGGTCGAGGACGCCATCAGATAGACAGGCACAGTGGGCAGGCAGGCAAGGCAGACACAAGATCACAGAGGACCTCTCACATACGGACTACACCAAAGTGTAGTAGAAGACCCGGAGGCCGAAGCCTACACGGGCAGGCAGGCACAAACAAAACCGAGCCGAAGAGGCTCTAGCCGAACAACGGGCCGATCTCCCCCGGAAAACTAATCTAGTCCAGATCTACCAACCCGACAGCGCACCTGCTGTGCGAACAACAACAACGGTCGCTCAAGCACTAGCGGTGCACCGCGCCAGGATGGTAGACGGACCCGGAACCGGTGGGAGACGGCTGGCTGCTGCCCGGCGGCGGCGGCGACCTGCTGGCTACTGCCCGGCGGCGGCGGCCGGCGGCAGGCTGCTGTTCAGCGGCCGGCGGCGGCTGCTGGACGTGCGGCCGACCGGCGGGCGGCTGCTGCGGCGGCGGGCGGGCGGGGGGGGGGGGGCGGCGCCGGTGGAGAGGAGAGGGAGGGAGGGAGAGACCCTAGGTCTCGACCTGCTCTGGTACCATGTGAATAGTCAGGGTTTCAGAGAGCATAGAGTTGCACAATGTGTGCACCCTCATATATATAATACTGAAACAATTACAGAGAGGTCCATACAGAATAAACAAATAACAAAATAAATAACAGAATACAGAATATAACGGAAACATATACTGTAACATAAGTGATTATGAAGAAATTTATAATCAAAATTTATATCGCTGAACGACAAGAAAATAACATGAGAACATTGCATGTTCCTTGTGAAGGATCTTGATGCACTGATGCTTTAATTCACGCTTTGCAATTTATGTTTATGTAAGTGATTATGAAGAAATTTATAATCAAAATTTATATCGCTGAACGACAAGAAAATAACATGAAAACATTGCATGTTCCTTGTGAAGGATCTTGATGCACTAATGCTTTAATTCACGCTTGTTATTCAAGTACCAGGTCGATCATCATTGATAATTTTTTGTAACAACCCCATTTATGTTCCACCAGACTCTTGGCCCATATCTAAATCTCTGTTATGAACATTGACATTAACATGGAGCAGTGAAATTTACTAATCTCAGTTTCACTAATGCCAGAAACCATAAGTAGGATTTGTAATGTTTCATTTTCTGGGATTTTAACAGCTGTAAGCTGGTAACATATTTCAAGGCGTTTTGTGAGCTGTCATCTATTCCTTGTAGGTTAATGCCAGTGATAGTCGTGGGAAGGCTGACACCAAAATATTCAAGGGAGTTGCTGGCAGTACATCAAATTCTGTTAAAGAGCTAGTCAGTAATGAATCTTTGAAACTTGGAGCAGACTGGTAAGCCATGAGATAAAAATCTTAATTTTAGCGTTGCTATTTACTATTTTTCCAATACTCAGGTCAAAGCATCCGAAAACTGTCCTGATTATGGATGAAGTTGACGGCATGTCTGCTGGAGACAGAGGAGGAGTAGCTGATCTAATTGCCAGCATCAAAATAGCAAAAATCCCCATCATTTGTATCTGTAATGATCGTTACAGCCAGAAACTAAAGAGTTTGGTAAATTACTGCCTTCCCCTGAATTATCGGAGGCCTACGAAGCAACAGGTATAGTTCACTGAATCCTATTAGTCTAGAAGGAACAAAGCAAATTCTCATTTGTTATGGCAGTTGTTGGGAAACGGAAAGAGTTTCTTATTAAATAAAGAAGGGAGCGCCCACATATTTATATAAGACTCATAGACAGACGAACTCCAGTACACCATATCCAACTAAAGAAGTAAAAGAGAAAGATATAGAATCAGGAAATATAAAAACTATATAAATACCTCAATACCCCCTCTCAAGTTGGAGCATAGGTATCAACCATACTTAGCTTGGAACATAGACAATCTTCTTGGATAACACAATATTTCGTAGAAAACTATAATCTACTTCAATGTGTTTTTTTCTTTCATGAACGATTGGGTTGCTGCCAATAAAAGTTGCTACTTTGTTGTCAAAATACATAGGGACAACAATAGTCACAAGGTAACCAATGTATGTAAGAAGAAACTGAATCCAAAGGAGCTCACGTGTAGTATGTGCCATTGCATGATACTCATCCTTAACACTGGATCTGGCTACTGCAACAGCAATAGGCAAATGAATGGACGTGGATTCATGGCATGAACTTGTGCATAGTAGTAAGGAGTGTCTTCAAAGAAAGTGACATCAACAGTGAAATATGTGAGGCGAGAAATTGGATCAAAACGTTGATACCCCTTTGTGCACGAGAATCACCAAGAAGCAACAAAGAACATCCCTGGGTGGGAGTTTGTCACATCTTGGTTTATATATATGAACACAGCTAAAACAATCATAGATTTTGAGTGGTAGAGCCAAAATAGGTTCATGGGGAACATGAGCTGATCAAGCACTTGATTTTAAATAATAGAGGATGACATTCAGTTTATAAGGAAATTCTCGATGAGGATAACATCAGTCCAGTATGACTTTGAAAGTTGAAACATGTATCTCAAGCATAATAGTGCGAACAACTTTTAAGAGATGGCGGTTATTCTACATTCAACAACTCCAGTTTTCCGAGGAGTATAAGTACAAGTTGTTTGATGAATAATTTTTTTGGAGGTACAATGTTTTGAAATCCATGTTGCATATATTCCAATAACGAACATCTAATGAAATTATATATATAATTTATGCCAGGAAGATCAACAACAAATGCTAATTTCTTGATAAGGAGGCTTATGGAGAAGTACAGAGAAAACAAAAGAGATCTTCATATGGTGCTTATTGATATGGAAAAGGCCTATGACCGAGTACCCAGGGAAGTGTTATGGAGGGTTTTGCATCAAAAGGATGTGCCTATTCCATACATTGACCTGATTAAAGACATGTATGATGACTCAACTGCAAGTTTAGGGCTTCGGGAGGAGAGACGCTATTCCTATCACCGTTGGGGTACATTAAGGATCGACACTCAACCCATATCTATTTGTTCTTGTTATGGATGAATTGACAAAGCATATTCAAGATAATATCCCTTGATGCATGTTATTTACTGATGATATTGTGTTGATTGATGAAAGAAAAGAAACATTGAATGATAAAGTTAAAATATGGAGAAATGCATTGGAATCCAAAGGATTTATGATCAGTAGAAGCAAAACTGAATATATGCAATGTAACTTTTAGTCAATCTAGAATTGTGAATGGTGGAGTCAAGTTGGATGGAATGGATATACCTATATGTGATAAATTTCGTTACTTGGGTTCTATTATTGAAAAGGAGGGTGAGGTCCAAGATGATGTTTGTCACAAGATCACAACAGGATGGTTGACATGAAAGAGTGCAACTGGAGTAGTATGTGACCAGAAGATCCCACTCAAATTAAAAAGCAAGTTTTATAAAATAGCTATACGGTCAGCCATGCTATGGGAGTGAATGTTGGGTAGTGAAGAAACAATATCTCAACAAGATGAATTTGGCGGAAATGAGGGTGCTGAGATGGATGTGTGGAAAGACTAGAAAAGATCATTTGAGGAATGACTATATTAAGAACAAAGTGGGGTGGTGAGCATAAAGGACAAGTTGCGTGAAGGTCGTCTAAGACGGTATGGTCACGTGCAGCGTCGACTGACAAATGCACCTATTCAAAGCGAGGTTATTGAGTCAAGCACAATGAAAAGAAGCAGAGACAAACCTACATTAACTTGGGAAGAACTTATTATTAGGAATGACGGAGGAAGAAGATGGAAAACACGAATTACATGTCGGCTGCTATGTGCAGCTTACGTGAGTAGGGTTAGAGCCTACACACTTGTATTTATACATTAGGGTAGAATACATGAGATACAAGAAGAGAAAACACATAAAAAATAACATTTTATAACAAAAATAGGTCAGCCGCCGGTTTACTGTTCCGCCGCTGTGCCGGTGTCGATACCATCGACTTGTGTCGATGGTATCGACGGAGTAGTCTCTTGTGCCTGAACCAATCTCGATACTATCGACATGTGTGTCGATAGTATCGACTGAGATGCAGCTTGCTCCATCATGAACCTAGACAGATCTCGATACCATCGACAGGATGTCGATGGTATCGACTTAGATACAGGTTGCTTCACACTCCCCCTCAAGCTGGAGTGTACACATTGTGAATGCCCAGCTTGCCACATAGATTCTGGAATATTGCTGGACCCAATGGCTTTGTTAAGATGTCAGCTAATTGATCCTCCGACTTGACATATGGTGTCACAATATTGCCATTCTTTATTTGATCTCTGATGAAGTGACAGTCAACTTCTATATGCTTTGTACGTTCATGAAAAACAGGATTCCTGGCGATATGTATAGCAGATTGATTGTCACACTTGAGTATCATGGGAGATTGAATCAAAATCTTCAACTCGAATAGGATAGATTTGACCCATTGTAATTCACAGCATGCATGTGCCATAGCACGGTACTCAGCTTCAGTACTGGATCGCGCTACCACATGTTGTTTCTTGCTTTTCCACGTGATCAGATGGTCACCAAGAAAGGTACAGTAACCAGAAGTAGATCTTCTATCAACTTGATTTCCAGCCCAATCTGCATCCGCATAACCTGTAAGAGCCAAAGGTGATGAGGAACTCTTTGGTTTATAGTAAGTGATCCCCTTTCCAGGAGCACTTTTCAGATATCTCAGAATCCTGCATACAGCTGTCCAATGTGACTGTCGTGGTGTGCACATATGTTGACTTACTACTCCAACAACAAAAGAAATATCAGGTCTTGTGACAGTTAGGTAAATCAACTTCCCAACTATTCTCCTGTAATGACCTGGATCTGAATATTCAGTATCATCGTCCACCTCCTTGATGTGATAATCCATATGAGTGGATACGGGCTTAGAATCAGTCATACCCGTTTCCTGTAGCAAGTCAAGAACATACTTCCTCTGGGAGAGATTTATACCTGCATGGGATCTAAGAACCTCAATCCCTAGAAAGTATCTCAGCTTCCCCAGGTCCTTCGTGTGAAAGTGGTGTTGTAGTCCTTCCTTCACACGTGATATGCCTGTAGAATCGCTGCCAGTAATCACAATATCATCAACATAGACAGCAATAATGATGGACCCACCAGAAGAATTTGAATAAAATAGAGAGTGATCAGTCATGGAACGAGAGAAGCCCATCTGTAACACAACAACACTGAACTTGTCAAACCAAGCTCGAGGAGATTGCTTTAACCCATAGATAGCCTTCTTCAATTTGCAGACTTTCTGACACTCCCCCTGAGCAACAAAACCTGGTGGTTGCTCCATGTACACCTTTTCTTGAAGATCTCCATGAAGAAAGGCGTTCTTGACATCCAGCTGGAACAGGGGCCAATCAAAGGTAGTAGCTAGAGAAATAAGGATCCGCACAGAATTGAGACGAGCAACTGGAGAAAAGGTCTCAAAGAAGTCCACTCCATATGTCTGTGTGTAGCCTTTAGCTACCAATCTGGCCTTCAACCGCTCAATCGATCCATCAGGGTTGTGTTTGACTGTAAAGACCCATCTACAGCCCACAACTTTCTTTCCCGCAGGTAAAGTAACAAGATCCCATGTGCCATTGTCAATTAGAGCAGAGATTTCCACCTGCATTGCCTGCTGCCACCCACTGCCCTTCAGAGCCTCGAAGTGGTTTCTTGGTACTTAATGGAGTCCATCCCAACAACAAATGCACGAGCCTGTGTAGATAAGTGCGACAAACAACAGACATTTGATATGGGATGTCTAATAGTACATGAACGTATACCTTTCCGGACAGCAATAGGAAGATCAAGGTCAGAAGCTTCTGCAGGAATCTCTTGAGTAGAAGATGGCGAAGGAGGCTCATGGACTTGTGTCGCTACCTCATCTGGATCCTGTCTACCTCGCCTGTGATAAACCTGGTTATAGGGTTGAATGGTAGGTGGATCATGCGGTATGTCCTCAACAGTGATAGATGGCACTCCCTCACTTGAAATTGCGGGTGGCACTCCCTCACTCAATTGCTCCCCCTTGCTCATAGAATTTGCAAAATATGGACTGGTTTCATGAAAGGTGACATCCTTAGAAACAAACATACGACGCAAACTCGGGCAATAACACTTGTAACCTTTACTCGTACCAGAGTAACCAAGAAACAAGGTTTTCAAGGACCTAGGAGAGAGTTTGTCTTGTTTGGGATCAAAATTATGAACGAAGGATGTACAACCAAAAACCCGAAGCGGAACATGAAACGGTTTATCCATAGGGCGTAAGACAGAGAAGGGAGTGCGTCCATGCAAAACCGAAGAGGGCTGCCGATTAATCAAAAAACAGGCAGTGAGAAGAGCTTCAGACCAGAAACGTTTAGGCACATTTGATTCAAACATGATAGACCTAGTGATATCCAAAAGATGGCGATTCTTTCTCTCAGCAACGCCATTTTGCATAGGAGTGTGAGGGCAAGAGGTGTGATGAATCATACCAACCGAACTGCAAAACTCATTCATCGCTTTCTGAACATACTCAAGGGCATTATCAGATTGAAAAATTTTGATATTGCAGTTAAATTGAACCTGAATTTGTTT
This sequence comes from Alisma plantago-aquatica, assembly GCA_963693085.1. Classification (NCBI taxonomy): domain Eukaryota; kingdom Viridiplantae; phylum Streptophyta; class Magnoliopsida; order Alismatales; family Alismataceae; genus Alisma; species Alisma plantago-aquatica. Next base: position 252,241,070 of record OY856409.1, read on the forward strand.
ATGAAAATGTTTGATAATGGAAAGCACAGATTCACGGCTTTTTAATAGATAAATCCATGTCATGCGAGAGTAATCGTCCACAAAGGAAATGAAATAGCTAAAACCATTATAACTCTGGTTTTTAACAGGACCCCATACATCACTATGGACTAACTCAAACGGGCTAGAAGCCCGATTATTGACACGAACAGGGTATGATAACCGATGATGTTTGCCTAACTGACATGACTGACATTCTAAAGAGGACACATGAGCTAGATCTGGTTCCAACTTCTTCAAGCTTTCTAAGGATGGATGTCCATATCTGCAATGCCACAGCAAGGGGGAACCACTCAGCATGGCGGAGGAAACTGGAGCAGGAGGTGGATGGCGAGGTAGATAATCACCAGGAAAGAGGTAGAGATCACCTTTCCTAGGCCCCCCACCAATCATCTTCAAACTCTTGAGATCCTGTAAAACAAAACAAGAGGGCCCGAAAGTTACTGTGCAGTTTACAGTGTCAATCAACTTGGCAACAGAAAGCAAATTGAATGGAAATTCAGGTACAAAATGGACAGATTTCAAATCAATATCTGGTGTAAGGGACACAGAACCACTAGCTACCACCTTCCTCACAGAACCATCCGCCAAAGTAACAGATGGGTGAGGAATATATGAGTCAAGTGTGCGGAGCAATCGCCTCATACCAGTCATGTGCTGGGAGGCACCAGAGTCAACCACCCAGGGAGTTGCGGATCCGGAAGCCATAAAAGATGTAGCCTGATTACCCGCTGTAGATGCAAGGTGTGCTGTAGAAGCAGATGAGGCGCCCATATTCAAATGTTGAGTTGCCTGAATGAATCTGTCATATTCCTCCTGAGTAAGTGTGATGCCAGAGGAACTCGAGCTCGCAGTAGTAGAGTCGGAAGTAGCACAATTGGCAGCTCCAACAGGTGGGGCTGCAGGTCTCCCATGTTTCTTCCAGCATTTCTCGACAGAGTGCCCATGTTTGTCACAGAAAGTACATCTAGGACGAGTCCCACGTCCTCTGCCCAAGCCAGGTCTGTCAGATGAAGTAGGTGCAGGTCGTCCTCCACGAACTGCTGCAGCAATGGAGGCATGAGAATCTCCAGAAGGAACAATAGGAGTAGGACCAACGGACTCAAAGGTGGACTGCTGAATCCTAGAGAAGGCTTCTGCAAGGCTCGGTAATTTATCAGACGCAAGTATCACACTTCTTGCTGAACCAAATGAGGAGCTAAGGCCAGATAGAAATTTAGCAGTGACAAGATCATCTCTATCCTTAATCTGCTCAGCAACCTTCACTGGATGATAGTAGCTCAATTCCTGAGAGATAGCTTGAATCACACCGAAATACTCTTCAAGTGGTCTATCACCTTGTTTCTCTGCAAACAGACGATCATAGATCATAAACTGGCGAAGAGCATTCTTCTCTTGGGCATAGTGTTGCTTGACGGCATCCCAAATCTCCTTAGCGGTGGAGTAGAGCATGAACCTAGAAGCAATAGAAGGTTCCATGCTACCCCATAGCCAAGTCTTCACTAGGCTGTCAAGACGTTTCCACTCGGCATAGTCTTGGTCAGTGCTAGTGAGAGGTGCAGAATCAACGAACTTTGCTCGATCGCGCGATTCCAAGACAGTATGAACCGCATTCATCCATAGCAAAAAATTCTTCCCATTGAGCTTGATAGGAATAGGCGAGACCTCATAATAGGTCTTGTTCTCCATGATGCAACTGGGATATGTGTGACGGAGTGATACACGTCACAAAGAAGGCTGAGTGGACGGATAGATACGCGTCCCGTGACGGAGAGATACACGTCACAGCTGAAACAAGATAGAGGATGCGTTACTGACGCATCAACAACCTTCAAGAGAGAGGTTCCTAATCACACATGAAGGAGATGTGATTAGGAAGGCACTTTGGAAGAGGCGAGACCTCCGGTTTGGGCTTTAGATGGCCGTTTGATCAACCGGAGATCTTCAAACCGGAGAACAGCAGCTCTACCGGTTGCTGTGGCGGCGCCTTGTGGAGAAGAAGTTGCTGCGGTGGCGCCTTGTGGAGAGAAGGTGTGGCGGCGCCCTGTGGAGAAGAAGAAGGGTAGGCGGCGCTTGAAGTAAAGGCGATGGACCGGTCGAAGTTACCACTCTGATACCATATTAGGAATGACAGAGGAAGAAGATGGAAAACACGAATTACATGTCGGCTGCTATGTGCAGCTTACGTGAGTAGGGTTAGAGCCTACACACTTGTATTTATACATTAGGGTAGAATACATGAGATACAAGAAGAGAAAACACATAAAAAATAACATTTTATAACAAAAATAGGTCAGCCGCCGGTTTACTGTTCCGCCGCTGTGCCGGTGTCGATACCATCGACTTGTGTCGATGGTATCGACGGAGTAGTCTCTTGTGCCTGAACCAATCTCGATACTATCGACATGTGTGTCGATAGTATCGACTGAGATGCAGCTTGCTCCATCATGAACCTAGACAGATCTCGATACCATCGACAGGATGTCGATGGTATCGACTTAGATATAGGTTGCTTCACACTTATAAAGCGAGATTTTCAATATTTACATCTTGACCAGAGTATGGCCCATAATAGAGCTGATTAGAAAAGAAGGATCCATGTAGCCGACCCAACATGGTTGGGATTGAGGCTTAGATGATGTTGATGATGAGTAGACTCTGAATATCTAATAATAGTTATATTTGCACTCTACTTTACTTTAGACTTGACGTTCTTTTTACTCAAAAGATAATACATGAAGGACCCCTGTGCATTCTCAATGTATGACATGACTGCAAAAATATGTGCATTTAAGTTTTTATATTATGTTAGAAAAATTCCAAAACATATATGCTATATTTTTTCATCGGAGTCTTTCATCAAAATTCTTAGGAAATACAACTTTCCTTGCCTCCCACATGAAGGACCTCCCCCTATATACAATATCCAATTTTATTACTTTAAACCGATCAACAGATGCTATTTTTCTGATAAGGAGGCTTATCGAGAAGTATAGGGAAAGTAAAAGAGATGTTCATATGGTTTTTATCGATTTGAAAAAGGCTTATGATCGAGTACCCATGGAAGTGTTGTGGATGGTTTTGAAGAAAAAAGTGTGCTAATCCAGTACATTGATTTGATTAAAGGCATGCATGGTAGCTCTACTGCAAGTGTGAAGACTCCTGGAGGAGAGACACCAACATTTTCTATCACAGTTGGGGTACACCAAGGATCCACACTCAGCCCATATCTGTTCGTTCTTGTTATGGATGAGTTGACAAAGAATGATTAGGATGATATTCCTTGGTGTATGTTATTTGTTGATGATATTGTATTGGTTGACGAGATTAAAGATGGACTGAATGATAAAGTTGAACTTTGGAGAAAGGCATTAGAATCAAATAGATTGATGATTAGTAGGAGCAAAAATGAGTATATGCATTGCAACTTCAACCAATCTCGTAGTGTGAGTGGTGAATCCAAGTTGGACGGAGTAGATATACCAAAATGTGATAGATTTTATTACTTGGGTTCTATTATCCAAACAGATGGGGATGTCCATGATGATGTTTGCCACATGATCACTGCAGGATGGTTGAAATGGAGGAGTGCAACTGGAGTATAATGTGATCGGAAGATCCCTCTCAGACTAAAAAGCAAGTTTTATAGAATTGCTACACGACCACCCATGCTCTATGGGAGTGAATGTTGGGCGGTGAAGAAACAAAGACTCAACAAGATGAATGTGGCTGTAATGGGTATGCTGAGATGGATTTGTGGAAAGACAAGAAAAGATCGCTCGAGGAATGACTATTAGGAATAAGGTGGGGTGGCGAGCATTGAGGACAAGTTGCGTGAGGGCCGACTCAGATAGTATGGACATGTGCAACACAAACCGACTAATGTGCCGATACGAAGCAATCTTTTTGACTATTGAGGCAAGCATCATTAATAGAAGAAGTGAAAGGCCTAAATTAACATGGGAAGAGCTTATAAAGAGAGATTTTGAATCTCTACATCTCAACTAGAATATGACCCATGATAGAGTTGAATGGAAACGAAGGATCCATGTAGCCGACCCCAACATAGTTGGGACTGAGGCTTAGATGATGATGATGATGATAAGCAGGGCATTTAAATTATTGCACTTGAAAAGATTTCATGATTCAATTTTTTTTTTCATTTTGGGGTCGGGACTACGATGCTTGCATATGTCGAAATTTTCAGTCTTTATACTGGTGAATACCTATTTCCATGTAGTCAAAATGGTGTTTGTATCGGATATCTCATTCCTTGCGACGACAATACCCGTCTACCAGGCTTGGGGCTCAAAGGGGACACTTTTGAAAGCATATGGATATTAACTAGGCCTGTTTTGACAAAGAGGCATCCATATCTTTTATTTTATATTCTAGCTTAGGCTGCCATTTAATGTTATACATGTCTGTTTATAGTTTCTATATTTTTTCCTTACTGCAGATGGCTAGGCGTCTCCTCCGGATTGCTGGTGCTGAGGGCATTCAAGTGAATGAGGTATGCAAGTTTGACATATGACATTATGCTTACTCAATGATTCTGCACTATAACAATTTCTTGCTTTACCTTTTTGTTGAATTAATAATGTAAATGTTTCTCTCAACAGATTGCAATGGAGGAACTGGCTGAGCGCGTTAATGGGGATATCCGTTTGGCAATAAATCAATTGCAATATATGAGCCTGTCCAAGTCAGTTATCAAGTATGATGATATTAAAGATCGCCTACAAAATACCTCAAAGGATGAAGACATTTCTCCTTTTGCAGCTGTTGACAAGTACTGCTTTCATTCTATTTGGTTCATATTTGCAACTGTTGATCCTCAGTTATGTAGTCAGTGATACGCTACAAATTAAGGACATAAAATGGGATGGAGAAGGGACACCTTGTCTACTCAGGCAATGAAGAAGTTTGGAGCCCTATGATAATGCATTAAAAAGTGCATAGGGAGAGACGAGCAGATTTTTGGGCTGGCGTGATTTTTAGAAATGGAAAGTTACCCTGTACACATTTTTCTCATGCACTAAAGTTATATAAAGGTTAAAGGAAGAGTATAAGTACTACATATATACTTACTGAGCTGCTGCAGCCGGGCTAGGGACTATTTATGGGCCAAGAGGAATCAGTAGTATATCTTCTAATTGGGTGGCCTCAGGTGGCTGATAAGGTGAGCGCCCAATAAGAGGTTTCTGGTGGCGAATAGTTGGGATACACAGGTTCAAGAAATCCTTTTGTCCGTCCACCTAAGTGGCCGCCTAAGGCCCAATTTGAGTGCCTTTTGTTCATCCATCTACCTGAGTGGGCATCTAAGACACAAGTGAGTGGTCACTTAGGCAAGCACTTAAGTGACTGCCTAGACTTCTTTTAAAAACAGTGACACCACTTGTTGCTGATCTGCTAGATGTAGCAGTTGCCACCAATCAGGAATGATGAAATAATGTCTCAAAAGAATGATGAAACAATGTCTAATCCGGGAAAGGTACCCAAATCCTTGGCACCGTTGATTATGCTGAATCTGCTATCTGACTGAAATGCATCCATGAAATGTTTCAAACATCCTTTTAAGTGAATGAAATAGAGATTTCTACCTTGTCAAAATTCTCATGCTGCATGCATTCAAGTAGTTGATCGAAAATAATAGTATATAATGGACGGGATGCTGGGAACTTGTAGAGGATTTCCCTCGGAAAAAGCAGTATATAATGTCAGTCTGATATAATTTTTGTTAAAAAGTATTAAGTTGTATGTCTATTTTGATTGGTATACTCTGTGCTTTATCTTTTGGATTTGGCATTATTGTGATTTTTTTAATCTTGGCTTAATCTTTATTTATACATGAAATTGGAAATTACCTGTTCTCATGAAGCATCAGTGTTTTCTCCATATGCATACGCGTCTGACGTTTGTTGTCTACAGCTCATGGGGAAAGTTGAGAAAAAGCATTCAAATTGGAGCTGGGATATTGTATTCCAATAATTCAAAATGAACTTGATGTTTTCTTCACATTGTAGGCTTTTTGGTTATGATGGTGGTAAGTTACGCATGGATGAAAGGATTGATCTGAGCATGAGCGACCCTGATCTTGTTCCTCTCATAATTCAGGTTCGTTCTGAATTTTGGGCTTCTGCATGTAGTCTAGCTTTAAATTATCTGTTGTGAGTTAGTATTTTGAGTAGTTATTCATATATTCCTGCATGTTAGCTTAATTCAAAACTGAAAGGAATTTAATCCTGTCATGATGCATTTATCACGTTACTCTGCTGTTGATTTTACCAGATGTCATGTGACTTGCTCTTGTTCTTTAGATGCTATTGCAAATAAATTGATAAAATCCTTCTGGCGTTTCCATTCGTTATTTTGTTATTACTCGAAAAATACATTTGCAATTTTATAACATGCCCTTTAGTGAACTTCTGATCTGTGAGAAGTTTTTATAGGGGCATTTAGGGCACTATTGTCATTTTTTCCACCCTCATTCTGTGTTATATGGTTAGCCCTCAAATTCTCGTAGTTACACAATGCAAACAGTCATTTCTTATTACCTTTTCTTTTGATCAATGCTCAACACTTAACAGCCATACACAGCCCTTCACATCCATAGAAAAAATGTAATTGATATAGCAAGCTCAATTGATGGGAGATGTAGCGTTTTTGATGTTATCTGCGAATAACCAAGTTGACAGTTATGATTCCCACCCTGTACATAATGCTTATGATAGTGTATCTTGAAAATTTGAGAAACTATGATCCTATGAGCAGTGCATGGATCTTTATGTTGTCATGATGGAGTTAAGTGCCATGAGTACATATTTTCCTGGAAAGACCAACATTTGTTTTTTTCATTAAGAAGAGAAAGCTATACTAGTGAGAACAATTCATCAGATAGTTTATCACAGTACCTGAAAGCCATTTTGCCTCCTGTTTCCTATGTGGAAATGCAGCTCGATGAAAGTATTTCAAGCTGCCTTGCTAATAATGGCATGTATAATAGTATGGGAATAATTAATAATTTCAGTCCTCTCCCTCCGGATATACCACCTAGTCACCTAATACTTGCCAAAGCAGAAAAGCGGAGGTTTATTTTCTACAGAAAAAGATGTCAATCCATGCATAAACACCCTGTAGGATGCCCAATGAAGCCAAAACTTGGTCAGAAAAGCACCATTTTTGAAGAGGGGCTTCCAGATGAATTGAATGAATACCAACACTTACGAGAAGTATCGCCAAAATTACATTGGGTGTTTCCCAATGACAAATCATCTGAATGGCATCCAAAACAATAACCTAGGAAGAATTACATGGTGAGAAAGTCAGTTCTCTGTTCAAGCTGGAGCGAGCTGCTCCAGCTTGGTCAAACAACTGGTAAATAGGTTGAGCTCTTTTGTTTTCAAGGACATTCTTAATTGAGAGGATCCAAGTCCCACCTATAGAGCAGTGTATAACATTGCAGTGGCTTCTTGAAAGTGGACAAATAGAAAACCTCCGGAAGTGTATTTGCTACAGAAGAATGGCAACCTCCAATCATCATGTTAAATGGAAAAACCTGATCCATTCCTCCACACAATACAGTTGTGGAAATTATCCAAGGACTGAATAATACCTACCCAGAGCAGCGGAAGGCGTCATCTTGTTTAAAAATGCTCTGCTGTCAATCTAGAGGGGGTACAGGGTAAGAGCAAAATAATAAAAGGGAAAACTTCCAGTGACATCCTACCCTCTTGGGTCTTGGCTATTCAATCAACCCTTTCACCATCAATTTTATTTCCCATTGATTCAGGTTTCTTTATGCCAATCTTTACTCCAAAGATATCGGACAAGAACAGTACTCAGGTTGGATTCCATGTCCTCATCTGAAGTTTCAAGAAGAAAATCGCATGAAGTTGCTACAATGGCGATCTTAGTGATAGTTGGAGACAGCTGTTGCTACAACAGCATCAATAGCTTGCATGTAGCTGGTGAATGCTATTGAAAAAGGAGAAAAGAGGGGCCAAAGGTTAAAAAAATGAACATGGGGTTATAATCTATACATACAAATAGGGTTCTAATACATCTCGTCCAAAGCAAAAAATTTAGAAATAAACATTACAGGAAACATGAATGAGGATGTAACTAATAAACTAGAATCCCATACTGTGTTACCGATGAGTCCTGTAATCAGGTGTGGTTGCACTAGTCTGGGGTTTCCGGTAAAATGGCTAGATTTTTTTAAGTACATCATTGATCTAGACATCACATGGAGGATCAATTCAGAGAACAGTTGGGGTGTTACTCTTACTAAACACTAACTCGCATGTTATTGCTGTAACTTTGTAACATGTTATTGCTTCGATTATGCAACTTTTTTGTATGAAAAGAAAAGTTATCATGTTAATTGTTTTATTATGTAACTATTTTTGTGGAAAAAATAGTTTAACTTGTTCCATTGTCAGTTTCATATGATAGTATGTTTTGTGTACTATACATTGGTCTATTACATATTAGTCGATGTTGTTTTCTTCTTCTTCCGTATTTCATGTTATATCGTATTTTACCATTGCCATATTTTGCTGTGCTTTTGAGTGCCAAAGTAGATTGCTGCTACTACAATTGAAACCTTACACATAGGTGAATGTTAAGCAGCTATGTATTCTAGTGGCAGTTAACTGTAACATACCGCCAAACTCCTTTATATAACTCTTAAACCAGCTTACTTTCTTCTTTTGTCGTCGTTTAAGTTTGATTGAGGCGGCCATTGGATTTTAACAACATAAACATATGAATAAGTTCATTTACATTTTCTTTGGAATTTGACAATACATCATCGTTGCATTGCTAAAATGAAGCTTGAGTAAGAATGGTAATTTCCATCTTGCCTAATGTAAACTATTTCTTCACTGACTTTTTCAATATACTCAGAGGGATTTATCAGTTGATTTGAATATGAAATCTTAATTACAAAATTCAACTGTCAAAGTATCCTTAATCTTATTGATCTTCTTAATGAACAACACTGTGTCAACATTTCCAGTTGTGAAGTATGAAGTAGAAAGCATGCTCTTCATACAAGCTCTATTCGTGTATTTAAAAGTGTAGAGCCCTTATTAGGTTTTTAAACAAAAGACACAATCTTCAAATACAAGGGTTAGTTTGCTAGATGCATCATTGATCCATATAAATGCATTTATAACATCCATTATGGTAAGGAATAAAGTCCATATAAACTGCGTAGTTCAATAACAATAACTTCTAAACAAGCAATAGAGGCAAAATTTCATAATAACAACCTCTTCTTGCTATCTGGTAACCTTGGGTCACTAATCTAGCTTTCATATCATATTACTTTGCCCATCGAATTTGTTACTTTAATTACGTTTCCCCTAATATGACTTGATGTTTATGCCATTAAACTTAGCCATACATATATTTATTTGTTAGAAATAATTTTTTTTAATATATTTTGATCAGAATCTACCAAGATATATTAGTTCATTTTCTTATCATACATTTTGCTTTCCTATTTGCTTTGTATCCATCATGTCCTCATTAATAATAATGGCTTGCCATGCTCCATTGAAACCAAATAATCTCATTTATATTCTCCAGTGTATAAAAATAAACGTCGTTGAAGTAGAACGTTCATAACCTCTGAATGTGTTATCCTCTGCGTCAATGATATTTCCTTTTCTCGTGGTACACATATCTTCAAAAGTCTTCCAAGGTGTCCACATTTAAAGTTTGTGGAAATAATCTCCGTATTCTTGATATCATCTTTATTTACCAGCACTCTAGCATCTTCGTTCTTAACTCATTTCACTTAACACAGGTCATATCCTTTTCTTTCTCTTATATGAGCTATTTTACTTATATTTTCTTTCTCTATTGTCACTATAAATTCCTAATGTCTTCCAAAACTGTAGATGTAACCTCACTGTCTACCTTCTTAGCTTCCTTCTTTGCTATCTCATATCTTTGAAAAGTAGTATTCTCACCATCATTTGAGAAGGTCATATTAATTTTGACTTATATTTAATAGTTTTTTATACTAATTCCACCACCGTGTCTCTTTCAAGGAGGCTCCTTTACATAGGAACCCCTTTACTTTTTGATTCTCCCAAAACTTCTTTAGAAATTAGTTTTATACTCCCGAATCATGTCATTCCACATGGTATCAATTTCTGAACCCAAGCTTCCGATTCCCTTAATATTTTTCTCCAAAAAGCAACTCTTATCTCTTAAGTTCCACCTTTTGGTTCTTCTATTTTCAACACATTTATATTTTCTTTTAATGCTGTTAATGTTAACATAAAAAACCACCAAATTATGTGGGGTGCTTAGGTTTTCTCCTTCAATCACTTTAAAATCCTTGCCTATGTTTTGATTTAACCTGTGGTGCATGGAAGTAATCATTTTGGCTACTATTGCGACCACTCTAAAAAGCAAGTGTTATTTCTTTGTCTTGAAATGAATGTTTCCAGTATCATGCCATAAGCAACTGCAAATTTCAATGTAGACACACCTTCACTATTCCTACTGCCATAATGAAAACTAGCATGCACTGTCTTAAAACCACCAATGCTACTGCAAATATATTATTTGATTCTTCACCTTGAGTGATTGTTTCCGGTATTGATGTTTCTCGCACTAACTCATTCATGTTAACCGTGATTGTCTAGTCTTTTCTTTAAGGCTGACTTCAGGGGCATAAGCAATATAACACTAATTATCCCCCCTCCCAGTTACAAGCTTAATTGCTATAATCCTATAGCACTTCATTATGGTCTTTACAAGTTCATTCTGCGATGTTTTATTTACCACACATATTGATATTTATCAATACTTATATGTCAAAATTGATACCCATAGACTCCAATCTGTACACCCCTTTTTGGAAACGGACCAGTATGGGATTGGGTTTTGTCTTATTAGGCCACGTCTGCGCCACAGCAGCAAATCCAGTCCTCATCCAGTCCGGTTCTGCACTTACGCGTTTGGCTAGAATCTCCGTTTCGAGATTCCATAATCCCAAAAGCTGGACTATCTCAGTCCTGCCAACAGCAGGATTAGGAATCCCAGTCCGGATTAGGCTCTGTCTTTTGTGAATTTTGTTTTATATAGCAGACTGAAAAACACAAGTTACGAGACAAACCGGATTGGTTTGCCAAACAGGGCCAAGTGGGAAACATCAATCCCAATCCGGATGATGACTGGACTAATCCCAGTCCGGATTTCATAATCCCAATAATCCCAGTCCATTCCCAAACATGGCCTACATCTTTCCCGTATATACAGTTTCTTGCAATAAAGATACGTCGATGATCCTTCTAACCGTAGCATTCATTGTCTACAAAGACTTTCTAAGCAAAGAGGCAATTTTCCTAACTGGGTCTTAATGTAATATAAGCCCAAGTCTTGGTCCATACAGGGTTTGAATTCAAGTTGTATTAGTCTCCTCTCCTGTATATCAGAGTAGGATTTCATTAGTAAATAATGGTTTCTCTCTGCCCCTTAATCAGTTTCTAACAAGTGTGTTTGAGTCATCTATACATTTTTCTTGCTGAATTGATGGTTTAATACAGGACACATAATTATAGTGTCCAATTTAGAATAGGAAAACTGTATCTGAATGGTTATGAAAAGACTGAGAAGAAGTTATTTGATATGGATTTATGGTATCTGAAACTCGACTTCTAAATATGGCTGCTTGGTTTATGAATGGCAGGAAAATTATCTTAATTATTGCCCGATATCTGCTAATAAGGATACAGATGGGACTAAGAGAATGAGCTTAATTGCTCGTGCTGCAGAATCTCTTTGTAACGGAGATATAATTAATGTGCAAATTAGGAGATACCGCCAGTGGCAGCTATCTCCAGCAGCTTCACTTGCTTCTTGTATATTACCGTATGTGTTTCTTTTTGCTTTGATCAGTTAGTATATCATCTTTAAATGTACATATTTATCTATTCTTGCATGACATTCTTTTTTCTCTTTTTGATGTTATTAACAGGGCTTCATTGTTGCATGGCCGTAGGGAGGTTCTTGAGCAGGTAGGATTTTACTATTGAGTGGTTCTTGAACGGATTGCAAAACTGATAATAGTCTAAGATTATTATGCTGTAGTCAAGATAAATTCATACTGTGTAATCTGAAACATAAAATTCCTTTTTGATGTGCCTAAATGTGTCTATCATCTCAGTAGATTGGATGCTTTTCGTTTTATAAAACCCTGTCGCAGGGTCTGCTCTTCTGTTTTTCAGTAACTATAATGACGCTTGTATCTTGGTTAATGGTGTAGCATAAAAACACAAGCTAAGTGGAAACTAATGATTGAAAGACACAAACATTGACGATGCCTTATCCAGCTTCATTGTCACTAAACCTGATATGTGCTGCCTTTGAAATGTGTAGTGGCAAAGATTTGGGCATTATCTGTTACGTGTCTCAAACTTTGATCACTTAGTTCCTTGATAAATGTTTTGATTTGTTTCTGAAATATGAAAGACGATTATTTTTCTTGTATTTAGGTTATAGATTGCCTCAGTTGAAATTTTTTCCAGGATGAGATTGCCTTTTTGTATTTTAAGTTCTCAAAAGTTGATTTCTAATGTTTGATGGCCGCAACGAAGAAAATGTGGAATTCATGGTAGGTAACATTTGTCAAGACGTACATGCGTAGGTTGCTTGAACTATAACACTTATAACATTTTGGAAGGAAGATTAGTGCAGGAATATCGTTTTGATGGAGCGTGGATTGTGTTTGTTTACCTTTGGATCAAAGTTATGAATGAAGGCAGTGCAATCAATAACACCAAGAGGGAGATTAGAAGTCTTGTCATTCGAACAAAAGTTGGTTGTCGGTTGATGAGGTAGTAGGCTGTGGGGACGGCTTCATACCAGTAGCATTTGGATACTTGAGCCTGGAATAGAAGAGCCTGGGTAATGTAATGTCCAACAAAATCTTTATTCTCATGCTCAACGATCCCATTTTGTTGTGGGTGTGAGCACTAGATCTTTGATGGCTACCCAATTTTTTGCGCAAAAGGACACCATGAAGTCAGATACATACTATAAAGCATTGTTAGTTTATAGAATAATGGATTTTGTAAAATGTGTTGAAATCATTTTGTAGAAGGTTTTGAAATACCAGACATCTTATCATAGGTTTTCAACAGATGTATTCCAAGTCATCCTAGAAATTCATCAACAAATGTAACAAATATCACAATCCATTATAATAGTGGTTCGAAACAGACTACAAACGTCAGTAGGAATCAAATCAAAAATAGTTTTTGACCATAAATTGAAAAAATAAAATCCTATGATGCTTCCCTAATTGACAAAATAGCATGGAAGTCTTTTTAAACTGGATAAAGACAACACCAACCGTTTGAGCTTCTCCAAGGAGGGGTGCCCTTAACACCGTCTTGATTATACTGATCAAGGTCGGTAACCTGTCTTGATTAGTGAATGCACAAAATAAACAGGAATGTCAAGTCTGTTAGACAGTTTAAACTTACAAACTTAGTTACAACTTAGAATTTAAAACTTACAATCACAAGTTACAAACTTACGATCAACTTGTATAAGTCTAGTGTTCGCATTTGACTAGGTCATATGGACATTTTACATAGATCCAAAAAAGAACTTTGTTATTTTTTGAGTATTTCTGTAGATCTCTATAAAAGAGTATAGAAATTGAAAGAAGGTAATATACATGTGCTTAGCGATGGGGGAAACACATCTTAGAATTAAGAAATGTAGCCTCTAGAATCAAGAGACTAAATCAATTGCAAAGCATCCAAGATGTAGTAGTAGGAACCCTAGGAAGGAATTTCTTGAAATGTAAGTTTTGTTTATGTGCCATTTCGCAAAATTACCTCCCAAACTGGGCTTTTTCTGCAAATTTTTTCCCTATTTGACCAAATTTTACACCTAGGGTTGAAAGTTTTGTAAAATTACTTCCCATTTCCTTCATTTGTGCGTTTTGATGTCCAATTGTACTTTTCGATGTCAGTTGCAAAAAAAAAATGAATTTTTGACTGGAAATTTACACTTTTGATAAAAATTTTGTTCTGTGGATGGTGTGGCCAAGTTGGATGGACGGATGTACCAAAATGTGACACGTTTCATCACTTGGGTTCTATTATTCAAATGGATGGTGCTGTCCAAGATGATGCTTGTCATAGGATCACTGTAGGATGGCTAAAATGAAGGAATGCAATTGTAGTAGTATGTGATTGGAAGATCCCTCTTAGATAAATAAGTTTTAGCAAATAACTATACGACCGAGCATGCTATACGAGAGTGAATGTTGAGCGGTGAAGAAACAAGGCCTCAACAAAATGAGTGTGGCCGAAATGCGTATGTTGATATGTATGTGTGGGAAGACAAGGAAAGATTGCTCGAGAAATGACTCTATAAAGAACAAAGAGGGGATGGCGAGCATTGAGGACAAGTTGTATGAGGGCCAATTGAGATGGTATGGACATTGTGTAACACAAACCGAGTAATGCGCCCATTCAAAGCAATAGTATTGAGTTGAGCACGATTAAAAGAAGAGACATGCCTAATGTAACTTGGGAAGAGCATATAAAGAGAAATTTTGAATCTTTACATCTTGATCATAATATGACTCATAACTAAGCTGATTGGAAAAGAAGGATACATGAAGCCGACCAGACATGGTTGCGATTGAGGCTTAGGGCCTGTTAGGTACATTGCCGTTGGTTAGTTTTGAGTTCAAACACAGTGTTTTTTCTTAATATGTGGGTTTGGTAGGGTGAAGTCGGATGCAATTATGTGATTTGCGTCGACGCCCAACTACCCTATCCCTCTTGAAATCCTAACAATTGTCTCATGCTGTAAAAGGCTGCGGTCAGGTGTAGTTACATCCAACGTCAGTTGTTACATGTAATAAAGTACCGGCGTACAGTCATGTAACAGCGTAACTCGTAACAATGGTGTCTGGTGAGCGTCTATATGCAGAACTCTGACTCTCTCTCCTAAACCAGTTCAAAATTAATATCTTTTAGCTGTTAGTTACGGAAACGTTGTCGGGTTAGAAAGAAATGTACAGCTGCTGTACCAAATAGGTGAAAATAAACTCAACAGGTTTGAATTACACCGCACCAAATAGAATGTCCGCAGACGAAGTTCGTTATATTTTGACCTGTTGCTTTCCAAACAAGGTTTGCTGCACAATTACACTCTACCAAACAGGGCCTTAGATGACGATGGTGATGACATTTCGTTTTGTATGATCATAGACAATTTAGATTTGACGAATTATAAATTTTCTTGCTCTTTCATTTTTCCTTGAGTGCTCAAGATATTTCTCGTTTTACATAATTTCTAAATTGATTTTTACTGTCTTATTTCTAGATTATTGTTATAGCCACACATATACATGATTTGCTTGAATCTAGGAAGCACGGATACAGGTACGGGTATGGGTACGGGGATACGACAATTTTTGAAAATATAGGATACGGGTACGACATGGATATGACAATTTTTTAATATTTATTTAAATATTTTAAAAAATAAATAGTATATTTATTTTAAAAATAGATGAAGGCAGTCAAATTTCATTTGTAAATCTCAATATATCTAAAGAAAATGGAAATCAATTTCATAGTATCGAACAATGATATAAAAAGGGGTCTTTCTTTCATATTAATGTCAGACAGAAGTTACAAAAAGACCTCATAAAATCATATTCGAAACCATTCACATTTCATGTATCATTTAATTTTGTGTTGTAAAGTGTGTCATGTCATCTGTGACACCAAACCATCTTCTTTCGTGTATGAGAAGTAATTAAATATTTATGTATACAAGAAGTATATCCAAGTTCCAAAAAAAAAAAGAACTGAAATATGAAACAACAGAGCCAATTATAGAAAGGTAGGTATATTAACAGCAAGACACGGAGAGAAAATCAGAACTACTAAACAGCAAAATAGAGAGGCTTACGCTCAAAAGGGATGAACAAAGACAATGCCAAAATAGAATTCCAAAAAGAGTTAAGGTAGAAATTCAGAGGCTAGAGGCTGTAACCACCAATAGAAAATTGAATCCCTTCGGAGAAGATGAGGCACAAAGGTTGTATGTTAACCACCAATAGCCCATTGGAGAAGATGGGGCACAAGCCGCACAACAATAGAAATATGACGTGGACTGAAGCAAAACCAAGCTTCAAAATGTATCGCACAAGCCAAAGGAGCTGTTTCACTGATTTGCACAGAGAATCAGTAAAAACGCAGGTCAATCTGTTAAAAGGTCTTAAAAACGAAAAAAAGGCTAAAATGGGTCGGGCTGTATCCAGGCAAAAAAAAGAAGAAAAAAAGGGGATACGGCTGGAGAGGTATCCGATACATATTTAGGTGTATCCATGGAGTATTGGCATCCGAGACGTATCAGATACGGGTACGACACCTATTTTGGAGTATCTGTGCTTCCTAGGCTTGAATGAATGTCAGAATTTTTTAAAGTTCAATATCAGATTTAAATGTCCTGAAACACACAAGAAAGAATAAACGACTGCTATGATACTGTCACAGCTGATTTAGAATAATAAAATGAACTCAGTCTTTTGTTTCTATCTTTTGTAGGGTGAGCGTAACTTTAACAGGTTTGGTGGATGGTTAGGAAAGAACTCAACGAGGGGAAAGAATATAAGACTTCTACAGGATGTTCATGCTCATGTTCTTGCTTCACAGCAATCTAACATGGACAGGTAGTTGATTTGTTGAAAAAACATATAGATATCAATCTGCAACCTTATACAATAACATTGTAGACGTTGCTTAATGTTTTTCTACTTGCTACGAGTAACTGTCCTTGCCTAGAACTTATAGTGTTAACCAAAAATGACATTAGCCTATATGACATGTACTTCTGTTTCACCATTTTCTTCTGTTTCACCATGTACTTCCTTTAAGTAACGATACCCATATAGTGTTCCTCTAGGCTACATCCATGTAAATGCAAGTCACATCCCATTTCACCACCAATCCCTTAAATCCGAATCATGTAGGTCTTCTTGCATAAGCATGCTTAAAAGTGAAACTATATTATGTTTATGGTCTTATCATTTGAAGGCTTTTAGTAAATACGCTCCTAATTTATGCACAATTTTTTTGATATTGTTCCATTCAGCCAATTGGTATGATCATGTCTATATGTTTATATATATGCAACTCATGGATTTGATTTTCTGAATGTTGTATCTCCATGTCGACATCTTTTTTGGTCTAACACCCACTCGTTGGCTTGGAGTGGTGGCATATACCCCTTGAATGGACTTATTTATCCTGATGATTTATATATCTTTTCATTTTTAGAAGTTTTTGCCGAAGCCCAAACAATTTTGCTTTACTCCTAATTAGTGTAGTGTGACCTTGATTGAGATTTAGGAATTGCAATTATCTAATCTGAGAGAAACATAACAACAAGATTCGTGGTGGCCTTCAAAATATTTGTGCTTTTGTCTTCCACGCAAGTTCAGATCTGTCCTGACCAAACAACGTATTGGGCTAGAAGATACCAGGCTGTGTCGGGTTCCTCTTTATTATATAGAAAAGGAATATTTACATACTAGACCCAAAAGATAGAAGGAATAAGAAAGAAGTACAGAAACAAGAAGTTGTTTCTAACACTCCCCCTCAAGCTGTAGTATACACATCATGCATGCCAACCTTGGAACTCATATAATTAAAAACTGACGGTATACGTGGCTTGGTGAAGATGTCTGCCACTTGTTGTCCAATGCGAATGTGAGGAGTCTAAATCTTCTTAGAGAGCACTAACTCACAAACAAAATGGCAGTCCACTTCAATGTGCTTAGTACGCTCATGAAACACATGATTGCTGGCAATGTGGATGGCTGCTTGATTATCACACATAAGAGAGATATGTGTCTCGACAAATACTCCCATTTCACATAATAGACATGCTTGCCTAGTTGACACAACTGAAACTTTAAGGACTTTACGGATGCTAAGCTTGGAATAAGCTTTTGAAGACTCTGCAAAGACGGATGCCCATAGCGACAATGCCATTGTAAGGGGGAGCATATTTCTGGATTTAATCCATATAGGAATCTTGCTATCACCAAGTCATCCCTATTTTTCATTTGGTCACCAGTCTTCAAAGGATGATAGAAGCTGAGTTCCTGAGAGAGGGACTCTATAACATTGAAATAATCCTCTAGAGAACGAATGTCTTGCCTTTATGCAAAGAGACAGTCATACACTGTATATAGGCAAAGAGCATTCTTCTCATGGGAGAAGTGTTTCTTCGCAACATCCCATACTTGTTTTGCTGTGGGATAAAACATGAACCTAGATGCAATATGTGGTTCCATGCTATTCCACAATCAACACTTTGCTAGTTTCATTAGGAAGTTCTTTCTCAATAAAATCCACCTTCTGTCGAGACTCGAGAATCGTATAGATATCATTCATCCAAAGGAGATAGTTCTGTGAGTTGAGCTTCACAGAAGTAATGTGATACTGATTATTGTATACGATTGTAGCTGGCTTAGTAGGTTTTTCGTCCCCCATGATTGATAAGAAAAGAATAGAGTTGATAGAACGACACAAACTATCTGCAACACGCCGTGCAGAGGAGAGCCACATTGTGTAGGAAGACAACATGCTGTGTAGGAGAGTGTCCACGCCGTGTAACTTAAAGCTGACGAAAAGGTCAGACAACCTGCGACACACCGTGTGACACACTAAGACGGAGTGTGGGGCCACTGGCTGAAAAATCACAGAAGTCATGCACTGCGCCGTGTAGGAGTGAGACGCCGTGTCTGTTGGAGGCGTAAGATCCAGTTGATGTTGACACGCCGTGTCTCTGACTGACATGCTGTGTAAAGTGTCATGATGAGCAAATCGACAGGAATTTGTGCTGTTAATCTGAGGGAATTCTCCGCGAAGACGCACCAACGAATCACTGAGATAAAAAAAATACCTGAGAAGACACTCTGGGAGGGTGACGGGAATTAGCACTATCACCGTTGTCAACAGATCATGCGAAACTGATGCATCAACATCCCGGAAGACGTTTAGGCACTCATCCACTTATGGGGATTACGTGGAGAGGAGAGAGACAGAGGAGGAAGACCTTCCTCCTATTCTCCTAGATAGAACGAGCGATCCTCCCCTTCTCCTTCAAGCGTCCACGAGGATGCACGTGGGAGAAAGGAGAATCAACCGGCAATGGTGGGCGCCGAAATCGGCGGTGGCAGTGGCGCCTCCCGGCGGCGCGGGAGAGAAAGAAAGAGAGGAAGGGGGGGGGGGCGACGGCTAGGGTTTCTAGCCTATTGTCTGCTTTGATACCATATGAAAGGTATTGGGCCAGAACGATACCCGACTGTGACAGGTTCCTCTTTATTATATAAAGAAGGAATATTTACATACTAGATCCAATAGATAGAAAGAATAAGAAAGAAGTACAGAAATAAGAAGTTATTTCTAACAAGTGTCAAACAAGTATTTTCATACCTACAATCCTTGTCCAAAGGAAAAGCTCTAGTTATAAAATATCACACAATTGAAGCCTTAAAAATCTCATGTTATTTAGAAGAGGAAGGTCCAATGTTTTAAAAAACGTTAAGCGGTAAGCGTGCGGACAAAACCTTGTAACTGGTTAAGCGGTAAGCAGGGGTTTTTTGAAAAAAAATGGGTTTTCGTTTCCTATATAATTTATACAAAATTACACATATATGTATATAAATACTATACTCTTTGGAACTTCTATATATATCTAAACACTCTACCCAACAATACAAAACAGCCAAATAGTTTATAAGATAGCTATAAGACAATAATTATTGCCATAATATAGTAAACAATAGACTTGACATGGATAAAACACCCTACATACATGATACAATTTTTTTTGCATCACATGTTTACATAGCTAAGCAGTAAACAATAGACTAATTATTGGATACCTTACTAACTTATTGTTATAATGTTATATGTGCATATCACGAATTAGTCATACATTACAACAATAAATTTAATTAAAGTATGCATTCTAAATTAGATAATAGTTTACTTGTATAAATTAGGCTTTACAACAATATCCTATTATCCCGACTTGCATACAAAGTATGCATTCAATATCAGAACTAGGGCTTATCATAGGATATTTAATGCATATAAGTTTAATATATTATAGTCAGTACCACTTGGGACCATAAAGTTTACTTAATGTGACAGGTGTACAACAAAATAAAAAAAGAGGACAAAAAGCGGCCAAAAAGCCGGAAAAATGGGCAAAAAAATGGAAAAAGGGCAAAAAGCGGGAAAAACGGGCAATTTAGTGATGGGGACATTGGAGTCCATAACTGTAGACATATCATGAGTCATATTCTGGTCGAGATGTAGAGATTCAAAATTGCCGTTAGAAATCGGCCAGAATCGCCGGTCAAAGACAATGATCCTGGTCAAGTGTCAGATCTTTAAATCTTTGGCTAATATGTTTCTCTAGTGCTTATCCTTATTCTATGGGGATAGGGGTGAGCATTCGGCTAATTCAGTCGGTTACGGTTAATTAGGTTCGGTTAAACGGTTAATTTGTGGTTTGAGATTTTGACCATTAACCTAACCAAATTGAGTCAGTTAATTCGGTTATTGCCAATCGGTTAATGGTTAATTCGGTCGGTTAATTTGGTTAACCAAATAACACTCGTGTAATAATATTATTTGAAATAGGCATAGAATTTGGGACAATGTTGTTATATTATAGTAGTATTGTTGTAAATTTAATTTTGTATGGCTCGTAAAAACTTGATTACTATATATATGGGGAAGTATTTTGAAATAAAAGTACAACTATATATGTATATATGCATGTCGAAAATATTATTTATGAATAAATTCTGACTATTTGGTTAATTCGGTTAACCAAATCAAAAATATCTTTAACTGTCAAATTAACCATTTAACCGATTAACCAAAATAAATTAACCGAATTAACAGAATTAACCAAATTGACCCAATAAAATTAACCATTCGAAATTAACCATTCGGTTATTAACCAAATTCTGCTCACCCCTATATGGGGACATTGGAGTCCATAACTGTAGACTATGCCATTATTCAAGTTGCCTGACATTTCTAGATGCTAGTCTACTCTCTTTAACATGCGAGAAAAGCTAACAAAATTTCACTAGAAAATTGCTTTTGAATTAAAAAGATAACTTGAATATGGTTTCATAGAGCAAACTGTACATATGCACATGTTTGTGGCATAATGCAGCACGTTAGAAATCTGCTCGTCTGGCTTTCCTAGCAGTGGTTATACCTGGAAGCATTATTATCTTATAATACTCCAGTTACCTTAACTTTGAATATCCGCAGGGATGCTCTAAGGCTTGACTACTTTAATGTTCTAGTGAGACAGCTGACAGATCCCCTCCGAGTGATGCCTAAGGTGACAACTGACAATAAATGAATGCTATAACTCTGATCACAAATG
Organism: Alisma plantago-aquatica; assembly: GCA_963693085.1. Taxonomy (NCBI): domain Eukaryota; kingdom Viridiplantae; phylum Streptophyta; class Magnoliopsida; order Alismatales; family Alismataceae; genus Alisma; species Alisma plantago-aquatica. Next base: position 252,262,598 of record OY856409.1, read on the forward strand.
CTGACCCGTTCTGGCTGGATGATTTGGTGGTTAATTTATTATTTTAATGAATCAGGATGTTGCTGTTCAGAAGGTAGTGGAATTCATGGATGCTTACTCTCTGAGTCAGGAGGACTATGACTCAATGTTGGAGCTTTTAAAATATAAGGTTTGCTCTGTGCTTTATTGATTTTCTTTTGGGGTTTGTGTTTCTAAACCGTCTTGAATTATCTTAGTACCTTTTGGTGGAATCATACCAAAATTATATGTATGTGTGTGTGGATGTGAATTAATCAAAGTGTATACTGAATGTACAAACATGTGTACGGAGTGTTTGTTTATATGTAGGTAATTTGTATATGTATGTAGATATGAATATACTGAATGGTATACATATAAATGTACAAATAAGTGCGGAAATATGTTATATATGTTAAAATCTATACATGTAGATAATATATGACTATATAATAAATATGTAATGATATGAATGTGTGTGTGTATGTGCATGAGTAGTGGGTTTTTTAGAAGCATAGTTTATTTGGGCAAGCGGGTCATGTACGGCCTAGGACCGCTCAATGGACCGATTCGGAATATGCGGCGTGAAGGGTGGCCGCACATGCATAAGCGAGAGTAAATGCGGCCTTGCTGAGTGATTTCTTTAATAGTGGCTACATATAGCTAGACAAGTGAATATTCAAATATTTGGAACATTTGGTCTGAGCGGAAGGGGAATCTAATAAGTCAAATGACCATATGTGGCAGGAAAAAGTAAAACAACAAAACGTCATTAGGCCTTTGATTGGATGGTTAGGTCACCGGTCGTCAGCTCAACGGGTCCTTGGATAAAAACGGGTTTCACCCCATTCGGCCCGTTTGAGAAACCAAATGGCGCTTTAACCACCCGTATTTGTTTTTAAAACCCAATATCTGTTGCAAATGTGCCCGTTATCCGCTATATTATAGTGCTTTTGGATTTTAAGCTAGTATCATGACCATACGTCCTCTTTTCTATAATATAGGTAGAGTAGCTTTATCTTATATCTTAAGCTTGCTCCTAAATAGTTGTTTGCAGAGTTATAGTTGATAAATGGTCCTTGGATAGAGTACTATATCCTATATGTTTCTTTACTTTGAATGCTTGTTTGAAAATACTTGAGAGAAGTATGAATGAATTTATTTGTTCACTGTTTGGAAAAGTGGTCAAGAGTTTTGTTTGCTAACTGAAGGTGTCTTTGACACCCACATGAAGTTTTCGTGGAGAAACTGAATTGGTTATTGAGGTGTCACTAGGAAGAGAAACTTAGAGTAGTTAACTCTTCATGTTTAACAATTTAAGTAGAAATTTGTGATGAAGAAACAATGATTTTTGTGAAATATAAACACAACCTAGGATTTGAAAACCATTTTTCTCTACAACAAACTTTTCTATGACCATTCTTGCATCACTTATAAAAGTTTGTGGTCAAGGTACCACCATTAATCAACATTTAATTCTTTTCTAGACAAATGACAGGACAAACAACCATCCTTAGTTGTTTAGGTGGATTCACCACTCTCTCTGTGTCTTTGCTGTTGTAAATGCACAGTGGGTATGTTGTCTTCTCATTGCTGTGGTAGCTAGCTTGTGCCACCTATGTTTGATCCACAGAGTACCACAAACATTGTCAACTATATTGAGCTCTTCTGAGACTACAAATGTGATTTGCGTGGTGGGGCATTGATCCTGGGAAGGATCTCCCTCGAGGTCGTTGAATTAGAGGTAAGTTGGCGCCTCAATTTTGTACTCAAAGTTGGATGGGTGGATGTTGGGCAACTATACAAATGTTTGGGTAGTCATTGCTGCCTAGCCCTATGGCAAAGATGCAGTTCCCGAGGTGCTCTTCGATGCTCAACAACTCTAGTGGCGTTTAGATGAGTGAACATTCATTGCAAAGCTTGTTGGAAATTAACCACATGTTGGGATGTGAGGTGGTCTTTGGCCTCTGGCATTGGGATTATTTATGTTTACCAACATCAATGCGACACCATCGTCGGTGAACCAATAGAGATTTGTTGGGGGATGTAAATGCTGCTAGGATTATTGAGTGGGGGCATATGTATCAGCTTGAGTGGACTTAGATGATGAGGTGGAGGTCCATAAACGGGCCTTTAGTGTGCATCTAAGATGCATGGGCTCCCCAAGCGTCAGAGGTGGTGGTGGACGTGGCTTCAACTTGGGGTCCTAGAGGTATGGTAGACAAGGAGGGGATTAAGCATGAGAGGCGATAATGTAGGTGATGCCTCTTCATCACCGCCATGTATGCAACATAAGTATTGGAGAGGCTTGATGGGTAGGGTGAGGTGGTGAGCATACTTGTTAAGGCGACATGGCGCCAGGGCTAGACGCCTTGCGTCTAGGCATGCCTAGGCGGTTTTCGAACAAAATTTAAATTTTGTACAATTTACTTATATATACACGTCTTATGATTTTTTATAACATCCCCCTTCATATATATCCTGTTTTTAGCTATATCTATGCGCATGTTATGATCTTTATATCAACTTCCCTTTATATATGTGTTATATTTCAGATATATAAATGTAGGTCAATCCATAGAGTTATGGTGAATCCACTGATATACATGTCTTACGCGAAGATAACATATTTTATTGTTTTATACATAGGTATATATACATATTAAACACAATTAAACCTGGATATATACAATTTTATTGTTGCATACACAGATATATACATAATTTTAAAAGTTATACTTGGATGCATAGATGTAATTGTGGTAATATGAGTATTTGAGTTTCCAATTATATAGAAAACATACTCTTATGTAAGTTATGTAATCCACTATACATCAGTTTTAGACTTAAGGGATTAAAGATAACAGTACTTTACATAGCAGTAGTTGATAATTTTGTTTCAGTAGATAATTTTCGTTACTTTAGAGTTATTTTCAGCTTATATGGCTTCTTGAAGATCCTAAAATAAGCAAGATAGGATTTGGTATTAGTATTGTATTTATATTGCAACGGGCTAGCTATCCAGTCGAAGAAAATACCTCTACATCAAGATCAGACTTAACCAACTATCCAGAAAAACAGTTATATAAATATCATGAGCATTATCCAGAAAATAATGATATTGTACACCAAATATAGATACACATACTTTATTTGTATATTAGAACGCGTGTTTAGCAAACAAATGCCTATATATAAGGTCAGGGTTCATAAAAATACTTAAGGCGACATATTGGTCAAGGCGCTGGTCAAGGCGCACCCCCTTGGGACGCCTTGCCGTGTAGGTGCTCGCCTTAACAAGTATGGTGGTGAGGAAGGTAACTTGAAGCGGCAAAAGGTAGCATATATTCACACACTTCTAGAAGGGCAGTGGTGGATGAACGAGAAGGAGAAACGCCAACGAGGGTCAAGGTAAGTGTGAAATATAGAATTTGAATGTGTGCACAAGCAACCAAATTAATTGGATGCTCAAGCCTCACCCTACAATATCACAAGATATCCATATATATATATATATATATATATACACGTGCAAATGATTGATTCAACTAGTCTGCAATAGGGCTATTTCCATGCTGTTTATACATTCCAAGTTACGATACACACTTTTTTCTGTATGGGTTATAAATTCCATGTTGCTGTATTATAAACTTGTTTCCCACTGATTTTAGTAGAGAACTCCAGAACTATATCGCATATGTCCTTTCACCATGAAAGCCATTGGATGAGTTCTTGGCTTACATGAAACCGATAATTGGAAAACTCATTAAGAAGTTTGTGTTGCTAAATTCATAAGCTACTTACAACCTACCAATGCTTTTGTGAACCTGAAATGGAGTGGATACTAAACTAGAGCAGTAGAAAATGACATTAAAATCCAAACGTTTCAAGAGTAGTAGTTTATAGGTCATCAACTAGGGTTTTGTCTAGTTGTCTCTTTTTTATGTCTTGAATGATTCTATTCAACCCTATATGTAGTGACACTGGCATGTCAAGATAAGATATACGAGGACTTCAGAGGTGAAAAACACATAAAAGCTAGATAATAAACAATAGAAATTAGAATATTCAGTAGTTCCGAAGTAGGAGCATAGGTCTCTATCAATTCATAACTTGTTGGTAAAACTGGTGAGATCTTCTTGGCTAATGCTTCTCTTGGTATGTGCAATTCAGAGGTGTAATTCATATTTTCTTGGATTAGAATAGCCTCCTTGAGAAAATGACATCTTACTTCTATATACTTAGTTCTTTCATGAGAAACATGATTGTTGCCAATAAAAATTAGGATTGACAATCTCAAATCCAACCCGACCTACGATTTTGACCCGATATGACATGTATGAAACCCGAAAATGCTCATTTGGTTCTAAACTAAAATTCAGCTATGTATGCAAATTTTAGTTTGTAGGGATTCGAATAAGCAAAACCCAACCCCATCCGAGAGTAACGAGAAATGACCCAAAATGGGCCTTTTTATGAATTTAGTTAACATATATCTAATATGGATTCTTCATAACATTTTGGCATGTCTTATAAATAATGTTAACTTCAAATATATCATAGTTTTGCACATTTTTCTATATATAATTTTTCAATTGTTCAAAATGCAATTCCTACATCCCATTGTCACCATCGAGGTTTATCTAATAATCTACTCATAATCCTTCCATCAACTCCCCTATACTTTAGAGTAATAGGATATAGAGGATACATTGGAGTCGAGTAGACCTGTCAAACCAGGTTAAAAGCTGCGGGCACCCATGGGTCAACCCGTATAAGTCGACTGGTTTAAGTCAGGTTTGGCTGATGAAATTTGCAAAATGTTGAAAATTATCGAAACCCATACCCAAGGAAGAAAATGCCCCATTTCGATGCCCCCGTTTCGCTGGCCACAGAAACATAAATTTACTGAAACTTCGATGGAAATTTTGACAAATGCGTTCTTAATGTTTCGACGGCAAAATCAACGAATTAATTTATGAAAATTTACCAGAATTATCTACTAGTGTAGATCTACTCAATTATGCAATAATATTTCATTCTGGATATGTGGGGGTGGGGGTCTCTTCATGTGTGAGTGAAGGACCCTGAACTATTTCGATGGGGATTTCGATGGAGAATTTTGATGTCAATTTTCAATGGTGAAATCAATGAATCAAGTCATCATAGTTTGCTAGCACAAGGCATAGACTTAAAGACACAAAACTGTGCAAAAAGAAATTTCTCTAGGCAGTCTAGTACATTAAACAGACAGAAAAATTTCGATGGCCATCGGTATGGAAATAATTGTGGAAATTTTGACAATTTCGTGAAAATTTTAAACTATGCCCATACCCATACGTTAGGTAGCCGGTTTCACAAGTGGCCCATGGGCAACCACGATTGACCTGCTTAACAAAATTAATTACGTTAAAATAAATAATGTTGTTAAGGAGTTCTAGTTCAAACTCAAACTTACTCAACAAGACCTAATATCTGAGCAAGCGAAATGGGGTAAAATGAAGCCACATCTACTACATTTTCTAATTGTTCTATTAAACTTAGTTTGGAGATGTAGTACAAGTTACTAATTGTAGTCCTTCAATCATAATCGTACATCATTGAATTTTACCAACAAAAGGATATGTGGTCGAATGGTTGTAAAAATGTTCTCTGTTTGATAGCGATAATCTCAATGTTGATTTTTTGGTGCTATATTTCATGTAAAAACACTAGAGAACCATTTTATTTCACCTTTATTTTTTAACATCTTGTATAGTATTTCTTATCGAACTTATTATACGGGCACCCGCGGGTTGATTTGCAACCCGCTGGGTCGGGTTTGGGTTTTTCTTTGGTCTATCCGTTTAGAGCTGGGTTTTTTTGACTCACACTTGCAAAATCTAAATCTGCAATGTCCCAACTCAAACCCAACCCACCCACCCGTTTGACAGGTCTAGAGTCGAGTGGTGTCTAGGCAACTAGGTTTAGCCTTCAACATGTTAGTTTCCTCGAGTAGATCGTGAGTGTACTTTTAATAAGATAGAGAAGTAATGGAAGATTTATGGCTCTCTTAGTTGCCTTGAAAATATCCTTGCTTTCATGTCTTAGTGGCAATGTTTTCATTGATGATATTTAGTAACTTTGTTGCCAGCGATATCACTAGTAGATAATATCGTACAAACACAACACCAGTAGTACTATTCTTATAGTTGAAGAACAATTACGATCCGAGTCTACACAAGCCAAAGGCAAAGGGAATGTGGCTCGGCGTGTCTAATCAGACCCTTGGACTGTATGTCCATGAACAGCAATTCTTAGTTTGCTAGATAATATGCTACCAACAACACCAGTAGTACTATTTCTTACAAATCAAGAGCAATATTGATGTGATCTAAACAAGCCATAGGCAAAACAATTAGGGATGGTAAAACACGGTTGTCCACAACCACCATCCAATTTCCAAACGACACCCTTTATCATTTCCGCCTCCGGATAACCATACCATTCACCCGTTGATGGATGGGTGTTCTGCTTCGGTCATCCGTGGTACATCCACTCTACAACAATAACCGTTTTATTTATGTATACAATGTTTTCGATGCAAACATACAATTCAAGATTAGTAATGGAAAGCTAAATTAATTAACGTCCCACAGTTCACCTGCAAGGATCGTTGCATAACAGTTTGAATGCTCAACCTGCCGAATCCCTCTTCCACCCCCTTCGTCTTCGTCTTTGAAACTTAGTGTATGAGCACCTTCCTCGGCGACTCGCCGGCCCACAGTGAGCACCTTTGCTAGAATCACTGACTCCTTGCACAACCAGCTCCTTGCTTCTACCTTCTTGACGTTTTCACCTAGTTGAACTTGTACAGGAGGAGGCAAGTTTCAAGGGAGGAGCATGTACACAAACCAGTGTTAAGATTGTCTAAAATCACATTCATATCGATAAATTACTTTCACCAATTGTTTTATAAAACCTTTACAGTGCTCGAACCATATTATCATTACTATATCCATTCATTTTGAAAATCCTTTATACTGTTCTTTTGCTTTTTTCACATGTAGCATCCTATGTAAACTCACGTGATGATGATGAGGTTTTTGTGAGAACTAGTACTTTATCCTATGTATCCCTCTGGGATTCACAACTGCACCGACTGTGATCTTTTGTTTTTTAATATTGAGACTTGTGATGTATGTTTTCTTAGTTTTAAATATCTGTGCACTTGTGCCATCTATTAAGAGTAGAATGTTTACTGAAATTTATTCTCCGGTAAATTGAATTGTATTTAATTCTGTATGTAATTTATTAGATATATTAGGCTAATGATGGCTCTTTTTTTTTGCTGACAGGGACACCCAAGTCCTCTTGATGGTGTACAGCCAGCTGTTAAGGCTGCCCTGACAAAGGCATATAAGCAGGGTAGCAGTTACCGGGTCGTACGTACAGCAGATCTAATCACACTTCCAGGCATAAAGAAAGCTCCAAAAAAGCGTATTGCTGCTATCCTAGAACCTGTTGGCGACGATATAACACAAGAAAATGGAGATGGCTCACTAGAAAATGAAGAAAACGATTCAGATGCAGAGGAAGCTGGTTAGTCTTTTCTATTATAATTTCTTTCCAGTTTGGAACTCGGCACCTACTTTTGAAGGGCTGGCTTTGTCGTAATTTACTCACTACCGCCAGCAGATTCTAGAGTCTTATAATCTGATAGTGAATAAGACATCATGGTTGTTGTTTGTAGCTTTGTATGCACATGTACCTTGATTATATGTGTTAATAGTGAATAGTGAATTTTGAATGCTTATTGCAAAAACAATACTATGTTGCGCTGTTTTATATGTTTGACAATACATGTTTAGCAACGTATGAATATTGGATATAATTTTAGGGTTTATTGTTTAGTTTGTTAAGTGTTTGTAGGATGTGCGATATGTTTTGTGTTTGTGGAATTTGAGTTTTTAACTATGAGACCAATATTACATTGATTTAGAAAGCTCTTGATGCAAACACTCATGAGACAAATTATCAGTCTACTGTCTTTCACACCGATTACCTGCCTAATCTGTTTGCCCACACATTGACCAATGATCAGTCTATTGTATTATACACTTGATACCTGCCTAATCTGTTTGCCCATACACCAAGTGCTTAACTGCCACCCTCAAGGATGATTGATTTTGTTTGTTTTATCTAATTAATACTTTTTTTCCCTCAGTCATTTCTCTCAATTCATCACCTCACACCACCACATGAAAATGGGGATTGTGAGACAGTTGTTTGATTTTTGTAGTGAGGGATATACCCTGTTATGTTCCAGTCTAAGAAGCACATACATTTCCCTGGGAAGCTTTGCCTGTCCTAGGCATGTGTTTGGACATGACATGCCTGGACATGACCCAGATGCATCTACTTTATTTTTATTTTATCATGCTTGGATGCATTGTGGATATGGCTTCCCCTGACATGCCCAAACAAATTTGCTGGATCACAAAATTGTAAACTAGAGGTCTCCTTTCTTGGTTCTCTTCCTCCTTTATACCACCAATACGCCCCTGTCCGTTCCTATATAAATATTAGTTATACATCATTCTTATAGATAGATTTTGACACACATCTAATTATTGTTTTTAACTCCTGCATTTATTTATTGTAATTCATCTTTCTCATTTACAATGTTTGTATTCATATTGCAAAAGTAGTTTGTTTTCATTATTCTCCATGTATTCATAATTTTAACATAATGTGGTTTCATCATTTTTAATGTATAATGTTTGATTTCATATCATAGATGAAATTTGGGTTTGATTTATCCTTCCTTGGTGTTCGATTTTGTTAAAACCTGTAGTGAAAAAAATCTACATTTGCAATATTTTTTGACTTGCTTTGAAAAGTCATAATTCAGGAAGATTTTGGAAAAAAAAACTATTGAAAATTTGTTCAAGTTCGATCGAAGTTTGGTCATTTTTTGGTAAAAAATTTGAGAACAAGTCTGTGTACATCGTCATCATCATCATCATCATCATCATAGTCATCATCATCATAGTCATAGACGTCATTATCGCCGTCTCAACCCCACCCATGTTTGGGTCGGCTCCATGTATCTTTTTTCTTCTTCTAATCAACTTAGTTATGGGTTATATTTTGAACAAGATCATCATCATACATCATCATCATCATCCTCGTCATTGTTGTCCTCGTTGTCATTGCCATAACCCTCGCCATGTTGGGGTCTGCTACATGGGTCCTTTTTTGCAATTGATTATGTTATGGGTCATATTCTGATCAAGATGTAAAGTTTCAAAGTCTCTCTTTGTAAGCTCTTCCCAAGTAAATTTAGGTACGCCTCTTCTTTAAAATTCAATCGCATTGCTGCAAATAGCTATATTAGTCGGTCTGTGTTGCACATGTCCATGCCATCTCAAACTGATCACTATACAACTTGTCCTGTTGCTCGCCACATCCATGTTGTTCCTGATATAGTAATTTCTCAAATGATCTTTTCTCGTCTCCTCACACATTCATCTCATTTCGGTCACATTCATCTTGTTGAGTCCTTGTTTCTTGATCGCCGAACATTCACTCCCATATAGCATGGTTGGTCGTATAGTTGTACCATTAAACTTACTCTTCAATCTTGAAAGGGATCTTTTGGTTACATACTATTCCTGTTGCACTCACTCTCAACCATCATGTGAATCTTATGACAAACATCATCTTGAACATCAACTATCCATTTTAATAATAGAACTCAAGTAACAAAACTTATTAGGTTTTGGTACATCCACTCCATCCAACTTAACCCCACCATTCTCAATCCTTGATTGGCTGAAACTGAAATTGGTGCATCCATTTCATCCATGACCAGAAAAAATAGATATGGGTTAGAGTGCTTATCCTTAATGTACCCTAATTATCATCATCATGATCATCATCATCTAAGCCTCAGTCCCAACTATGTTGGCGTCGGCTACATGGATCCTTCGTTTCCATTCAGTTCTATCATAGGCCATATTCTGGTTGAGATGTAGAGATTCAAAATCGGTCTTTATAAGCTCATCCCATGTTAATTATGATAATATGTCTCTTCTCCTGAAGTTCTAATACTTGCAATTTATCTATCTTAAATGTCTTAAGTCAAGTTAATGTATTGGATTGACACTCTTTTCTCCAAACCCTCCACAAAACTTCCTTAGGTACTCGTTCATAATGCTTTTCCAAATCAATAAAAACCATATGCAAATTTCTTTTGTTTTCTCTGTACTTCTCCATATGCCTCCTTATCACAAAAATAGCATCTGTAGTTCATCTTCCATTCATCAAACCAAAGTAGTTGTCTTATATTTGCGTAATCGATCTTAGCACATAGATGGACTATGTACCTTTATATGTATATACATGTATGTACACATGCATATGTATATGTAAATTTGTATATATATGATATATATGTATACACGATATGTATGTATGCTCATATATTAGATGTAAATGTGCTTGTGTGCATCACATGGAAGGTCCCATAATATGGAAGTGACTATCCTTCTGCAAGACTTAGATAGGAAATCATAATGTATGTGTGTGGTGAGGAGAAGGAAGACCCATGGATATGGGTTCGATTAGGACACATCATGGGAGTGCTACTGAACTTGTTAAAAATCTTAATATTGATTTAAAAATAATGTTTTTTTTAATGTTAAAAAGCTGTGAAAGTTTGTGAAAAATACCCATACTTGGTTAAAATAGGAAAAGTTACCTACCTACATTTATTCAGGAAAAATATTTCATGGTCCGGACCAGTGTTTTGAAAAGCGCCCCAGGCGCCCGCCTAAGCGGCCGCTTGAGCTGCCAGGAGGCTCAACCGCCTGGTTACAGCCTTGAGCGGCCACTCAGGCGGCAGCCCATTAAGCGGCCGCCTAAACCCGCCTGGCCCGCCTATTTGCCCGCCTGATTCCTTGTTTTGGGCGCCCGCTTTTGGCCGCCTAAATTTTAGGCGCTGGATTTTTGTACAATTGCTTTCTTTTTTCATTTTTTTCTAATCAAATGTTGTTGCTGCTACTATATATTGACTTTCCTAGTATCTATCTATGTGCATGGCTGACTGTATTACCATGTAATATAATGTGTAATACTAGAAGTCTGTAATAATGTAATACATTGCTGCTGTACATTGTTTAATATGAAACATTACTGTGTAATACATTGCTGCTGTACATTATTTAATATGAAACATTACTGTATAATACATTTTATAATACAATAATACATACATAAATATCTACTTATCTACTGCAAATTGTATTTCTTTACCTTTCTACCTTATATAACTATAATGTACTAATACATTCTATAGTGTAATATATATTCTATTGTTTACTGGATATTAATGAAAAACATTATATATATTCTATTTGTTTACTGCATAAGCTACATTAATACATTATATATCTTCTACTGCTTACTGCATTTTAGTATATATAGTTATAAATATATTCACTACAGTAAAAGTAAACAATTTGGGTATTAGTAATACCCAAATACCATATTACAACTGTGTTAAAAACTATCTGGGTGATTTATTTTGTTGTGTAGGCTGTATAGATAAGTCTAAAACTTCCTTTTATATATATATATATATATATATATATATATATATATATATACAAACATGTATATCTTTTTATCAAATTATAGAAGAATTTCAGTATCCGCTTTTTCAAAAAGCGCCCGCCTGACGCTCAAGCGGCCACAAGGTGCTCTCCGCACGCCTCCCGCTTCCCGCTTTCTAAAACATTGGTCCGGACAAGTTACTGGCCTACATTTCAGCCGCCCCCAACATAGTTGTGGTTGAGGCTTAGATTATGATGGTGAAACATATTTAATGACCAAAAAATCAATAAAAACAGTGACTTCAGCAACTTTTGTTACTAGACTGCATACATGTGTTTGTACATGCGTAAAGGTGAAGACATAATAGTTACCTAGTTTCTACGTACCAGACCTATAACTGTAGTAGTATGTAAATGTTTATAAAGGAATTTTCAAAATTCTAACTAATAACTTAGTATTAGTATCATATGTAACTGTTACATAAGTTTTTTTTGTTATGAGGACACATCTTCTTATATTTAGCTGCACTAAACTCATTTTTAATACCGTTCATTTTCCTTGTTTGTTTTGTGGTTTTAAGTAATTTAGTACCACAACTGAAGTAACATATATTTTTCTATCTTTTGGTACTCTCTCTCTCTCTCCAAATAGAGACATAAGCTATTCCCGCCCGAGGAGCATCTAATGTTACCGAAGTTACATTTTCCATCTGCTGGGTTACACTTTCTGCAAATTCGTTAAATTTATCTGCAGAAAGTGTAACCTGGCAGACTACCCCCTGGAGTAATATAACTAGTCCTCTCTCCTCTCATACTTGTTAAGGCGTAGAATGCCTTCGTGCACTTAGGCGGCATTTTTGTATTATACTTTTCTGTTTTATATTTTTGAATTATGGTTTACATGATTTTCTCCATTGTATTAACACAATTTTATTGTTATATACATAGATATATACATATGAATTATAGTTAAACGTGGATATATACATATGTATTGGTGTTTGCATAATACATATAATTTATAGTTGCAGTTGGGTTATAGATAGATAATATGTAGTAAAATCCCAACACCATGCATAATCCAAGTGCATTCCCTTACTGATTAGATTGGGCATATGAGATTCTAATAATATATAGAAAGGGCTCTAAGCTTCTAATATAAGGAATATAATTTTTTATTTATTAAATTCTAGATTCGGTATGGAATTAAGGATAACATTTCTTTGTATAGCATAAAAGGCAAATTTTATTCTTTTGATTTCTTATCAAATATATACATAAATTTGCAGGCAATATGTGTATTTTTGATTTCTATGATAAGCATGAAGGAATCCAATATATTAGTGATGATTTAGATTGCAGTTAATACCTTATTAAGGTGTAAAAACACATAAATTAGATCTAAGTAACGGCCCAGAAAAATAGTAAATGATAATGATATTGTGCAGCAAACATAGATATCATCGTCATTATCATCTAAGGGCTAGTTTGGTTGGGTGTAGTAGGGTGCAGTTGAGTTAATTCACAATGTAAAAATGTACATCAAACACACACTTTGTCATCGGACTACACCCTACCAAATAGGCCCTAAGCCTCAATACCAACCATGTTGGGGTCAGCTACATGGATCCTTCTTTTCCAATCAGCTTTGTTATGGGCCATACTCTGATCAAGATGTAAAGATTCAAAATCCCTCTTTATCAGCTCTTCCCAAGTTAATTTAGGCCTGCCTCTACCAAGCAGCAATGATAGACATCAGTTCCCGATTTGAACAAGACACGTGCAAATAACATTAATACCCATTTAGAGGCTTGGTATCTATAAAAATAGCCAAGACGTCATAGAGGTCTAGTCACACTCCCCCTTGGGGCGTCTTGACACCTAGGCATGCACCTTAACAAGTATGTCTCTTTCTATATGTGTGTGTATATATGTGTGTATGTATATGTATGTGTATGCATAGAGTCTGATTACAATACCCTTAAGAGTGTGGTGGAGACACAGTGCACTCAAGTCGTTTTCTACCTTATAACTATCATTTTTCTGTTGATCTTAAATCGCATAGACACAAAATGTCATCTCATTGAATATATATAAGTCATTCATCTAAAGACAGCAAGAATGACGCACAAAACTTTATGTGCGTCGATTTTGTTGTAAACTCAGACTTTTGTATATTCTATATTTATTATAATAATGAATATAAAATTTTTGAAGATTTTTCAAAAAATGGGTATTGATATGATATGCAAACACACTTGAGTGTAGTACATGATCTGTACATTTGAGTGTATTCTAGCCTGACTCTATATGTATATAGAGGCGTTTGAACAACTATAACGGTATATCTAATTTTTAACTCCAACCATATGGATGTGAAGTGCATTTCATTTTCCTCCATACAAAAGATCATTGCAATCAGATAATCTTAACATATCTATGTGCAAAATATACACTTTTTGAATCTAACGATTAAGCCTGAAACTCAATATAGAGTGTTGAAAATTATTCTATTGGTGTGCACACTACAAAAGCCCAATGATGATGAAATTGTCTAGGTTGGTCAATACCAATGTATTTTTTTGACAATTTTGTTACTAATGTATATTATTAATCCATATGGTCAGATTATGAAAATCAGATCACTGAAGAGAGTTATTCATTTGCTTTTCATGCTCTCACTAAGATCTCTCTCACTAGATCATTGTCCTATACACACACATACATACATATATACATACACACATATGTGTGTGTATGTGTGTGTGTGTGTGTGTGTATACTACTATAAAAAGAGCGAGTTTGATACATACTCACTAGATCATTGTCCTATACACATACATACATACATATATACATACACACATATGTGTGTGTATGTGTGTGTGTGTGTGTGTATACTACTATAAAAAGAGCGAGTTTGATGCTGCGCTCTCCTTGATTCACTCTCTTCTCTCCTTTTTTCAAGGAATTTTGCTCCTACAAATATTTATTCCCACACTCTCCTATTAAATTCTATTATCTTTAATTCTGTATTTCTCTCTCCATTCCACGGAAACGGTTCCTTGATTCTCTCCTTTCAAACAACCAACACAAATATCTTTTACCGTAGGGACCCTTTCACGGACGAGTCATCTCCCCGCACATTTTCAACAAATTTTATATGTCACGTGCATGTGCACGTGTGCGTTCACTAGTATATATATAGGCCATTCATTCGCTACTCAAATGGGCAACTAACTTTAGTTACCCGTGGATCTATTTTGTAATAGAAAGGTACCTGTTTGTAATGAGACAAACATCGTTTGTAATGAGGTGACCAAATTTGTAATACAAACACTCGTTTTGTATTACAACGTAAATTGCTGTCATAAATATCATTTTTACTAGTAATCAGACGTGTAATACAAAACGAGTTTTTATATTACAAATTTGGTCATCTCAATACAAACGTTGTCGGTCTCATTACAAACAGGTACCTTTCTATGACAAAATAGATTTATGGGTAACTAAAGTTAGTTACCCATGCGGTAGTGTGTGTGTGTGTGTATATATATATATATATATATATATATATATATATATATATATATATATATATAGTCAGGCTAGAATACACTCGAGTGTATTCGGAGCAGAATACACGCAAGTAGTTTTTCATGATGCAATATTTTTTTTTTCAAAAATCTAATCCGTTGATCTTCTTAAACATCTTGTGAATAGCTCATATGCAAAATTTGAGTACATTTGGACATTAATAGTTCGTGTTATAAAGACCGCAAAAATTATGTATTTCAAATTAATTTCGTGCGTCGATTTTGTTGCCCTTGGATGAGTGACTTACACTCATTCAAATGGGCTCAAAATTTGTATGTAGCCTAGTTATAGTATGACAATGAAGATCAATGCTTTACATTTTGCAAAAAATAGTCTTGATATGCAAATACACTTGAGTGTATTCGTGCAATCTGTACACTCGAGTGTATTCTAGCCTGACTCTCTCTCTCTCTCTCTATATATATATATATATATAGAGAGAGAGAGAGAGAGAGAGTCAGGCTAGTGTACACTCGAGTGTACCGGAGGCACCGTACACCTCAGTCATTTTTAAAGATGCAATACCTTTTTGAAAAATCGAAACCGTTGATCTTCTTAAATATCTTAAGAACATACTATATAATAAATTTTAGCTCATTTGGACACTTATAGGTCGTCCATCTAAAGGATGTAAAAATCAGGCATTTCAAATTAGTTTTGTGCGTCGATTTTGTTGCCCTTGGTTGAGTGACTTACACTCATCCAAATGAGCTCAAATTTTGTATGTGGCCTATTATTATTGTAACCATTAAGATCAATGGATTAGATTTTAGAAAAACATGGTCTAGATAGGCAAACACCATTGGGGTGTACAACGTAATCTGTACACTCGAGTGTATTCTAGCCTGACTCTCTCTCTCTCTATATATGTATATAGAGTCAGGCTAGAATACACTTGAGTGTATTCGGAGCAGAATACACTCAAGTAGTTTTTCATGATGCAATATTTTTTTCAAAAATCTAATCCGTTGATCTTCTTAAACATCTTGTGAATAGCTCATACGCAAAATTTGAGCACATTTGGACATGTATAGGTCATGTTATAAAGACCGCAAAAATTATACATTTCAAATTAGTTTCACGCGTAGATTTTGTTGCCCTTGGATGAGTGACTTACACTCATCCAAATGGGCTCAAAATTTGTATGTAGCCTAGTTATAGTATGACGGTGAAGATCAATGGTTTACATTTTGCAAAAAATAGTCTCGATATGCAAACACGCTTGAGTGTATTCGTGCGATCTGTACACTCGAGTGTATTCTAGCCCGACTCTCTCTCTCTCTCTCTCTATATATATATATATATATAGTTAAAAGAATTGTGTACCCAAGTTCATGTAGCTTTTATGTACCCATCTTCGTTTATGATGATTGTAAAATACTACAACACAATCTAACCTTATGGATGTGATGTATATAACCTTAGATAAGACGTGTATAAAAAATCCCCACAATTTGATATAGATAAATTGTCAAATGAAAGAATTTGTATTTTGTAATCAATGGTAAAGTGTAGAAACTACAGAAACGGTTGAATTATATGTTGCTATATCTCATGATTCATATGAGATATGGTGATGATTCTTTAAACACATGCAATCTATATAGTGTTGTAAAGATCCATATGGTTGAATTTTGTGAACATACTCCACATGTGCCAGTTAAACGACCAGTACACATAAGTTACATGTACCAGCCAATACACACTTTCTAACCTCTATATTATTATTATATATATTTTACAGTGTTGTGTTGTTTCTTAGTGTATTTTTGGCTTTTGTCTTTGTAAGCCTCTTGTACTTTTATCCCATATTGCCTAGCTCTACTCTATGTCTTACTCTCTTGTCCTATAAAAGAGAGGGCCTGCTGCCCCCGCCCCCCCACCCTACTGTCGCTGCCCCCACCACTTTACCCTGCTGCCGCCGACCCTCCCCTCCTTCCCTGCTGCTGCCGCTAACCCTCTCCACCCCACCAACCCTCTCCCTACTCAACCACAAACTGCCGCCACCACCCTTCCTCCCTACCACCAGCCGCCGCCCCCTGCCTCCCTTGCTGCCGCCGCCACCACCCTTATTCCCACAGCCCACCCTCTTCTCCACAGCCCACCACTGCCTTCCTAACTCTCCATCTCCACCTTCTCCTTCATCCCTTATTCCTATTCCATCTCGTTGATCACCCCATCCACCCATCCTCTTCCCGTTGGTCTCCGGACAACTTTAGACACTTTCTAGTTCTGACATGTTGAAGACGTAAAATTAGTTTCGCTTTCTGACTGCTTACGCCTCATGGTGGAGTGATCTTTCCTCCATGTTGGCGTAGGTTCTTTTATATTCTTTGCTGCCCCTACGTGGGTTCCTGAGATCCGATGCTTGGATCTCCTATCTTCTATCTATAGATCTGCCCATGTGTTGGGCTTCTGCTGCTGTCTACCTCTGTTGACTGCTACGTCAACCTTCTGCTTGCTACTGATTCCTGCGCCCTTGATTCACGCTGCCTGCTGTCGTTATGGCGACCTCAGACGTTCCCCGCAACCTGTGCGTCACCACTGTCAAACTAGATGGCTCCAACTATCACTTATGGGCAACCTCTTTTGAACTCTACGTCCAGGCTCAAACACGCTTCTCGCATCTGTCTACCAAAGGTCCAATGATTCCTGCTACAGATGCTGATGACAAGATGAAACATGCCTATGATCTTTGGTCTAAAGAAGATTATGGCGTCATGACCTGGCTGGTCAATAGTGTAGAGTCCAAAATCAACCAGTATTTGCTCCGCCTGAAGACGGCCAAGGAGATGTGGGATCAGCTTTCCCATGTGTATTCTCACCAGTAGAATCCGAAGAAAATGTGTTCGAGATCTTCAAAAACTTGGCCAAACTGGAGTACTCAGCTACTGATTCTGTGGAGGACTACTATAATCAATGCTCTGCGCTCTGGGATGAGTTCGACGTCTATCACCCTCTATCATCAGATATTACTGAGATCCAACGCCAACACAATGAGTTACAGTTAGTTCAGTTTCTTGCTGGCATGCCGTCGTCCTTTGCGGGGGTAGTTGATCAAATCCTTTCTAGCGATCTCTTCCTACCCTCCACGATGTTCTAAAGCGTGTGCAACGTCTTCCCTCTGTCTCCCAAGCACTTCCTGATGTCTCTGACGGGACAGTCCTCGTTGTTAGGACTGGTGACTCCTTCCGTGGGCGTGGCCGCGGTCGTGGACGATCCTCTACTGGTCAAGGACGGGGGTCCTCCTCTACTACTGATGCTACTGAACAACGCTATTGCAACGTCTGCAAACAGACTAATCATAATGAAGACCGTTGCTGGGTCAAACATGGGAAACCTGCATGGGCAAATCAAGTCACGTTTGAGCAACCCGACACTACTGCTTCCTCTTCTGCTCCACCATCTGCCGATTGGATCAGATCAGAATTTGAGAAACTGCTTCAAGCACGTTTGGCCTCGTCTACAAAGACTTCCACTGATGGCAGTACTGCTCTCCTAACCCAGTCTGGTAAAAACACTTGGGTGATCGACTCTGGTGCGACCTCCCACATTACTGGCAATCCTACCTTATTTTTTGTTTTGCATTAAATTACTGCTATTCCTTCTGTTACTCTTGTTGATGGTTCACAAACACCTGTATCTGGTTTTGGCAATATCTGTACTTCTGGCCACCTATCTTTGTGCTCTGCATTATATGTTCCTAAATTTCCAATTAATTTATTATCTATCAGTCGGATTGTTAAGAGCTTGCGCTGTTCTATAACATTTGATCCGAATGGTATTATCTTTCAGGATCTGCGTACGAGGACGAAGATTGGTTCGGGCCATTAGGGACCAGACGGCTTATACTACCTGGATGTACCGAAGACTACTGCGCTTTTGACTTCTTCTGTGATGGGCATCCAATGGCACTATCGGTTGGGACATTCGTCGGCGGCCAAGTTGAAGCACATTTTACCTGATAATTCTGATTTTGTTTTTCATTGTGAAAATTTCCAATTAGGCAAATAGACTAGGTCAACTTTTCCAAAAAAACTATGTATTGGCTCAAAACAACTTTTTGATATAGTGCATGCTGATATTTGGGGTCCATGCTCTGTTCCAAGTGCCTCTGGCTTTCGACATTTTATGAGTTTTATTGATGATTTTTCTAGAACCACCTGGATATTCCTGTTGAAAGATCGGTCTAATATTCTTGATACTATTACTGCCTTTTTTTTCTTTCTGAAATAAGTACCCAGTTCAGTAAACCTATAAAAATCTTTCGCACTGACAATGCCCTTGAATTCATGCAAGTCTATGTCAGTTCTTTTTGTCGCAAATTGGGTACTATTCACCAAACCTCATGCGCTTATACTCCACATCAGAATGGAGTTGCCGAACGCAAAAATCGACATCTTCTTGAAGTTGCTCGTACTCTTCTGTTTCGCTATCATGTTCCCCACTGTTTTTTCCCTGAAGCTATTTCTACTGCATGTTATCTTATCAATCGCATGCCATCTTCTGTTCTTGAAAATCAAGTTCCATATCAAATTCTATATCCTGATGCTCTGTTGTTTTCTGTCCCTCGTCGGATTTTTGGAAGCACTTGCTTTGTTAAAAATCTACATCCTGGATTAACTAAACTTGATCCCCGAGCCATCAAATGTGTCTTCTTAGGGTACTCTAGGACTCAAAAAGGGTATCGCTGCTATAATCCTGTTGGAAAGAAATGGTTGGTCTCAGCTGATGTCGTCTTCTTTGAACATATGTCGTTTTATTCTTCTGTTGGTTCTGCCGTAACATCAAATTTATTTGCGGATACACCTTTACCGCTGATTGATGATTCTGACTCATCGGATACTAGTCCTGTTGCTGCTCCTACACTGAAGGTTTATCAAAGAAGACCGAAGACTCCAATTCCCTCCATGGCCCATCCAGATTCTTCATCCTCGATGGCAGATCCACCTCCATCCCAGGTATTTTCTGACTTAGATATACCTATCAGCTTACGCAAAGGTACTCAGACTTGTACACAACATCCCATTGGGAATTTCTGTACCACTGATCACTTGGGGACTAATTTTGCAAATTTCACGTCTTTTGTTTCTGCTGTATCTATTCCTAAGAATGCTTCTCAGGCTCTTAAGCATCCAACTTGGCGTCAGGCCATGCAATCTGAAATGCAGGCTCTTACTGAACGCAACACTTGGGAGTTAGTTGATCCTCCTACTGATTGTTCTCCGATTGGATGTCGATGGGTCTTTACGATTAAATATCAGTATGATGAGACTATTGAACGTCTCAAAGCTCGTCTTGTTGCCAAAGGCTATACTCAGGCATATGGCGTGGATTACTTTGAGACCTTCTCACCTGTTGCCCGTCTAAACTCGGTTCGTGTACTCATTTCTGTAGCAGTTAATTCTGACTGGCCTTTATTTCAGCTCGATGTCAAAAATGCTTTTCTATATGGTGATCTGCATGAGGAGGTATACATGGAACAACCTCCTGGTTTTGTGCTTCAGGGGGAGTCCAATTCTATTCCTATGTACTGTGACAACAAGGCTGCAATCTTTATTGCAAGTAATCCTACTTTTCATGAACGTACTAAGCACATCGAAGTTGACTGTCATTTTGTACGAGATGCTGTCTTATTTGGTCAAATATCTACGCCTTATACACATACTTCTGATCAAGTTGCAAATATCTTCACCCAGATTCTTCCGAAGACTCGATTCACTGCTCAGATTGACAAGCTGGGCATGATTAATATCTATGCTCCAGCTTGAGGGGGTGTATTAGTATAAATATTTTACTGTGCTGTGTTGTTTCTTACTTAGTGTATTTTTGGCTTTTGTCTTTGTAAGCCTCTTGTACTGTTATCCCATATTGCCTAGCTCTACTCTATGTCTTACTCTCTTGTCCTATAAAAGAGAGGGTCTTGTATTCGTTTTATTCAATCAATAAGAAATAATCTTTACCCTATTCTATATGTGTGTGTATATATATATATACAAAGAGAGAGAGATTCATGCTAGAATACACTCGAGTGTACCGATCACGCTGTACACCCCAATGGTGTTTACCTATCTTGACCATGTTTTTTCAAAATATAATCCATTGAACTTCATGGTTACAATAATAATAGGCCACATACAAAATTTGAGCTCATTTGGATGAGTATAAGTCACTCATACAAGGACAACAAAATCGATACACAAAACTAATTTGAAATGTATAATTTTTGCCTCCTATAGATGCACGACCTATAAGTGTCCAAATGAGCTGAAATTTATTATATAGTATGTTCTTAAGATATTTAAGAAGATCAACGGTTTAGATTTTTTAAAAACTTATTGCATCTTTAAAAACGAATGAGGTGTACGGTGCCTCCGGTACACTCGAGTGTACACTAGCCTGACTCTCTCTCTTATATATATATGTATGTATGTATGTATGTAATGTATGTATGCATATGCCTCAATCCCAACCATGTTAGGGCCGACTACATGGATCCTTGTTTCCCAATCAATTCTGTAATGGGTCAATACTCTGATCAAGATCTAAAGATTCAAAATCTCCCTTTTTAAGCTCTTCCCAAGTTAATTTAGACCCGTCTTTGCTTCTTTCAATTGTGCTTGACTCAATAACCTTGCTTCGAATAGGATCATAGGTGCATGTTTTGGTATGCGTTGCACGTCCCTACCATCTTAGACAACCCTCACACAACTTGTCTTCGATGCTCACCACCCTCACTTTGTTCCTGATATAGTCGTTCCTCAAACGGTCTTTCTTATCTTCCCATATTTATTGCAACATACACATTTTGGCCGCATTCATCTTGTTAATACCTTTCTTCACTGTCTAATATTTATTCCCGTATATCATGGTTGACTTTATAGCTGTTCTATAAAACTTTCTCATCTTTTGGTCACATACTATTCTAGTTGCACTCCTCCACATCAACCATTCTGTTGTGATTAGTGCTGGACACAAAACTAAACCAAAACCATTGTTGTCAAGGCAGCCAATTGGTCACCTTTCCTAGCTGGGTGACTAACTGACTAGTTTTTTACTAATAGACTAGTCGGTCATCCTGTCATAGGTATAATATATACATAATATTAAGTTAGTACATATACTTATATACAATACACTATATAAACCCACTTATGTAAGCTTATACCCAAGAATATAATAATCCATATTTGGTAAATAATGTCATAGAACACTAACAACTATTTTCAATGAAGACGATTTGATGTATTCAAATTCAACAAGTATAATTCGAAAGAGAAGAGTGACATACCATTGTTAAATTCTGGCATTTAGTACTTGTTAAGTTGTTGCAATCTATATTAAGGTATATGATAAACAAGTGTAGCATGAATGAAATTGATATTCAAATCAAATGAAGGTAATAGACAAATAGAAATAATCAAACACAACAAAAATGAAAAAATAGCCCATATGTGGCCAAGTGGCCGCTCAATTGGAAATTAGGCCGACTAGTCAGCCTGGACATGCAACAAGTCGAAGCCTGATTTGGGCGGCTGGCTAGTCGATACCACAAGTATGAACCAAACCATCAACTCAACCAAATTGAACCAAATCGACTATTTCAGTTTAATTTTACGGGGGCAAATGATTTGATTTGGTTCCAAAAAATTTCAAGTCATTACATAATGGTTCGGTTTGGTTTAAGGGTGCAGTTTAACCAAACCAAACCGTATATATATAAATATGTAAAATTAAAAAACATATATTTATATTGTGAAAAATAGTTATCTCAATTAAGTTTTACAATACTCAATCACTTTATGTATGTTAATGTGTAAAATAAATGCTAAATAAATGAAATTAGGGGTTATAAAATTTTAGACTGTGGTATAATCATGGTTATCAGAACCGGACCGAACCCGCCAGTTCAATCGGCAAGCGGTCACGCTACTGGTTCAGTTCTCTCTCAGCCTAAAATGGCATTAACTCGCTATTGAACCGACAAACTGACCGGTTGAACTGGTGCGGTTCTAGCCCAACCAGTCGGTTTCTTCACCTGCCAGTCAAGTGCCCACGTGAGCAGCACGTGCGTCTCAAACACACACAACGGAGAAAAACCCCGAATCCCTATTTCACCCATAGTTATCTAGGCTCTCGCCTAGGCCTCCTAAGCTCTAGATGGGCCGCCTAGGCTTTCAACTAACTAAAGTGGGTGCCTGAGGCCTTTAAGGCCCAGATTAAGACACTGAAAGACCAAATTAGCATGGGTTAGGTCTGGATTCGGTCAAGCTAGATCAAGATTAGTCATTTTCGGGAGGAATTCTGATTTAGGCCAAATTAGATCAGATTGGGCATATTAGGTCTTATTTGAGGGAAATTGGCCTGATTTGGGGAAAACATGTCTTATATGGAGGAATTAGGTCTGACTATTAGAGCTCATGTAGGTCAATGTGGGACAAAGTAGGGGAAGCTACGTCTTATTAGGTGCTTTTATGCCAAAATCTGTCTAACTTGGCCAAATTAGGACAAACTAAGTTAATTAGCTCCAATTCAGATCATGTTAGGTCAATTAGGACAAAATAGGTTTAGACTATGACATGACAGGTGATGTAGGTGAAGTTATGATTGATTATATCTTATGGATAACTAATACCAATGTACATAGTAATGTATATGTTTGAGTATAGCTAAATGTACTGGCAATATTCTCTCTCTCTCTCTCTCTATATATATATGTAAAATAGAAACAAATACAAAGAATGCTTAGAAACGTCTAGGCTCCCGCCGAGGCGCCTAGCCTCCCTAGGCTTCCATCGGGTGGGAAGGACCACCTAGCCGCCTAGACAAGTATGATTTCACCCCCAACCCGATCGCTGACTCTCCCGACGCCCCCTGGCAAACGCCAAAGCCCTAAACAACAACTTGCCTTTGCAAGCGTACCACAGCCGCTGGAAGCTCGCAGCAGACCTGTCGGAAGCCGTCGTTATGGCAATCGGGGTCCCTGTCGCCGCCAGCTTCTCCATTGCTATAGTTCTTGCCGCTATAACTACTTCTCTCAGCCGCCCTTGCTGCACTCCAGATAACTTCCTCCCCCCCTCTCTTCTTCCTACTCTTCTTCCTCCACTCTTCTTCAGTTCTTCTAGCTCCAAGCGGTTAGGCCACTGCTCGCCCGCCTCTCCTTTTTTCTTGCGCTTATCTAGCAAGCTTGCTAGTAATTTTGAAATTAACACTTCCTCTTCTCCCTGTTTGTTCTCCATTCTCACTCCTTTTCCTCATCCTCCTTTCTCACGTCCCATGGCTTTCCCTTTCTATTTTCTTTTGTCTGAATTCCTCCTTAATTTCTATGTCACTAGACGTCCTCCTACTCTCATCCTCCTCTAAAATTGATGCATATTGATCCCTAATTTCTTCGTGATTACAAAATTGAATTGTATTGGGTTGCTTTGCTTATGCTCTTGAACTGAATTGAGTTGCTGTGCCTGTGCATTTGTATTTTGTACTGTTGACTCTTGTGTATATCTTCTACAACCTTTAAGTGGGGTATAATCTCACTCTCCTAATGTGCCATAAGTTTAATTGCTATTGCCAGTTGACTTGTGTGCATTTCTCTTTATTTTTAGTGTTTTACTATTGGTTTGATGATTAGTTTATCACTTTATTGCTATGTGAATTCAAGTAACATGATCCTCTCTATCGTATTATCTACACTTGTGGTTCCTTGTTATCTTTGTGTGGTTGTGTTTATCTTGGTTCGTTTTGTATTATTTTTATGGAAATTTTCGTCAAAATTTGTCGAAATTTCTGTTTCTATGGCTACCGAAACGACGTCGAAATTGGACATTTTCTTCCTTGTCTTAAAGGATCAAAATCTTGATCCAATTGACATTGGTTCCATTGACGTCGTTGATGATTGGGTGATGGAAGAAAATGAAGAACTAATAACACGTGATGATGTTGAGAGTAATGATTTGTTCACTGACATTGCTAGGCCTCAAGTGAAGAGAAAAAGGCAAATCAATGAAAATGTTGAAGAACTTGGAGGTAATTATCTAATAATAACATGAGATTGAGTTTTAAGTCCGAAGTCCTAACTCCTAACTTAGACATGGGGAATGAATCTAAATTTTCTTTACTTGTTTAAAAAACAGAGGGCGTAGACATTGGAGTGGATGACAACCCAGATATGGAAACATGAGATGATGTTAGTGATGAAGATCAAGATGCTGAGGATGTTGACTACATGTCATGATTCCTTATGGTTTATGAGTCTATGACTTATGAGTCAATGATGAATATGAGGATAGAGTCATTTAGTCACTTTGTTTCACTATTTTGTCTTATGGCCATGTGTGGTTGAAGTTCACTTGTTGATACCTCATCCTTTGTGTTGGGCTGTGTTCATAAAAAATGTGTTATATGACTTTTATCTATTCCATATGCTTGATCATTAGGATTCATTTTGATTCAAATCTTTGAGATATTGAATCATGGATGATTACTATTTAATATTTACAATTGTGTACTTGATTACAACTCTGATCTCTCCAGTCTTCACTAGCTCACTAGCATTAACAAATTTCAAGAACACAATTCCTTTATGACAATACATCAGAAAGATGATTACTATTTTCTTATGTCTCCTTTATATATATATTTTTGATTTACTTGAGAACCAACCCCGAGGAGGAGCCACTTCGGTGACCCCACCCCGACAATGTAAACCCAAGGGACATGAGCAGTGAGTGGTCCGGTCACCCCTTCCCACGTCCAATTAAATTCAGTTACTTTTCACAGAGCGCCTACGGCGTGATTCGAACCTGGGTCCTTCATTGGGACTTACCGAGCTGTAACCAACCGAGCTACTCTGGCCGGACATGTCTCCTTTATATGTCGAGTTTGTAGGAAATTTATATTTTATATTTATTAATTATTTATGATGTCATGCTGACATCATCGGTTGAACCAGTCGAACCACTGGTTACTTGTGAACCGAGAACCGGAGGCCTCACCGGTTGCTCACCGGTTCGATTTAGACAAATCTGGGTATAATACATACTTGTTTGAAGCTAGTTCGACACTGTCTAATTACAATTTATATATGTATTCTTATAAAATATCCATTTCTAAAAAATGTTTTTTTATACGAGGTTTGTTTGTCACACTAGATGCCTTAATTAAGATGATTAAAAATGGTTGGTTAGTTCATAAAAATCTTTTATAAAGCTTTATAGTTTCTCATAAAATAGTTTCAAACCGAACGAAACCAAAACAAATTATAGATTAACAGTTTGGTTTGGTTTGGACTAGTTAATGGTTTGGTCAGTTTGAAAAATTCACAAATTGATATATTATGGTTCAGTTTGAAGTTTTAGTGGTAAATCAAACCAAACCGAATCATGCCCACCCCTAACTGTAATCCTATGACAAACATCATCTTGAGCATCACCATCCTCCCTTTCAACGATATAAACCAAGTAATGAACTTATAACATATTATGTATATCCATTCCATCCAACTTGACCCCATCATTCACAATTCTAGATTGGTTAAAATTGAAATGCATGTATTTGATTTTGCTTCTACTGATCATAAATCCATTATATTCCAATGCATTTCTTCAAAGTTCAACGTTAATATTTTTTTTCTTTCGTCAATCAGCACAATGCCATCAACAAATAACATGCACCAAGTGATATTATCTTGAACATGTTTTGTCAACTCATCCATAACTAGAACGAATAGATATATGGGCTGAGTGGCGATCCTTGACATACCCCAACTGTGATAGGAAAAATCGATGTCTCTCCTCCAGGAGTCCAAACACTTGCAGTGGCCATCATCCATGTCTTTGATCATGTCAATGTATTGGATCGCCACACCCCTTGCTACACAATATCCTCCATAACACTTCACTGGGTACTCGATCATAGCCTTTTTCCAGATCAATAAAAACCATATGAAGATCTCTTTTGTCTTCCCTATTCTTCTCCATAAGCCTACTTATTAAAAATATATATCATCGTTTGTTGATCTTTCCGACATAAAATTAAATTGGTTGTTTGATATCTGCATTATCGATCTTAGCATCTACTCAATAATTTTCTCCCAGAGCTTCATAGTCGACTCGTCAACTTGATATCTGAATAGTTTGTGCAGCTCAGTAGATATTTTTTCTTGTAGATAGGGACTATAACACTATTTCTCCACTCCTCCAACATCTTCCTTGTCTTCATAATCTTTTTAAAGAAATTCATTGACAACATAGCTAACACTATTTCTCCACTCTTCCTTGTCCCCACTAGAGATAGGTTGATCAGGTGGGGACTGAACTGTGACAACCTGTGTCTGCTTTGTAAAACTGCCCCAGAAACCCACTCCCATCTCTTCTTCAAATGTAGCTACTCTGTTTCCTTCTGGAAGAGGGCTGCTCTAAAATGGGGCTGGGGAGGTAATCCGCCTACATGTCTTTCTGAAGGACTGAATTGGATCTTTGACAAATCAAAATGCAAACATAGGCTGCGGTGCTTTGCTGGTGTTGGTTTCTTTGCTCCTGTTTATCACTTGTGGAGAGAGAGGAACAATAGGCTTCATGGCAAAAGGGAATGTGACACCCTTGCCCTTTTTGATGTAATTAGCCATAGTTTAGCTTGCTTCTCCAAAGCTAACCCGGGGGTACTTAAGGGTGTTGACACCTTTGTACTCAACACGTGGAGTCTGGCTTAGGCCAATGTGCAATATACAAGATTTTGTCTTTCCCCTATACACCTTTTTTGAGATAGTAATACTTTACCTTACCCAAAAAAAACGTAGCTCCATCACCTATCTTCTTCCATACGTCAATGGGAATACCGTCAGGACCACATGGTTTTTTCTTTTCATATTTTTAAAGTATTTTTGAGATGGTGAAACTTGTCGTGTGTAAGTGATATCTCTTGCATTCGTGACCTGAGTTTCTTACATTTTTCACAATATCTCCATTGAAAAGCTTATAAAGATAGTTTCTCCGTTGGTTTTTTCTATCGTCATTCTTCATCAACACTCTACCATCTTCATGGTTAATGCACTTTACTTGATTCAAGTCTCTTACTTTCCTTTCTCATATACGAGCCATTTTATTAATATATTTCCCCGTTCTCTAGTGTCCAACCTCTTATAAATCTCATCGAAGTATCTGGACCTTGCCTCTCTAACCACCTTAGCATCTTTCTTTGATTGTTTGTATCTTTGAAAAGTTGTATCATCTCTAAATTGGGCAAGCTCCTGTAGTTCTCTATTGAGTTTAGTAGCCTGTTGTACTTCATTCCACCACCAACTCTCTTTTTGTGGAAGCCCATACCCTTTGGACTTTCCCAAAACCTATTTGATATTTTTTTGTTATGCAGGAGCTCATATTTTCCCCATTAGGAATTAACATCATACTCCCAAGTTCTTCTCGTCTGCATAAATTTATCTTAAAATGTTAATTTCTTTTCTCCTTTAAGAATTGGACCACCACGTTTCACTATGATGACTTCTCAGACCAAAAGTTGGCTTCTCTACCCTTTCAAAGACTGAATGGTTTAGCAAAGTTTGATTTTCTGCCAAGCCGTGTTGCATTTGTAATTTATAACTTTTATCTTTTGATAATTTGTCTGCCTTAGGGATTTGCATAGTTTTTTTAATTAATCAAACTGAACCAACCCACACCAGTAATTTTGATTTGGCTGAGAAGCTTGATTTATTTCAAGTTTTAATAAATTTCAGAATATTGGGACATGGACCCAGTTTAGAGTGAGTTAACCGGTTTTAATTGGAAGATGATGTGTATAACACAACAACACAATGAAAAGCACAAGCAAGCCCAAAGGGGCCAGGTAGCTTGGCTAGGGATGCAATCCGTAGTTAAGCTCACTTTTTCTACTCTCCTCTAGGAAAACACTATGTGCACCAATTGAAATATGATGTTCTAAGTTCTAACTAGGCTAAGGTGGCGTTCTTAGCTTCACGCTCAGGTGGCTTTAGGCAACCTTGCCTGCCTAAGCGGTTTGTGTCTCTAGTTGATGGCAACAATAGATGCATCATAATTGTATAGGATTTTTTGAACTGAAATTCATATTAAGATCACGTTTGATAAAATTGTGGAGGACGAGATATGATAGGGAAGATCCCCTTACGTGTAAGTTTTCTTATTGCTTTATAGAAAGGAGACAACCACCCTTTCCTATAAATAGGTAAAGGGAGGAAGCATACATACATAGACCAAACCCTAATGGGCCTCTAAAATACTAAAGGCTATTTCTTATTGAGTGAATAAAACAAGTACATGACCCTCTCTTGTATAAGACAAGAGAGTGAGACATAGAGTAGAGCTAGGCAATATGGGATAAAAGTACATGAGGCTACAAAGACAAAAGTCAAAATACACTAAGTAAGAAACAACACAACATAGTAAAATATATATACTAATACTCCCCCTCAAGCTTGGAGCATAGATATCAATCATGCCCAGCTTGTCAATCAAAGCAGTGAATCGAGTCTTCAGAAGAATCTTAGTGAAGATATCTGCAACTTGATCGGAAGTATGTGTATAAGGCGTAGATATTTGACCAGATAAGACAACTTCTCGTACAAAGTGACAGTCAACTTCAATGTGCTTAGTACGTTCATGAAATGTAGGATTACTCACAATAAAGATAGCAGCCTTGTTGTCACAGTACATAGGAATAGAATTGGATTGAGAGATACTAAATTCTTTCAGAAGGCCACAAACCTAGAAGAGTTCACAGGTAGTACGAACCATGGCTTGATATTCTGCTTCAGCACTAGAACGAGCAACGACTATTTATTTCTTGCTGCGCTAGGTAACCAAGTTACCACCTACAAACGTGCAGTAACCAGAAGTAGATCGGCGATCTATTTTGCTCCCAGCGTAGTCAGAGTCTGAATACCCAACAAGGTTACAATGGCCATGTTTCTTATACAGAAGACCTTTCCCAGGAGAACTTTTTAGATATTTTAAAATATGGCAGACAACATCCCAATGACATTGTCTTGGTTTATCAAGATACCTGCTAACCAGTCCAACTGCAGATGTGATATCAGCTCGAGTGACAGTAAGGTAAATAATCTTTCTGACCATGTGACGATACTGATGATGATCATGATAAGGAGGAGATGTCTCGTCATCCCAATTAGTGTTCGGGTCCAACGGGGTACTGACAGGCTTAGCTCCAAGAAGACCTATTTTAGATAGAAGATCCAGAACATATTTGCGCTGAGATAAGCACAGACCAGAAGATGACCGAGACACTTCAATTCCAAGAAAGTATCTCAGTGTACCTAAATCTTTAGTGATAGCAGGTAGAATGTGCTTCAATTTGGCCGCTGACGGGTGTCCCAACCGATAGTGCCATTGGATGCCCGTCACAGAAGAAGTCAGAAGCGCAACAGTCCTCGGTACATCCAGGTAGTATAAGCCGTCTGATCCCTCATGGCCCGAACTAATTTTCGTCCTCGTACGCAAATCCTGAAAGATAACACCATGCAAGTCAAATGTTACAGAACATCGTAGGCTCTTAACAGCCCGATTGACAGATAATAAATTAATTGGAAATTAGGAACATATAATGCAGAGCGCAGAGGTAGGTAGCCAGAAGTAAAAATATTGCCAAAACCAGATACATGCGTTTGTGAACCATCATCTAGAGTAACATGAGGAATAGCAGTAGTTTTATGCAAAGTAGAAAACAAGGTAGGATTGCAGTAATGTGGGAGGTCGCACCAGAGTCGATCACCCAAATGTTTTTACCAGACTGGGTTAGGAGAGCAGTACTGTCATCAGTGGAAGTCTCCGTAGATGAGGCCAAACGTGCTTGAAGCAGTTTCTCAAATTCCTATCTGATCTAATCGGCAGATGGTGGAGCAGAAGAGGAGGAAGTAGTGTCAGGCTGCTCAGATGTGATTTGATTTTCCCACACATGTTTCCCATGTTTGATCCAGCAACGGTCTTCATTATGATTAGTCTGTTTGTAGAAGGTGCAATAGCGTTGTTTAGTAGCATCAGAAGTAGAGGACCCCCGTCCTGGACCAGTAGAGGATCGTCCATGACCGCGTCCTCGACCGCGACCACGTCCACGGAAGGAGTCGCTAGTCCTAACAACTAGGGCTGTCCCGTCAGAAATATCAGGAAGTGCTTGAGAGACAGAGGGAAGGCACTGCACACGATTCAGAACATCGCGTAAGGTAGGAAGATGATCACTTGAAAGGATTTGATCGACTACCCCCATAGAGGATGATGACATGCCAACAAGAAACTGGACTAACTGTAACTCATTGCGCATCGCTAGATCTCAGTATTATCTGATGATAGGGGGTGATAGACCTCGAACTCATCCCAGAGCGCAGAGCATTGATTATAGTAGTCCTCCACAGAATCAATAGTCGAGTACTCCAGTTTAGCCAAGTTTTTGAAGATCTCGAACACATTCGAATTCTGCTGGTGAGAATACACATGGGAAAGCTGATCCCACATTTCCTTGGCTGTCTTCAGGCGGAGCAAAGACTGGCTGATTTTGGGCTCTGCACTATTGACCAGCCAGGTCATGACGCCGTAATCTTCTTTAGACCAAAGATCATAGGCCTGTTTCGTCTTGTCATCAGCATCTGGAGCAGGAGTCGCTGGACCTTTGATAGACAGATACGAGAAGCGTCCTCGAGCCTTGACGTAGAGTTCAAAGGGGGCTGCCCATAAGTGATAGTTGGAGCCATCCAGTTTGACAGTGGTGACACACAAGTTTTAAGGAACGTCTGAGGTCGCCATGACGAAAGCAGGCAGTGTGAACCAAGGGCGCATGCAGCAGTAGCAAGCAGAAGGTTGACGTAGCAATCAACAGAGGCAGACATCAGCAGAAGCCCAATACATGGGCATCTAGAGGCAGAAGATAGGAGATCCAAGCATCGGATCTCAGGAACCCACGTAGGGGCAACAAGGAATATAGAAGAACCTACGCCAACATGGAGGAACAATTACTCCACAATGAGGCGTAGGCAGGCAGAGAGCAGAACTGAGTTTACGTCTTCAACGTGCCAGAACTGGAAAGTGTCCGAAGCTGTCCGGAGACCGACAGGAAGAGGATGGGTGGACAGGGTGGTCAACGGGATGGGATAGGAATAAGGGATGAAGAAGGTGATGATGACAGAGTTAGGAAGGTGGTGGTGGGCTGTGGAGAAGAGGGTGGATGCAGCAGGTGGAGAGGGCATGAGGAGGCGGTGGGCTGGTGGAAGGGGTGGAGATGGTGGCGGCGGTTTTTGGGGTGGAGAAGTGATAACGGGGAGAAGGGCTGGTGAGGTGGAGGGGCTGAGGAGGTGAGGGCGGCGACATCAGGGGCTGAGAAGGCCGATGGCAGCAGCAACAGGGGAAGGGGGCCAACGACAGCAACAACAGGGGAGGGGGAGGGGCGGCGACAACATCAAAGAAAAAAAATAAAGGGGGGGGTGGCAGCTAGGTTAAGTGGGCATGGTGTTAGGGTTTAGGAGGGAGGGGTTTAGGGAGGATCGGGAGGTTCTGATTCCATCTAAAATACTGAAGGCTATTTCTTATTGAGTGAATAAAACAAGTACATGGCCCTCTCTTTTATAAGACAAGAGAGTGTGACATAGAGTAGCTAGGCAATATGGGATAAAAGTACAAGAGGCTACAAAGACAAAAGCCAAAATACACTAAGAAACACTTAAGGACAATTATACTAATAGGGCCAATGGATAATTGGGCCCATGTTACAAATAGACTAAATGACTTAAGTAAATAGACAACACTTAAGTAAATAGACAATACTTAAGTAAATAGACCCTCTAATAAAAATATATAATATTCAGATTGGATCACACGTCATATGTTGCTGTATACCAAAATACCTAAATTTGACACAAACACACACACACACGTATGGCATATGAAAGTGACAATATTCAAATACATAGATTTAGTAGAATAATTATTTGTTTTAATATTATATTATTTTTTCTCTCATATACTTTTAGTTGGATTTAACATCTTCTGATAAATTGATCACACGGGGTTCAATTCCTTTACTGCACTATTATTTAATTATCCAAGTAGGATATGATCCAATTATAGCTCCACACTCAGGCTTGTTCTTAGCTTTGTCTGTGACTACATTGGGCTGTGGACCGTTTAATTTAGTTTGGCATCAGATATGGAGGTAATATCATCATCATCATCTAAACTTAATCCCAACCATGTTGGGGTCAGTTACATGGATTCTTCTTGTCCAATCAGCTCTGTTGTGGATTAAATATTTTGATCAAGATGTAAAGATTCAGATTCTCTATTTATAAGCTCTTCCTATGTTAATTTAGGCACACCTCTTCCTCTTCTAATTGTGTTTGACTCAATAGTGTTGCTTCCTATAGGTGTTTTAGTGGTTTAGTGTTGCCCATGCCCATACCATCTCGGTCAGCTTGTCCTCAATGCTCGCCACCCCGACTTTGTTCCTGATATAGTCATTTCTTAAGATTCTTGTCTTCCCACACATCTATCTCAATATATACATTTCAACCACATGTATCTTGTTGAGTCTTGTTGCTTCACTGCTCAACACTCACTCCTATATAGCATGGCTGGCCGTATAACTATTTGTGAAATTTGCTTTTTAATATGAGAGGGACTTCCTGTCATATAATACTCATGTTGGACTCTTCCATTTCAACCTACCTGTCGTGATCCCGTGACAATCATGAAGGCCATATAACTAATGATTTAAAAAATATTTTTAAAATGGTCATATAACTATTTTTTTTAAAATGTATATACACAATAAATCTACTTCTCTACTTTGTGAATGGTCAGATAGCACGCTATTCCTATACATGCATGTTATCAAGTTGCTAACATCTTCCTAGGGCTGGCAAAACAAGACCCGACCTGATCGACCCGACCCGAACCCTAAATTTTAAGCAAGTTTAGGGTCTAAGGTTTTTCGACCCGACTCGAAATTGACCTGAACCCGAAGAACCCGAAATTAATTTAGGGTCGGGTCCGGGTTTGGACTTTAGACCCGAACTGACCCGATTGACCCAAAATTCAGAATCATATTTTCAAATAAAATTACAAATACTATAAGACACCCGATTGCCCATTAATTTACTAATCCATCAATCATGAAGTTTATTTTGACAATTCTACATGATTTTGTATTGATTTGTATGATTTATTATACTAATTATATTAGGAATTTGTGTTTAAAAGTCTCGAACAAATTACAATAGGCTTCATATGTGTTTCCCAATCACATAGTAAGTATTGTTAATTACACTTGGGAATTATCAATGACTAAACAAATCATTGCATTTTTTTTTAAAACTTTTTGTCTTGGTGTTGGATTTACAGGTCAGACCTGATAGACCTGAAATTATTTGTGGGTCGGGTTAGGGTCATGGGTTTCGACCCGAAAATCTATCTTTTGCAAGTTTAGGGTATAGCCAAAAAGTGTTGACCCGAAATGACCCGAAATAAAATCCGCTCAACCCGAACCCGATTGCCACCCCTAATTGAACCTGGCCAATCGCACATGGTGTGGATTTGGTTTTAAAATATTCCAAGCCGACAGGACCGGGTTCAATCAGTGGTTTTATGTCCGAACTCGAGCATGCACATTTATGAAAGCGCGATCTAGCCCAATAAGTTGAAAAAGTATCAGCCATTTGTCTTAGCAAATTTATATATAGCACCTACTCTTAAATCTTCTTGGAATGTATCAGTGTCTGTTGATTGTTCCTTGTACTCTGCACTGGGACTTCGTCAATGATTCTGGTGATTCTTTATGCCAATTTCAGATGACACTGATGTGGAGCCTAAGGTACAACTGGATATCCAAACTAACCAGGCGAAAGGTGAGATCAAGGATCTCAGTGCCTAATCATGGAGTCCTGCTACATTATTCTTTTTCCCTCTCTCTATAATGCATCGTATCGTGCTGTTTGTTTTCCAGGAATCCAAGTACGATTAGACTTGAAAAACAGTGGAAACTCGGTTCCCAAGAAGACAACTGGTAGCAGATCCAAAGGTTCTGAGTCGGCAGTAAAGAAGGGTCGGGGTGGTGCTGCTGTTGCAAAAAGGAAAAGATAAACACTTTTGGTACTGAACTTGAGCCGTATTGTTTGACTTGTATATAGTTGAGTGTGGTCTTCTGTATACTGGCCGCACTTAAGATTGGCCTTCTGTATTTTTCCTCTACGTTTTATGCCTAATGTGTAACTTTAAACGGTAAGATAATTTCAAGAGAGCCCTTTTTGGGTTGTGATTGGATTTGAATAGTGTGGCCTTCTGTATACTGGCCGCACTTAAGATTGGCCTTCTGTATTTTTCCTCTATGTTTTGTGCCTACGTGTAACTTTAAGCTGCAAGATAATTTCAAGAGAGCGCCTTTTTGGGTTGTGATTGGGGCCAAACATTTCCTTCAAACATAATTCTGGGTAAAGAATATTCAGAACAAGGAAAATATTTCACCAAATACAAAACATGTTCCTCCAAGAAAGTTGTGAGGGTATATATTAGGTGACGTCATTGGTTACGCTTGTCAAGTTGGTTGGAAAAGAAGAACACATCAAACCATTGTGCGGAATTGATTGTAACGTTGCCTTGGCTCTCAGTGTAGATTCTTTCTGTAATTAATACACATCTGCAATGCTTTCATTACATGGGTGTCTGAAAAAATTGATTCGAGCACTATTATGAATGAGTTGGATATGGCACATCTCCTCGTCGTTCCATCTTCTATTTAATGTTGAAAATAGTTCCATCTTCTATTTAATGTTGAAAAAAAGTAGGCATCAATAGCATTCAATTGTTGACGCCGTCTGTTTTTCTTGTATAAAGGCCTCGATTGATGATTGATGGGGCTGATATACTTCTAAAAACCTTGTGTACTTTGAAATCCACAATTTTTTCTCCAATCATTTTGATCAGCAATTAGTGCTGATGTAATGTCAAAAATTCCCTAACAAACTGAGGTAGTTGAAATCTCTAGAAGAAGGTAACTAACTGATCTAATTCTAAATATTTGCAATTTGACACATCGCCGAACAATGGTGCACTTGCTTCACTAAGGACATGCAGTTGAAAAGTGTGTGAGACATTGAAAAAGAAACGTAGAGTTTGGACTGCCATGCCGGAGGCAAGAAGAGGATGATCTGGAGTACTAGGGGACGACAGAGCCTGCAGATCTAAAAATTCCATGGAGAATAATACGATAGTACGAGAGAATGCTGAGAAGGATGATGACAATTATTGAAATTATATTTAGATTTGAGTCTAGTGATCAGTCCGGTGGATTGCATGGATCTATGGGAGGCAACGTTGGGGTCACAGATCATTCAATTAATAGTGGAGTCGCAATTGGCAATCAACGAAGTTGGTATACATTTAATCTATGCAGGGATGCAAGGGGGTAAACATGTTTCGGTACAGAACATGGCCACAGATCCATTGACGCAAGTTCCTTTTTCTTCATGCCTTGATTTTGATGCGAATGAACCAGTAACTGCAACTACAGACGAACGGATGCCGGTTGTAATTGCCAAGTTCTTCCGATATGCTACTGCAGGTCCATCTAGGGACCAAGGTAATTGTTTCCTTGATGAATCTTACGTATCAGTCACATCCATTGATGTTCCTCTGGTTCATGATCGGGGCTTCCCATAAATTCTTATTGCCCCAGAAGCCTATTCAGTCCTGCATACTTACTGTCATTGTTAAACTAATAAGGAAAGAGCATAGGATACATGAGCTGAAAGAACGGCTCCGATCTGATATGGAAGCCTATTAGCAGATGGAACACATACAAATTAAGTTTTAATCACTTTGCAGAACAATTCTTGTGTAAGGAAGACTATCCGAATGTGTTAACGGGTGGCCCTTGGTCCATTTTTGATTCTTGTTTAATGATCTGGCCTTGGGATGACAAGCTCACACTTTTCCATCTTGGATTATCACATGGGTGAGGGTTATAGATTTGCCTCTCCATCTGCACACCCGGTGATCTGACAAAACTGGAGCAGCCCTAGGGAGACTCATTAAGGTAGAGGAACATAGTATTAACTATTCTCAAAGCAGATTTGCTCGATTTGTGTTTGAGTTAGATACCTTAGTCCATGTCTTCGAGCGGTTGAATTAGATACCTTAGTCCATGTCTATCCAGCGGCATTATCAATGGTCGTGAATTTAAAGTGGATAATCAAACTCTTCCTCCGATTTTCCTAAAATGCAGTGTTATGGAACAATCTTGCTCTCTGCCCTCCATGGCCATAGAAGATCAATTGCCAAATAATGAAGATGCAGGTGTTTCTTGGGTCCAAGAAGAAGGAAGATGGGAGGACGTACTATGGACGAAACATACATAAAGACAAGTTCGAGATCACAACAACTATAATTGAGACAGAGAAAAAACAAGTTCGAGGTGTAATCCTTATGAACTGTTGTTTGAAGACGAAGCCATTGATTTTAATGTTAACATCACAAAAGCCTCAACAACTGTTTCACTAGAAACTCAACTGGTAGGGAAAAAGTTTGGAGCCGCAAACAGAAGTAGAATGCATCATATCACTCAGTGTCCTCACCAAAAGATAGCAAACAAGACGACATGATAGATAATGTACAACATATATTTGATAACTTGATTAAGAAGTTAGATGATATACATAATGAAATGATGATGATGAATGTAGATTCCCAACATATAGTTGTTGATCCAGAACTTGACGAAGTTATCATACATTCAGTTGATAAAGATGACAACGATGAGAAAAGCACCGATAACATGGAAGATACATGCTCTAAGAATTTGCACACGATTGAAGTTGAAACAACTACTTAGTTTTTCTGAGAAATATGGTAGACAAACATGGAGTAGCAGTGGCAAAATGAAATCTAGTCCACATATAACTCAGAGCCAAGCCAGAAAATAGGTTGAACAATTCATAGGCTTGGAGAATGCAGATGATGAAGACTGATATTTTCCCCTTCTTTTCATGGTTGATAGAAATATTTGCTATTTTCTGCTATTCATTATCATTTTCAGTTGACTTGGATTTTCTGCATGGAGAAGATTACTGGTGAAAGATACTACTATTCGGTAGTATAGCTATGGTCTTTTCTTTTTACTATGATAGGGTTAAAAAGAACGCTTGGGAAACACTGCATTGTGAATTAAAAAAATTCCTCATATTTGGCAATGGGACGCTCTACAACTTGGTGGCAAACATAATTTTCTTAGTTAGATCTTAGTTTGATTAGAAATCTTAAGTAAAATTAAGAGAGAAATATGTAATGGAATATATATGATGTAATATAATTGCCCACAACTTGAGCTTTGTTAATTTTTCTTCTTTTTTAGAGATTGTTTCATTCACATGCTTAATGAAATGAAGAAAAGGGAAATGATACTTTATTGCTTGTCTGCTTAAAAGTAATTGGGTCCAATAAATTTTTGTTATGACATCTAATCCAGATTGAAAGGTTTGAGTCTCACAGATAGTCTCATTCATACCTGTAAACATTAGGACACATAGAGTTAGAGCAAATGATATTG
Organism: Alisma plantago-aquatica; assembly: GCA_963693085.1. Lineage (NCBI taxonomy): Eukaryota > Viridiplantae > Streptophyta > Magnoliopsida > Alismatales > Alismataceae > Alisma > Alisma plantago-aquatica. Next base: position 252,301,357 of record OY856409.1, read on the forward strand.
ATCCTTGTTAATATATATATATATATATATATATATATATATATATATTAGAACTAAAAAAGCCATATCCTTATATGAAACCATTCAAACTAAGCATAAATTTTTGGGTTGTATGTCTGAGAGACAATATGTGAATATTGTAATAGAGATACATTATACATGATTTGATTATTAATAAGGGTAATCAAAATTGAGACGATGAATAATGTATAGTAAATTCCTAAGAATGTTTTGACTCAAAAACATATGGTTTAGGTTAAGGATCTTAACATGAGATCATATGTATATATTAAGAGTAGTCATTCTTGTTATAACCCTAGTTAGTTATTCTTGTGGATATCATTGGTCAACAATAGTACAAGAATAGTGTATATGCTGAATGATGACAATGTCTCTATAGTCATTATATTAGATATCAATGCAGATAAATGGGTTTTTTTATATTCGTTGTCTAAGAGTCTTATTGGGATTTTTTAATATTTTTGTTGTGTCCCTTTGTCTAAAATCTCTATAGTGATATTAGATCCGATGTCTTATGCTTTTAAATCTAGTTTTAGTTTGAACCTCAAATGATTTTTTAAATGAAAATATGCAATTGTATCCATGTCAACCACAATGAGAATATCTGATAGAATGTACCTATATTATATAAACCAATACGAATTCTTGAAAATCATTTTGTTTGGTGGATTGGATATGTCAACTAGGTCACTATGGTAAATGCTTCCAATACGAAACATGTAATTTGTGGGTTTTTAATACGATCAAAATATATAACATGTGTTTGGTGGATGTGGATATGCCATATATGGTTATTATTGCGTAATCTTGTAGTCTAAAATATTTAATTCATGGTTTATAATTATGTTCAAAATATGTAACATTTATATTACTTACATGTCATTCTTATCTCTCTCTGCATTCTCAATGTAAACTTTAATTCTTAAAACTAGAGTAGGATGATGTATTGAAATCACCAATGGACTATAATGGAGACAAGGAGATGACCAAAATCTCACACTAATAAGGAAGGTCTTTGGAGGATTCATGATGTCGACTGAACTCCATCAATAACTGATGAAGCGCCCAAATTGGGAATCCAACTAGATGACGAAAAACCCTATATATGCAGGTATAGGGTTAATGTAGATGTGAATCATTTAGTTGGTTTTCTATAATTCTTTTTGCCTCAAGATGTTGTACTAGTTGCCACATTTTATGTACTAGTTGCCACATTTTATTTTATCACATGTGGTGATTGTTGTTAGTATAAGATAATACAATATAGTATACGTAATGGTGTTGCATACATATGATTATTATATCAAATATCACAATACAATATCAAAGTTTAAGATGCCTTCCAACGCGCGATACATATGAAAGCCTCGATCAACTACTTGTAGGAATGCCAAATTGAGTTGCACCATCTATCTTGGGGAAGTATGATAATAAGTATGCAAGTCTGTCCAACTAGGGTGCATAACTATTGTATATGCCTTTAGGTTAAACTTGACTAGGTGATCTTAATATGATTAAGCACATAGAGGCATAAAAATGGAATATACTTCATAATATGATTTATAATAAGGAGTTGTGCAATAATCTATCTAAGAGTTGTATTGGATACAATTGGTAAATGTTACCTATCTAAATAGTTAAGTTGCAAGCAGTCAACTGAAGTTGATTCATAATTATTGTATTATGAATCTTGGCTCACTAGAAGATTTCTCCTTGTAATATTTCAAATTATTGGTTAGGGACATTATTTTGATCAAAATTGTGAGAGCATTATTAATTAATGGCCAAACAAATATATTTTCAAACTAAGTATCTATGAAAATATTTTCTTTGTAGATTAAACAACAACACACATTACAACTTCTCGTTGTGACGTATCCTTGAGAAAGAAAGGTTGAATGACAATAACTTCCATAACTGGTATATGACATTGAGAATTGTTCTCACTCATGAGTTGTAAGCTATATGTCTTGTATGCACCAAAACCAAAGGATCCAAATCCAAATGCACCTAGAGAGGATGGGAAGCTTATCAGAAGATTACAAATAACAATATTGATGTCATGTGACTCATTATATGCTCCATAATTCATCAGCTCCAAAAGTAACATGAGAATATGGGAGTTCTAGAGATGTCCACACATCTCAGGAATATCTTCCAAGGACAATCAATCCAGGAAAGGTATAATGTCTCCAAGTCCTTGTTTAAGTGCAACATGACTGAAGGTGATCCATTTGGGCCCTATGTACTCACGTTGATTGTGTATATGAAAATCCTAGAGAGTATGAGATTCCCCTTAGGCCAAGAGTTGTCCAATGATGTAATATTGCAAGAACAAGAAGCCAAGAGAGGTATAATATCTCCAAGTCCTTGTTTAAGTGCAACATGACTTAAGGTAATCCAGTTGGACCTTACATTCCCAAGTTGATTGGGTATATGGAAAGCCTAGATAGTATGGTATTCCCTTTAGGGAAAGAGTGTACCACTGATGCAACATTAAAATCATTTTGGGAATCTTACATTCAAATTGTCATGAACTACAACATAAATAATTTTTGTTTGATCACTATTATAATTTCTTGCCATGTTGATAATTCCTAAGACTCCAATAAAGAATGAAAAGCCAAATTATGTGTTAATGGCCAAAAAAAGAAAGGGCAAGTCAAAGGGAAAAGCTAAAGATAAGAAGAGTTATACATTTATCCAAAAGCCAAACTCTTATGCACTTAAAGCTACACAGGAGTAGGCAAGATAGGAAATTGTCACTATTATCACTAGTCTGGACATTGGAAATGAAATTACCTCTTTACCATGAGGAACTACATAAGGAGGGGATATAGATCTCCACTTTGTTTATATATGTTATTGAGATAAACTATCTAATTCTTCATCTTAGGTTTGGATATTAGATGTGGCTCTCGCATATGGTATAATATTTATGATTTGACAAAGGAGTAAACCTTTACTTAAGGGAGAGGTGGATCTATGAGTTGCTTATGGAGAAATTTTTGTTGTCACAACTGTAGGCAATTGTAGTCCATCTATACTTAATGGGCTTGTAATAGAGTTATAAAACATTATTATGTTCCTGTAATAATCGAAACATTACTTTTGTATCTTGCTTGGATAAGAATGATTTTGAATTTCTAATAAAGACTCAATTTCTACTTTAAGAGATGAGATATTGTATGGCAGTGCCCCGATGTCTTATGGTCTCTATTTATTGAAACTTGAGACAAGTGTATACATCATAAATACCAAGAAGTTAAAATTTTAGGACTCAAACAAAATTTATCTTTTGCACTTTCACCTAGGCCACATAAATGAGCACATTTTTAGACTCCATAAAGATGATCATATAGATTCATTTTATTTTCTTATCAACAATGACATGAATCTTGTTACTGGGAAAGATGAAAAGATCACCCTTCATTAGTAATAGTGAGAGGTAAAGCAACTTATGAAGACTCATACATATTGACGTGTGTGGACCTTTTAGCACAAGTTCTATGTAAATATAAATATTTCATCACATTAACTGATGGCTTGAATATATATGAATATGTATATCTTATGGAAAAAAAACCATATGAATGAAGTACATAAAGAACTTGGTAAGAATATTAAAGCACTTTGATCTGGTCATGGTGGGAAATATATAGGCCAAGTGTTGAGGACCTTCTAAGAAACCATGATATTGTATCACAACTGATTCCACTTGGAACATCACAACATATTAGTGTGTCAGAAAGACAAAATTGCACCTTGTTGGAAATGGTATGATCAATGATGAGCTCACCTAATATTTTGACTTCTTTAAGGGGATATGAACTTGAAACCCTTACATTTACACTTAATCGTCACCTTTGAAATTTGTTCAAATGACACCATATGAGATATGGAATGAGAATCGTCCCATTATATCTTTTATGAAGATTAGGGAATTTGAAGCTTACGTCGAGACATAGTTATGTGAAAATCTTGGACCCAAATTGGATAAGTGTTTATTTGTTGGGTATCCTAAAGAAACAAAGGATTATTACTTCTATATTTAGTTTGAATATAGAGTGTTTCTTTCCATAATTGATGTATACCTGGAAAATGAATTTTTTTCCAAGGGAACCTTCCAGGTGATCAAATTAACATTGAACCTATGGAGGTAGATGAGGATAAAAACAATCACAAGTCATTTAGGAATCTCAAATTCCTCACAGAGAAAAAGAACCTCGAAGGTCTATTAGGACACATATGGAGGCAAATAGATTTGGATTTCTAATGACTCAATTAGATGATTTGTTGGTCATGAATGATGTTGAGTCAATAACCTACAATAAGGCTATTTAGGGCCCTGATTCAAGTATCTGGTTTGAGATGATATATGAGATGGACTCCAGTATGCCAAGAAAGAATGGACTTTGGTGGATGCACTTGAAGGGGTAAAACCCATAGGTTATAAGTGGGGTCTTCAAGAGGAAGACTAACATGGATGGTAATGTACATACCTATAAAGACAATCATTTGCAAAAGGTTTCAAACAAATTCAAGGTGTTGACTATGACAAAACGTTTTCACTAGTTACCCTAGTTTAATCCATTAGGCACGCCAATGCAACTTATCATGACCATGAGATTTGACAAATGAATGTCAAAGCAACTTTCCTTAACATGGATCTTCTAGAGGATGTGTACAAGACACAACTTGAAGGATTTATCTATCCAAATGAAGCAAGTAAAGTGTGCAAGCTACAAACATCAATCTATGGATTGAAGAAAGCATCTACAAGATCACATCTATGTTTTGATGAGACAATCAAAGAGTTTGTCTTTATAAAAAATGAAGATGAACCTTGTGTTTACATGAAGGTTTGTGACAACATAATTGTATTTCTAATATTATAAGTAGATGACATAATATTGATAGAAAATTACATAAATACTCCATAATTGCTTAGGTCTTGGTTGAAAATACCTTCTCCATGAAGGACTTAGTCAAACCATCCTACATTCTAGGAATAAAGATATATAAAGATAGATCTAGAAGATTTCCTGGTCAAGCCAGACTACATACATTAACAAGGTACTGATAAGGTTTAACATCTATGATTGTTAGAGAAGTAACTTATCCATATCCCATAGAGTGAATATATATAAATTCTAATGTCCCAACTCTTTGAAAGAGTGGTTACACATGAGTAAGATTTCATATGCACACACAATTTGTTATATCATGTATGCAATGTTATGTACATGCCAAGATGTCTGGTATGATTAGAGCATCACAAGCCAATCATATATCTATGAAGGTCATTAGATCACCGTGGAGAATATTTTGAAGTAGTTGAAAAGAATAAACTATCAAACATTAATATACATAGTTGAAGAATAGCTAGTTGTAAAGGGTTACTTTGATACACGATTCCAAACTATGAAATCATGATTTGTGTTTAGCCTAAAAGGCAGAGTTGCAAGAAGGAAGAGTTTCACACAAGAAACAATGGCCAATGATACCACTGAAGCTAAGCATCTTTCCATATCTAGTGTAGAAAAGGAAGCAATATGGATCAAGAACTTCGTTCATGAACTTGGGAAGGTTCCAACCATTGATGACACACATAGCTTTAGTCTGACAACAATAAAGCACTTTTATGGACTAAGGAAACCAAATCCCATCAAAATTCCATTCACATACTACAGAGATATCATCTCATATGAGAGATTATATGAAAGGAGATGTGAAGATTTGTAGAGTACCAAGCGAAACAAGTTGCTGATCCCTTGATGAAAGTACTTTCACAAAAGAAGCATAATGGCGTTTTATATCACTTGGAATATGATTCATGAGTGATTGCCTCTAGTACATGTGGGGGACAATTGATTTTATGCCCTAAGAAACACCATTGAATGATTATAGTAGTGATACATTGTATGATTTATTATTTATAAAGGCAATTGCACTTAATAAGTTTTTCTCAGTATTCAGATAATGAATAAACATAATCATGTCCTAAGAATGTTTTGAAACAATGAAATATGGTTTGGGAGCCAACACATGAGATCATATGTATATTTAGAGTATTCATTCATGTTATGTTCTAGCTAGTTATTCTTGTAGATATTATAGGACAACAATAATATATAAGACTATAATGTATTCTGAATAATGACTATGTCTCTTTAGTCATGATATTGGATGTAATTATACATGGATACTTGGTAGAGAGCAAGCTATTATGAATAGACATACTTTGAGAATGACACATGGAAGCCAAATCATATGTCAATTAGAGTCATATATCAATGCGACAATAGTGACACTAATTACATGTTGTTCTTTGTACTTTAAGTGTAACATCCCTGACCTGGGTTATGCTTTAACCCTAGGTGTTTTAATTAAGAAAGATGATTATATGCTTAATCTTATCTTGTAAAGAGTAATTAGGGCTCATGAGGAACTTATGTTTCAATTTTGGTCCTATTTGAACAATGTTGAAGTAATGTTTGCTTATTTTGGACTAATGTGCAAATTACCCAAGTTAAGGGGTTAACTTGCAAATGTTACATAATAATATGTTCCTATTATATTGAAACATCATAAGAATGTATATGATGTAGTGGTATGGTTTCCACAAGATTGGACACCAAGATAGAGCTTGTTGGACAATGTTTGTGCATTAAAACCTAGTTTTGGTGTAATGTGCAATTTACCCAAAAACTAGGGTTCAATATGCAAATTACCACTTCAATAAGGTCCCTAATGAATCTTGGAATCATGTAGAGCAAATAAAATGAGAGGGGCGCCTCATTTGAATTAAGTTGGAGGAGAGAGAATCTTGATATTAAAATAATCAAGATTTAAGCCCAATTGAAACTCTAATTCAATTTAATGCAAAAATAAATAAAATAATTGAAGGGGGACTTCAACCAAAATTAATATGGTTGGATTTATATGTGTGTGGATATCCTTAAGACTTGCAAAGGAACAAGCATATCCTAAGGAGGTGAAATTCCACCCACCATTATTATAAGAAAAAGAAATTCCACTAAAAAATGGATATTGATATTATAAGGGTTAAGGTGCTTAATTTCTTTTCCCTTTATTCTTGGATAATGGAAGGGAGCTTGGTGGGGATAGAGATGACCTTGCATAAAAGAAACCAAGGGGGAGATGGTGGCAATAATTTTGGAATAAAAAGGCTTTTATAAAAGTATTTTCTCTCTCATTGAATTTCTTATAAAAAGACCCTTTCCAAGACAAATGAAAGGCTTTTCCGTTTCCACTTTTCTCTTTGCTTGGAAACTGACCGAGGGAGCTAGGAAGTACCAGGAGGACGACCCCCAACATGTTGGTAAGGTTCTTGATCCATTTCACCTTGATTCCATGGTGGAAATTGAAAATAAATTATGGAATTCTTCTTATTTCGATCTCCTCTTCAACCCTAGCTAATCTTTTCAACCAAAAGCTTGAGGACGAGCCTAGGGGGAGTTGCAAAAGCTTCATCCACCATTGTTTCTGTGATATTGGAGCTTTGGAGCTCAATTGGAGGCGGGTTTTATAACTTGAACCCTTGACTTTGTTATTTTATTCAATTCCTTATCAAATAATGATCATTTCCACATTCACGATAATTGATTTGGTTGATGGGTGCAATCACCATGGAAACCATAGTAGGTTTCGTGAGTTTAGAGCTTGAATATGATAAGCACACATCTCTCCAAATATCAGGACCAAACGGTCTCAACTCAAGTGCTCAAACGGTTTCCCAAACCGATTGGGAGCAAACAGTTTCAAACCATTTGAGGAGAAACGGTTTCACCAAACCGCATGAGGCCAAACGGTTTCAGACCATTTGGTGATGTTGACCAGGGTTGACCATTTGGGGATTTGTTCATAATGATCTAGGTTAATGAACCATCAATTATATTTGATTATCTCCAATTGGTTTATGAGTTGAAGGTCTATCAAACACCAAAACCCTAATCGGGTTAAGTGCTGATTTCCAATTTGCTTGAGTTTGAAACTTGGGTTGATTGACCCAAACGGTCTCAAGACCGTTTGGTGGTCACCCAAGACCGTTTTGAGGTATAGGGTTGAGTATGGTTAGGTGGTTGAAGACCCAAAGGTACTAAGTTGAAGTGCAATCAAATGCTTATTTGGTGATCAATCCAATGATCCAAACCCTAATTGGTTGACTTGGATTTTGATGTTGACATGGGAAAACGGTCTCAAGACCATTTGGAGGTCATCCAAACGACCTCAAGACCGTTTGGGGTCAGGTCATGTTCAATTTGGATGATGGTTCAATGGTTTCAAAGTAACTAATCTTACATTGATTAATGTTGAAGGATCATCGATTCCAAACCCTAATCCAATTGATTCAAACCCTGATTGGTGACCAATTGAGGGTCAATTGAGGGTCAAATCAGTTGAAGGTTGACCTATTTAACTCAATAGAAGTATGATGATAGGTCTAATTGATGATTGATTACATGAATCCAATGGTTGAAGGAATCAACATTGGAAACCCCAATTCAATTTGATTGGTTGAGACCATATTTGGTCCATGTGGTTTTGAGGAGGTTTGGACCAAACGGTCTCAAGACCGTTTAGGAACAAACGATACCAAACCGGTTGAGTTCATGTGGTTTCAAAAAGGTACTTTAGCAAACTGTTTCAAGTGACCAACTTTAGCAAACGATCTTGAGGGTCACCTTTAGCAAACGATCTTGAGGGTCACCTTTAGCAAACGATCTTGAGGATCACCTTTAGTAAACGATCTTGAAGGTCACCTTTAACAAACGGTTTCAAGGGTCACCTTTGGCAAACAGTTTCAACTTCAACTTTACCAAACAGTTTCAAATATGTAATCAAGACCGTTTGGAGGTTTATTGAACAAGACCGTTTGAGGTCTAGGAGTTCAAGATCATTTGAAATGTAATCAACCAAATTGAATGAACACTTAAGATGAATAAAGGTCAATTTTTTAAGTGAACAATTACATGATGTAATCCAAGGGTGATTATAATAATGGTACCCTTAATGAGATAGGGTGATTAGTAACCTTTGAATAATTAAGCTTTAATGATCATGGTGTAATGACATAACTCATAGTGTCAATTCTTCTTTCAAGTTGAAGTTGACTTAGTCTAATCAAGGCTGAAGTAAACAACATCTTATAGAAGATGAGAGAGAAGACTTCCTATATGAATGATAACCATGTAATGGTTAAGTCTTACCACTTTCAATATAAATGAATGATTAATTAGAGTATGATACTTTATAATGAGATCATGAACCGTAATTATGAAGGTTAATAAATCATAACCCTAATTGAGGGCATTGATAGGTGAAATCCTAATACATGATGATAGTATGATCTTAATTCATAGTGATGACATGAGAAGCCCTAATTCAGGGTACTTTGATGTTCTCTCCTACTTGGGGTGAATAGTAAACCCTAATCTAGGGTGATGTGATGTAAATAGTAAACCCTAATATAGGGTGATGTGATATGAATAGTAAACCCTAATCTAGGGTGATGTGATATGAATAGTAATCCCTAATCTAGGGTGATGTGATATAAATATTAAACCCTGATCTAGGGTGATGTGATGTGAATAGTAAACCCTAATCTAGGGTGATGTGATATGAATAGTAAACCCTAATCTAGGGTGATATGATATGAATAGTAAACCCTAATCTAGGGTGATGTGATATGAATAGTAAACCCTAATCTAGGGTGATGTGATGTGAATAGTAAACCCTAATCTAGGGTGATGTGATATGAATAGTAAACCCTAATCTAGGGTGATGTGATGTGAATAGTAAACCCTAATCTAGGGTGATGTGATATGAATAGTTAACCCTAATCTAGGGTGATGTGATGTGAATAGTAAACCCTAATCTAGGGTGATGTGATATGAATAGTAAACCCTTATCTAGGGTGATATGATGTGAATAGTAAACCCTAATCTAGGGTGATGTGATGTGAATAGTAAACCCTAACTATTGAATGTTAATGATAAACCCTAATCTAGGGTGAAGTGATGTGTATTGTAAACCCTAATCGTGGGTTATTGAATATAAACCCTAATTAAGGATGATTTCATGTGTAACCCTAATTGAGGAAGAATCCATGATAAATCCCAATTGAGGGTAATGTTATGAGAATCCTTAATTAAGATTAATGTTATGAGAAACCATAATCTAGGGTAATGTTATGTGAAACCCTAATTAAGAGTAATATTATGAAAACCCTGAAGAATGATGTGAAGTGAGACTTAAATCCAGGATGATGCCATATAGTGATATGTGCAATCATAGTCATGGTATAATGGCCAATACACTAAAGTAGGATGTGGTCATTACAATCAAGTAAGATGAGGATGTTATAACCATGAAGGGTAAAGTTGATGAACTATATGAATGGTAATGTTGATACCCTAATGAATAAGAGTCTAAAAGGCAAGATGATGCCCAAAACATTATATATCTAATTTCGTGTATGTGTAACAATCCTATACATCTTACAATGATGAGGGTATAAAACTTTTAGGAGTGAAGTATGCGATATTATATAATAGAGTGAATAACATCCTAAGAGTTGACATACCTAAGATAGTTGATAATGGTTTATCCTATATTCAACATTGCTTAACCATTGGACAAGTCCATATCATTAAAGTTAGCTAGAAAATTCTAATGTATAACCTATGCACCATATGATGAAAGTGACAAGTTAGAGGATAAAGTATTAAGAGGGAAATACCTTAATACAAGGTTAGTTGATTAACTTAAGCAAGATGGAAATGAAAAGGAAGTGATATATCAAGACATGATAGATATTATATTCATCATTTCACGGTAGACACACCTTGATGAGACTCTAATCCAATATCCTTAGATAAGAAACACATGGAGTGTGTGATATGCAATTGTTACAATAAAGTTGTAATAACCCAATGTACCTTTGATAAATGTTGACTAATATACTTTGAGAATGGGGTTAAGCCAAATTAATGAGCATGATGTAATCATACCATGACAAGGATGAGAAATGAACTCATACCTTGAATTGATGATCATTAATGATATATGATGAGAATGGTGATCATAAGCAAATACTTATAATATCTTTGAATACTCCTAGAAGAATGGAGCAACATAATAGAGTTGAACTAATAATGTAAGCATGAAACCCTAATTAATGTAAGATGGGAAACACTAACCCTAATTTTGGGTAAAGGGAATGAAAAGCCCTAATTGACAGATAACCCTAATCCTGATAAAGGATGGTGGTGTTACTGACATTTCATATGATGTGACAAATGACTTACATGATTGTTATCATGACTTTTAATCATGTAGACATCATGAGATGATGAACATAGCCAGACCTGAGATATGACATTCATATAATAAATATGTTTAATGGCCTTATGTGCCTAATGTGTAGTTGCTTAGTAAGAGTAACAAAAGGTATACAAACCTTATGAGTCCATGAATAACTGCTGCCTAGTAAAAGGTGATAAAATGCTTAAGGCCTTGTGAGCCATGTGAGATACTTGTATAACACGTATCATGTATACCTCGGTCTGAGAACCTAGAGGTAATAGTTACCTAACTAGTGGTAACATTGATAGTGATGAATTGAGGGTATGAATACCCAAAGTTGATAAGTATGACAATGATGATGTTGAGGGATATGAACTTTCAAAGAAATGAAATGAGGGATTGAAATCCCAATGTCTTATAAAGACTGAGAAGTGATTGATGAAAATAGTACATATTTCTTTATAGCATTTGTCTGAATAAGTTATGTTTGAGAACTTGACTGATGCTAAAAGAATATGCTAATGTACCTAATTAATCAAGTGAAATCATATCATGTAGAGCCCTGACCATAGATCCATCATTGTCAGCAAATTGGTGATGGTGAAACGGGTTGCTCCGCGGCAAAAACCCGGAGGGCATACTTTTGAGTATGTGGGGGTTATGGGCACGGATATCCTTATGCCCTAATGGAGGAATTGATGTGAGATAAACATTAAATCCCTCAATCCTTCATTACTTATACCGGGATGGATGTATCACGAATCCCCCGATGATTGGGACAAATGCAGTATACATCTCCCAATAATGTTAATGCCGGATCGATGGAGATAAACACAAAATCTCATGATCACGAAGAGAGTACAACACGCCACTGTAACTCTAATAGCGAAGTTGCAAGTATACCCTAGAAAGCTATATATATATATATATATATATAACAGAGATACAAGATATCTTGCATGTGATCTCGTGCTGACCGAGATATGGGAGGTCTTGGTAGCCGGCTCTACCATTGACCTTGTATGGTACCGATTTCGACTTCGCAGTGGTCGGTTGGAGTATGAGTGATATACCTCATCTCCTCAGGGCATAAGTATGATTGTAAAATCTAATCAGCCGTATCGCATGTTTGCTTAAGGATTGAATACGAGAACTCATTGGCTGTTGTTACATTCCTTTTTATGCATCTGTAGTTGATAGATGCTATTTATATCTCCTTTTATTCATTTTAAATTAGATAAATGAATTATGAATCTATCATAAGTAGATACAATGTTCTCCTTAAGGAAGAAGATTATTTTACTCTGTTCATTCAATGTTTAACACTGCTATTAATATATAAGAACTCCAGTTTAGTTTTAATCATAATAAACTGCTGTAACAATGTTTTGGTGGAGAGTTATATCTCCCGCTGGGACAATTTACAATTGTCTCACCCCCGTGGGATCCAATGTTTTTAGGTAAACGCAGAAGAAGAAGAAGGAACCCTATAGCAAGGGAAATGCTACAAGAGTATCAGAGACAATAGTGATGATCAGGTGGAGGTACTGGCTGCCAAGTTTTGTATAGATAGTAGTCCTATGTGTCGTCTCTGTACTCTCAGGTCCTCGGAGTTCATAGTTATTGTTTTAATGAATCGATCCGAGATTTTAGCTTGATGCCTCGAAGTTATAAGCTATCTATATATTATGTCTTGAGACAGCTGATGTTGTAAATCTTGAGAAGAGATGTGCAAGACATGTACTTTGAAACAGAATGTAAATGTTATACTTTGGTTCTTGAACAAAAAGATTTCCTATGTGTGGATCTCTTTGCAAAAAGGTTTAATTTTTAGTGATTTTCAGTAATCCGCTGCAAATAATTCGCTTCCGCTTAGTTAATCTTGTGTTTTGTAAGTTGGATGCCACAGGAAGTGGTATCAGAGCCCTAGGTTCGCTGAGTCTATAGAGACATAGGACTAAGGTAATAGATTCTGTTCTAGTATCTTTCAGTGTATCTGATAGTGTCTTCTGCCCATATAGGAGGAGAAGAACTTGAAGATGCCTGGATCACATGATGAACTTGCTGCTGAGAGCAGCGTTGCTGCACCAGGAAGTGGTGCAAGGGATTGGACTAGGAGCGAACCAGTATCTGAATACCCTCAGTTGGACCAAGCAATAATAGAGAGCCCAACTTTCCAAGCTATGTATGGGAAATTCAGGGCAGCTGTGATGCATGCAGTGGACCATGCATTAGCAATGCAACCCAGATTACCAACCCCAAATAATGAAGTTATGGGCTCCAATAGGATTCCCAATCCACATCATCATGAGGAAGCAATAGAAAAGGTGGGAAGGAATAGGTTACAACCTAAAAGCAGAATTTGCTATAGGTGTGGAAAGCCTGGACATATTGTAAAGAATTTTCCAATAAAGAACAAGGAAGAGAGAATTAAGAAAATGCCCATCCAAATTCAGGGATAGAGGCCTAGTAGTTCTAAAAAGAGAAAGACTTTGGTACCACCAGTACAACCAGGGCCTAGTGCACCAAGACAATGGTTATTTAGAAAAGGTAAAGAACCTTTTAGACCACATCAGGGGTTTAGAACTTCTTACTTATGTAGACAGGTAGGACATCTGGTAAGAGATTGCTCAATAAAAAATGTTATGATGAATCAACCTCTGAGGCAGAGTCAGCCTGAGACAGTAAATAATCCACGGATCATCACAGGTTAGACAAAATAATGTCATTCTTATATGTCTTTTTATGGTTTCCTAAGTTAAATGAGAAGGTAATTGACTGAGTTTTCCTTGTTTAGTCCTATGAGGACTTATACTTTGCATAATAACATTACATATGTTTCATGTTTCTCTTACCTCTATGAGAAGAAGATGAGGTATTGAAGAGATGCCTGGGTAAAATCCAGTAATGTTAAGTCTTATTTTTGTGATAATATGAAAAGGAAGGAATATGATAGTATAAAAAGTGCATACTACTTAATCTCAATATTCATATACCCTGGCCAGGTATACAACTATTGAAGATAAAGTGAGTATGGAAACTCTTAGATTGTAATCTTTGTGATTGCCCTGATCAAGCAGTCATTCTGATACAATCTAATGAGTATCATGAAATAAGAAATATGGAATGAATAAATGTGTCATATCCTAAGCACAAGAAAGAGATGTCTGAGATAACCTCAGAGGAGCATGTTTGTATGAGGAATTAGAAGTATAATCCTCATAAGATAAGAATGAGAATGAGGAAGATAAACATTGCTCAATAAAGTGTAAGTATTATAAAGATCCTTTTCATAATGTGGAAATGGAAAATGTGATGAGATCCTAAGATGATCATAAACATGTTAGATAATAATAAAGAAAGGAATAATGTCATGTAATCATCCTTATAATTCCTATGCTAGGGAAAGGAACCTAGGATGAGATAAATAGTAAATGCTTCATGAATAGTTGAAAATACATGAAATAATAAGAGGAATATGATTCCTTGTTCTCTTTCCTTTCAAGGACATGGCAATCAAGTGGGTCATAGGACACTTGATGTGCATAATACAAGGATGTTTATGTGATGGATACTTAGAAAGGTATCAGTTTATCTTGGGTTTTGACTCCAAGGTGAAGATATATGTAACAAAATAATGTCCCAAGATGAAAGGAAGATAAAGATGTCATGTGTCTTCAACAAATGTGATAGGTACCAAGGTAAGAAATCATGGTATCTAAAGATATATCAGATGATTTATGTTGACTACTTGGAATGGTCAACCATGAAATCAAATTAAACATGTAAAATAATATGAACATCACATGTTAGGGGTTTATGTTTTTCATACACATAACAATTGAAGACATCCTTGAGAAAAGTTCTTGGTTGATATGTAACCTCTTCTTATGGTAAGAAAATGCACAACTAATGAGATAGTTAGTGCAGGTAATAAGGAAAGCTTGTGCTCTGTCATCAGGTAAGGTGACACAATCAAAGTATGAAAAGACTTATAGTTTCAAATGGTTGACATAATATAATTGTGATTTTGAAAAAGAAATGCTGAGTTAACTAAGGAACATGGGAGTATATGTTCCATGTGAATCATTCCATGATAAAATTGTATCGAATAACTTTGTATTGATCAAAACTCTATAGTGTCTCCATAATAATGAGGTGTTATGTGAGGACATGATGATATGATGCACGGATAATATCTATTTCCCTTTATCTGGGATTTCGGGGACGAAATCCTTGTTAGGGGTTTATAATTTGTAACATCCCTGACCTGGGTTATGCTTTAACCCTAGGTGTTTTAATTAAGAAAGATGATTATATGCTTAATCTTATCTTGTGAAGAGTAATTAGGGCTCATGAGGAACTTATGTTTCAATTTTGGTCTTGTTTGAACAATGTTGAAGCAATGTTTGCTTATTTTGGACTAATGTGCAAATTACCCAAGTTAAGGGGTTAACTTGAAAATATTACATAATAATATGTTCCTATGATATTGAAACATCATAAGAATGTATATGATGTAGTGGTATGGTTTCCACAAGCTTGGACTCCAAGATAGAGCTTGTTGGACAATGTTTGTGCATTAAAACCTAGTTTTGGTGTAATGTGCAATTTACCCAAAACCTAGGGTTCAATATGCAAATTACCACTTCAATAAGGTCCCTAATGTTTCTTGGAATCATTTAGAGCAAAGAAAATGAGAGGGGAGAGTCATTTGAATTAAGTTGGAGGAGAGAGAATCTTGATATTAAAATAATCAAGATTTAAGCCCAATTGAAACTCTAATTCAATTTAATGCAAAAATAAATAAAATAATTGAAGGGGGCCTTCAACCAAAATTAATATGGTTGGATTCAGATGTGTGTGGATATCCTTAAGCCTTGAAAAGGAATGAGCATATCCTAAGGAGGTGAAATTCCACTCACCATTATTATAAGAAAAAGAAATTCCACTAAAAAATGGATATTGATATTATAAGGGTTAAGGTGCTTAATTTCTTTTCCCTTTATTCTTGGATAATGGAAGGGAGCTTGGTGGGGATAGAGATGACCTTGCATAAAAGAAACCAAGGGGGATATGGTGGCAATAATTTTGGAATAAAAAGGCTTTTATAAAAGTATTTTCTCTCTCATTGAATTTCTTATAAAAAGACCCTTTCCAAGCCAAATGAAAGGCTTTTCCGTTTCCACTTTTCTCTTTGCTTGGAAACCGACCGAGGGAGCTAGGAAGTACCAGGAGGACGACCCCCAACCTTTTGGTAAGGTTCTTGATCCATTTCACCTTGATTCCATGGTGGAAATTGAAAATAAATTATGGATTTCTTCTTATTTCGATCTCCTCTTCAACCCTAGCTAATCTTTTCAACCAAAAGCTTGAGGACGAGCCTAGGGGGAGTTGCAAAAGCTTCATCCACCATTGTTTCTGTGAGATTGGAGCTTTGGAGCTCAATTGGAGGCGGGTTTTATAACTTGAACCCTTGACTTTGTTATTTTATTCAATTCCTTATCAAATAATGATCATTTCCACATTCACGATAATTGATTTGGTTGATGGGTGCAATCACCATGGAAACCATAGTAGGTTTCGTGAGTTTAGAGCTTGAATATGATAAGCACACATATATACAAATATCAGGACCAAACGGTCTCAACTCAAGTGCTCAAACGGTTTCCCAAACCGATTGGGAGCAAACAGTTTCAAACCATTTGAGGAGAAACGGTTTCACCAAACCGCATGAGGCCAAACGGTTTCAGACCGTTTGGTGATGTTGACCAGGGTTGACCATTTGGGGATTTGTTCATAATGATCTAGGTTAATTACCCATCAATTATATTTGATTATCTCCAATTGGTTTATGAGTTGAAGGTCTATCAAACACCAAAACCCTAATCGGGTTAAGTGCTGATTTCCAATTTGCTTGAGTTTGAAACTTGGGTTGATTGACCCAAACGGTTTCAAAACCATTTGGGTATCACCCAAACGGTCTCAAGACCGTTTGGTGGTCACCCAAGACCGTTTTGAGGTATAGGGTTGAGTATGGTTAGGTGGTTGAAGACCCAAAGGTACTAAGTTGAAGTGCAATCAAATGCTGATTTGGTGATCAATCCAATGATACAAACCCTAATTGGTTGACCTGGATTTTGATGTTGACATGGGAAAACGGTCTCAAGACCATTTGGAGGTCATCCAAACGACCTCAAGACCGTTTGGGGTCAGGTCATGTTCAATTTGGATGATGGTTCAATGGTTTCAAAGTAACTAATCTTACATTGATTAATGTTGAAGGATCATCGATTCCAAACCCTAATCCAATTGATTCAAACCCTGATTGGTGACCAATTGAGGGTCAAATCAGTTGAAGGTTGACCTATTTAACTCAATAGAAGTATGATGATAGGTCTAATTGATGATTGATTACATGAATCCAATGGTTGAAGGAATCAACATTGGAAACCCCAATTCAATTTGATTGGTTGAGACCATATTTGGTCCATGTGGTTTTGAGGAGGTTTGGACCAAACGGTCTCAAGACCGTTTGGGAACAAACGATACCAAACCGGTTGAGTTCATGTGGTTTCAAAAAGGTACTTTAGCAAACGGTTTCAAGTGACCAACTTTAGCAAACGATCTTGAGGGTCACCTTTAGCAAACGATCTTGAGGGTCACCTTTAGCAAACGATCTTGAGGATCACCTTTAGTAAACGATCTTGAAGGCCACCTTTAGCAAACGGTTTCAAGGGTCACCTTTGGCAAATAGTTTCAACTTCAACTTTACCAAACAGTTTCAAATATGTAATCAAGACCGTTTGGAGGTTTATTGAACAAGACCGTTTGAGGTCTAGGAGTTCAAGATCATTTGAAATGTAATCAACCAAATTGTATGAACACTTAAGGTGAATAAAGTTCAATTGTTTAAGTGAACAATTACATGATGTAATCCAAGGGTGATTATAATAATGGTACCCTTAATGAGATAGGGTGATTAGTAACCTTTGAATAATTAAGCTTTAATGATCATGGTGTAATGACATAACTCATAGTGTCAATTCTTCTTTCAAGTTGAAGTTGACTTAGTCTAATCAAGGCTGAAGTAAACAACATCTTATAGAAGATGAGAGAGAAGACTTCCTATATGAATGATAACCATGTAATGGTTAAGTCTTACCACTTTCAATATAAATGAATGATTAATTAGAGTATGATACTTTATAATGAGATCATGAACCGTAATTATGAAGGTTAATAAATCATAACCCTAATTGAGGGCATTGATAGGTGAAATCCTAATACATGATGATAGTATGATCTTAATTCATAGTGATGACATGAGAAGCCCTAATTCAGGGTACTTTGATGTTCTCTCCTACTTGGGGTGAATAGTAAACCCTAATATAGGGTGATGTGATGTAAATAGTAAACCCTAATATAGGGTGATGTGATATGAATAGTAAACCCTAATCTAGGGTGATGTGATATGAATAGTAATCCCTAATCTAGGGTGATGTGATATAAATATTAAACCCTGATCTAGGGTGATGTGATGTGAATAGTAAACCCTAATCTAGGGTGATGTGATATGAATAGTAAACCCTAATCTAGGGTGATATGATATGAATAGTAAACCCTAATCTAGGGTGATGTGATATGAATAGTAAACCCTAATCTAGGGTGATGTGATGTGAATAGTAAACCCTAATCTAGGGTGATGTGATATGAATAGTAAACCCTAATCTAGGGTGATGTGATGTGAATAGTAAACCCTAATCTAGGGTGATGTGATATGAATAGTTAACCCTAATCTAGGGTGATGTGATGTGAATAGTAAACCCTAATCTAGGGTGATGTGATATGAATAGTAAACCCTTATCTAGGGTGATATGATGTGAATAGTAAACCCTAATCTAGGGTGATGTGATGTGAATAGTAAACCCTAACTATTGAATGTTAATGATAAACCCTAATCTAGGGTGAAGTGATGTGTATTGTAAACCCTAATCGTGGGTTATTGAATATAAACCATAATTAAGGATGATTTCATGTGTAACCCTAATTGAGGAAGAATCCATGATAAATACCAATTGAGGGTAATGTTATGAGAATCCTTAATTAAGATTAATGTTATGAGAAACCATAATCTAGGGTAATGTTATGTGAAACCCTAATTAAGAGTAATATTATGAAAACCCTGAAGAATGATGTGAAGTGAGACTTAAATCCAGGATGATGCCATATAGTGATATGTGCAATCATAGTCATGGTATAATGGCCAATACACTAAAGTAGGATGTGGTCATTACAATCAAGTAAGATGAGGATGTTATAACCATGAAGGGTAAAGTTGATGAACTATATGAATGGTAATGTTGATACCCTAATGAATAAGAGTCTAAAAGGCAAGATGATGCCCAAAACATTATATATCTAATTTCGTGTATGTGTAACAATCCTATACATCTTACAATGATGAGGGTATAAAACTTTTAGGAGTGAAGTATGCGATATTATATAATAGAGTGAATAACATCCTAAGAGTTGACATACCTAAGATAGTTGATAATGGTTTATCCTATATTCAACATTGCTTAACCATTGGACAAGTCCATATCATTAAAGTTAGCTGGAAAATTCTAATGTATAACCTATGCACCATATGATGAAAGTGACAAGTTAGAGGATAAAGTATTAAGAGGGAAATACCTTAATACAAGGTTAGTTGATTAACTTAAGCAAGATGGAAATGAAAAGGAAGTGATATATCAAGACATGATAGATATTATATTCATCATTTCACGGTAGACACACCTTGATGAGCCTCTAATCCAATATCCTTAGATAAGAAACACATGGAGTGTGTGATATGCAATTGTTACAATAAAGTTGTAATAACCCAATGTACCTTTGATAAATGTTGACTAATATACCTTGAGAATGGGGTTAAGCCAAATTAATGAGCATGATGTAATCATACCATGACAAGGATGAGAAATGAACTCATACCTTGAATTGATGATCATTAATGATATATGATGAGAATGGTGATCATAAGCAAATACTTATAATATCTTTGAATACTCCTAGAGGAATGGAGCAACATAATAGAGTTGAACTAATAATGTAAGCATGAAACCCTAATTAATGTAAGATGGGAAACACTAACCCTAATTTTGGGTAAAGGGAATGAAAAGCCCTAATTGACAGATAACCCTAATTCTGATAAAGGATGGTGGTGTTACTGACATTTCATATGATGTTACAAATGACTTACATGATTGTAATCATGACTTTTAATCATGTAGACATCATGAGATGATGAACATAGCCAGACCTGAGCTATGACATTCATATAATAAATATGTTTAATGGCCTTATGTGCCTAATGTGTAGTTGCTTAGTAAGAGTAACAAAAGGTATACAAACCTTATGAGTCCATGAATAACTGCTGCCTAGTAAAAGGTGATAAAATGCTTAAGGCCTTGTGAGCCATGTGAGATACTTGTATAACACGTATCATGTATACCTCGGTCTGAGAACCTGGAGGTAATAGTTACCTAACTAGTGGTAACAGTGATAGTGATGAATTGAGGGTATGAATACCCAAAGTTGATAAGTATGACAATGATGATGTTGAGGGATATGAACTTTCAAAGAAATGAAATGAGGGATTGAAATCCCAATGTCTTATAAAGACTGAGAAGTGATTGATGAAAATAGTACATATTTCTTTATAGAATTTGTATGAATAAGTTATGTTTGAGAACTTGACTGATGCTAAAAGAATATGCTAATGTACCTAATTAATCAAGTGAAATCATATCATGTAGAGCCCTGACCATAGATCCATCATTGTCAGCAAATTGGTGATGGTGAAACGGGTTGCTCCGCGGCAAAAACCCGGAGGGCATACTTTTGAGTATGTGGGGGTTATGGGCACGGATATCCTTATGCCCTAATGGAGGAATTGATGTGAGATAAACATTAAATCCCTCAATCCTTCATTACTTATACTGGGATGGATGTATCACGAATCCCCCGATGATTGGGACAAATGCAGTATACATCTCCCAATAATGTTAATGCCGGATCGATGGAGATAAACACGAAATCTCATGATCACGAAGAGAGTACAACACGCCACTGTAACTCTAATAGCGAAGTTGCAAGTATACCCTGGAAAGCTATATATATATATATATATATATATATATATATATATATATATATATATATATATATATATATATATATATATAACAAAGATACAAGATATCTTGCATGTGATCTCGTGCTGACCGAGATATGGGAGGTCTTGGTAGCCGGCTCTACCATTGACCTTGTATGGTACCGATTTCGACTTCGCAGTGGTCGGTTGGAGTATGAGTGATATACCTCATCTCCTCAGGGCATAAGTATGATTGTAAAATCTAATCAGCCGTATGGCATGTTTGCTTAAGGATTGAATACGAGAACTCATTGGCTGTTGTTACATTCCTTTTTATGCATTTGTAGTTGATAGATGCTATTTATATCTCCTTTTATTCATTTCAAATTAGATAAATGAATTATGAATCTATCATAAGTAGATACAATGTTCTCCTTAAGGAAGGAGATTATTTTACTCTGTTCATTCAATGTTTAACACTGCTATTAATATATAAGAACTCCAGTTTAGTTTTAATCATAATAAACTGCTGTAACAATGTTTTGGTGGAGAGTTATATCTCCCGCTGGGACAATTTACAATTGTCTCACCCCCGTGGGATCCAATGTTTTTAGGTAAACGCAGAAGAAGAAGAAGGAACCCTATAGCAAGGGAAATGCTACAAGAGTATCAGAGACAATAGTGATGATCAGGTGGAGGTACTGGCTGCCAAGTTTTGTATAGATAGTAGTCCTATGTGTCGTCTCTGTACTCTCAGGTCCTCGGAGTTCATAGTTATTGTTTTAATGAATCGATCCGAGATTTTAGCTTGATGCCTCGAAGTTATAAGCTATCTATATATTATGTCTTGAGACAGCTGATGTTGTAAATCTTGAGAAGAGATGTGCAAGACATGTACTTTGAAACAGAATGTAAATGTTATACTTTGGTTCTTGAAGAAAAAGATTTGCTATGTGTGGATCTCTTTGCAAAAAGGTTTAATTTTTAGTGATTTTCAGTAATCCGCTGCAAATAATTCGCTTCCGCTTAGTTAATCTTGTGTTTTGTAAGTTGGATGCCACAAGAAGTGGTATCAGAGCCCTAGGTTCGCTGAGTCTATAGAGACATAGGACTAAGGTAATAGAGTCTGTTCTAGTATCTTTCAGTGTATCTGATAGTGTCTTCTGCCCATATAGGAGGAGAAGAACTTGAAGATGCCTGGATCACATGATGAACTTGCTGCTGAGAGCAGCGTTGCTGCACCAGGAAGTGGTGCAAGGGATTGGACTAGGAGGGAACCAGTATCTGAATACCCTCAGTTGGACCAAGCAATAATAGAGAGCCCAACTTTCCAAGCTATGTATGGGAAATTCAGGGCAGCTGTGATGCATGCAGTGGACCATGCATTAGCAATGCAACCCAGATTACCAACCCCAAATAATGAAGTTATGGGCTCCAATAGGATTCCCAATCCACATCATCATGAGGAAGCAATAGAAAAGGTGGGAAGGAATAGGTTACGACCTAAAAGCAGAATTTGCTATAGGTGTGGAAAGCTTGGACATATTGTAAAGAATTTTCCAATAAAGAACAAGGAAGAGAGAATTAAGAAAATGCCCATCCAAATTCAGGGATAGAGGCCTAGTAGTTCTAAAAAGAGAAAGACTTTGGTACCACCAGTACAACCAGGGCCTAGTGCACCAAGACAATGGTTATTTAGAAAAGGTAAAGAACCTTTTAGACCACATCAGGGGTTTAGAACTTCTTACTTATGTAGACAGGTAGGACATCTGGTAAGAGATTGCTCAATAAAAAATGTTATGATGAATCAACCTCTGAGGCAGAGTCAGCCTGAGACAGTAAATAATCCACGGATCATCACAGGTTAGACAAAATAATGTCATTCTTATATGTCTTTTTATGGTTTCCTAAGTTAAATGAGAAGGTAATTGACTGAGTTTTCCTTGTTTAGTCCTATGAGGACTTATACTTTGCATAATAACATTACAGATGTTTCATGTTTCTCTTACCTCTATGAGAAGAAGATGAGGTATTGAAGAGATGCCTGGGTAAAATCCAGTAATGTTAAGTCTTATTTTTGTGATAATATGAAAAGGAAGGAATATGATAGTATAAAAAGTGCATACTACTTAATCTCAATATTCATATACCCTGTCCAGGTATACAACTATTGAAGATAAAGTGAGTATGGAAACTCTTAGATTGTAATCTTTGTGATTGCCCTGATCAAGCAGTCATTCTGATACAATCTAATGAGTATCATGAAATAAGAAATATGGAATGAATAAATGTGTCATATCCTAAGCACAAGAAAGAGATGTCTGAGATAACCTCAGAGGAGCATGTTTGTATGAGGAATTAGAAGTATAATCCTCATAAGATAAGAATGAGAATGAGGAAGATAAACATTTCTCAATAAAGTGTAAGTATTATAAAGATCCTTTTCATAATGTGGAAATGGAAAATGTGATGAGATCCTAAGATGATCATAAACATGTTAGATAATAATAAAGAAAGGAATAATGTCATGTAATCATCCTTATAATTCCTATGCTAGGGAAAGGAACCTAGGATGAGATAAAGAGTAAATGCTTCATGAATAGTTGAAAATACATGAAATAATAAGAGGAATATGATTCCTTGTTCTCTTTCCTTTCAAGGACATGGCAATCAAGTGGGTCATAGGACACTTGATGTTCATAATACAAGGATGTTTATGTGATGGATACTTAGAAAGGTATCAGTTTATCTTGGGTTTTGACTCCAAGGTGAAGATATATGTAACAAAATAATGTCCCAAGATGAAAGGAAGATAAAGATGTCATGTGTCTTCAACACATGTGATAGGTACCAAGGTAAGAAATCATGGTATCTAAAGATATATCAGATGATTTATGTTGACTACTTGGAATGGTCAACCATGAAATCAAATTAAACATGTAAAATAATATGAACATCACATGTTAGGGGTTTATTTTTTTCATAAACATAACAATTGAAGACATCCTTGAGAAAAGTTCTTGGTTGATATGTAACCTCTTCTTATGGTAAGAAAATGCACAACTAATGAGATAGTTAGTGCAGGTAATAAGGAAAGCTTGTGCTCTATCATCAGGTAAGGTGACACAATCAAAGTATGAAAAGACTTATAGTTTCAAATGGTTGACATAATATAATTGTGATTTTGAAAAAGAAATGCTGAGTTAACTAAGGAACATGGGAGTATATGTTCCATGTGAATCATTCCATGATAAAATTGTATCGAATAACTTTGTATTGATCAAAACTCTATAGTGTCTCCATAATAATGAGGTGTTATGTGAGGACATGATGATATGATGCACGGATAATATCTGTTTCCCTTTATCTGGGATTTTGGGGACGAAATCCTTGTTAGGGGTTTATAATTTGTAACATCCCTAACCTGGGTTATGCTTTAACCCTAGGTGTTTTAATTAAGAAAGATGATTATATGCTTAATATTATCTTGTGAAGAGTAATTAGGGCTCATGAGGAACTTATGTTTCAATTTTGGTCTTATTTGAACAATGTTGAAGCAATGTTTGCTTATTTTGGACTAATGTGCAAATTACCCAAGTTAAGGGGTTAACTTGAAAATATTACATAATAATATGTTCCTATGATATTGAAACATCATAAGAATGTATATGATGTAGTGGTATGGTTTCCACAAGCTTGGACTCCAAGATAGAGCTTGTTGGACAATGTTTGTGCATTAAAACCTAGTTTTGGTGTAATGTGCAATTTACCCAAAACCTAGGGTTCAATATGCAAATTACCACTTCAATAAGGTCCCTAATGTTTCTTGGAATCATTTAGAGCAAAGAAAATGAGAGGGGAGCGTCATTTGAATTAAGTTGGAGGAGAGAGAATCTTGATATTAAAATAATCAAGATTTAAGCCCAATTGAAACTCTAATTCAATTTAATGCAAAAATAAATAAAATAATTGAAGGGGGCCTTCAACCAAAATTAATATGGTTGGATTCAGATGTGTGTGGATATCCTTAAGCCTTGAAAAAGAATGAGCATATCCTAAGGAGGTGAAATTCCACTCACCATTATTATAAGAAAAAGAAATTCCACTCAAAAATGGATATTGATATTATAAGGGTTAAGGTGCTTAATTTCTTTTCCCTTTATTATTGGATAATGGAAGGGAGATAGGTGGGGATATAGATGACCTTTCATACAAGAAACCAAGGGGGAGATGGTGGAAATAATTTTGGAATAAAAAGACTTTTATAAAAGTATTTTCTCTCTCATTGAATTTCTTATAAAAAACCCTTTCCAAGCCAAATGAAAGGTTTTTCCGTTTCCACTTCTTCTCTTTGCTTGGAAACCGACCAAGGGAGCTAGGGAGGACCAGGAGGACGACCCCCAACCTTTTGGTAAGGTTCTTGATCCATTTCACCTTGATTCCATGGTGGAAATAAAAAATAAATTATGGATTTCTTCTTATTTCGATTTCCTCTTCAACCCTAGCTAATCTTTTCAACCAAAAGCTTGAGGACGAGCCTAGGGGGTGTTGCAAAAGCTTCATCCACCATTTTTTCCATGATATTGGAGCTTTGGAGCTCAATTGGAGGTGGGTTTTATAACTTGAACCCTTGATTTTGTTATTGCATTCAATTCCTTATCAAATAATGATCATTTCCACATTCACGATAATTGATTTGGTTGATGGGTGAAATCACCATGGAAACCACAGTAGGTTTCGTGAGTTTAGAGATTGAAGATGATAAGCACACACCTCTCCAAATATCAGGACAAACGGTCTCAACTCAAGTGCTCAAACGGTTTCCCAAACCGTTTGGGAGCAACGATTTCAAACCGTTTGAGGAGAAACAGTTTCACCAAACCGCATGAGGCCAAACAGTTTCAGACCGTTTGGTGATGTTGACCAGGGTTGACCATTTGGGGATTTTTTCATAATGATCTAGATTAATGACCCATCAATTATATTTGATTATCTCCAATTGGTTTATGAGTTGAAGGTCTATCAATCACCAAAACCCTAATCGGGTTAAGTGCTGATTTCCAATTTGCTTGAGTTTGAAACTTGGGTTGATTGACCCAAATGGTTTCAAAACTGTTTGGGGATCACCCAAACGGTCTCAAGACCGTTTTGTGGTAAATCAAGACCATTTGGAGGTCTAGGGTTGAGTATGGTTAGGTGGTCGAAGACCCAAAGGTACTAAGTTGAAGTGCAATCAGATGCTGATTTGGTGATCAATCCAATGATCCAAACCCTAATTGGTTGACTTGGATTTTGATGTTGACATGGGAAAACGGTCTCAAGACCATTTGGAGGTCATCCAAACGATCTCAAGACCGTTTGGGGTCATGTCATGTTCAATTTGGATGATGGTTCAATGGTTTCAAAGTAACTAATCTTACATTGATTAATGTTGAAGGATCATCGATTCCAAACCCTAATCCAATTGATTCAAGCCCTCATTGGTGACCAATTGAGGGTCAAATCAGTTGATGGTTGACCTATTTAACTCAATAGAAGTATGATGATAGGTCTAATTGATGATTGATTGCATGAATCCAATGGTTGAAGGAATTAACATTGGAAACCCTAATTCAATTTGATTGGTTGAGACCATATTTGGTCCATGCGGTTTTGAGGAGGTTTGGACCAAACGGTCTCAAGACCGTTTGGGACCAAACGATCCCAAACCGGTTGAGTTCATGCAGTTTCAAAAAGGTACCTTAGCAAATGGTTTCAAGTGACCAACTTTAGCAAACGATCTTGAGGGTCACCTTTAGCAAATGATCTTGAGGGTCACCTTTAGCAAATGATCTTGAGGGTCACCTTTAGCAAACGATCTTGAGGGTCACCTTTAGCAAACGATCTTGAAGGTCACCTTTAGCAAACGGTTTCAAGGGTCACCTTTGGCAAATGGTTTCAACTTCAACTTTACCAAACGGTTTCAAATATGTAATCAAGACCGTTTGGAGGTTTATTGAGCAAGACCGTTTGAGGTCTGATTGGTCAAGAATGTTTGAGGTCTAAGAGTTCAAGATCATTTGAAATGTAATAAACCAAATTGTATGAACACTTAAGGTGAATAAAGGTCAATTTTTTAAGCGAACAATTACATGATGTAATCCAAGGGTGATTATAATAATGGTACCCTTAATGAGATAGGGTGATTAGTAACCTTTGAATAATTAAGCTTTAATGATCATGGTGTAATGACATAACTCATAGTGTCAATTCTTCTTTCAAGTTGAAGTTGACTTAGTCTAATCAAGGCTGAAGTAAACATCATCTTATAGAAGATGAGAGAGAAGACTTCCTATATGAACGATAACCATGTAATGGTTAAGTCTTATCACTTTCAATATAAATGAATAATTAATTAGAGTATGATCCTTTATAATGAGATCATGAACCCTAATTATAAAGGTTAATAAATCATAACCCTAATTGAGGACATTGATAGGTGAAATCCTAATACATGATGATAGTATGATCTTAATTCATAGTGATGACATGATAAACCCTAATTCAGGGTACTTTGATGTTCTCTCCTACTTGGGGTGAATAGTAAACCCTAATCTAGGGTGATGTGATGTAAATAGTAAACCCTCATCTAGGGTGATGTGATATGCATAGTAAACCCTAATCTAGGGTGATGTGATATGAATAGTAAACCCTAATCTAGGGTGATGTGATATGAATAGTAAACCCTAATCTAGGGTGATGTGATGTGAATAGTAAACCCTAATCTAGGGTGATGTGATATGAATAGTAAACCCTAATTTAGGGTGATGTGATATGAATAATAAACCCTAATCTAGGGTGATGTGATATGAATAGTAAACCCTAATCTAGGGTGATGTGATGTGAATAGTAAACCCTAATCTAGGGTGATGTGATATGAATAGTAAACCCTAATCTAGGGTGATGTGATGTGAATAGTTAACCCTAATATAGGGTGATGTGATATGAATAGTAAACCCTAATCTAGGGTGATGTGATATGAATAGTAAACCCTAATCTAAGGTGATGTGATATGAATAGTAAACCCTAATCTAGGGTGATGTGATGTGAATAGTAAACCCTAATCTAGGGTGATGTGATGTGAATAGTAAACCCTAACTATGGAATGTTAATGATAAACCCTAATCTAGGGTGAATTGATGTGTATAGTAAACCCTAATCGTGGGTTATTGAATATAAACCCTAATTAAGGATGATTTCATGTGTAACCCTAATTGAGGAAGAATCCATGATAAATCCCAATTGAGGGTAATGTTATGAGAATACTTAATTAAGATTAATGTTATGAGAAACCATAATATAGGGTAATGTTATGTGAAACCCTAATTAAGAGTAATATTATGAAAACCCTGAAGAATGATGTGAAGTGAGACTTAAATCCAGGATGATGCCATATAGTGATATGTGCAATCATAGTCATGGTATAATGGCCAATACACTAAAGTAGGATGTGGTCATTACAATCAAGTAAGATGAGGATGTTATAACCATGAAGGGTAAAGTTGATGAACTATATGAATGGTAATGTTGATACCCTAATGAATACGAGTCTAAAAGACAAGATGATGCCCAAAACATTATATATCTAATTTCATGTATGTGTAACAATCCTATACATCTTACAATGATGAGGGTATGAAACTTTTAGGAGTGAAGTATGCAATATTATATAATAGAGTGAATAACATCCTAAGAGTTGACATACCTAAGATAGTTGATAATGGTTTATCCTATATTCGACATTGCTTAACCATTGGACAAGTCCATATCATTAAAGTTAGCTGGAAAATTCTAATGTATAACCTATGCACCATATGATGAAAGTGACAAGTTAGAGGATAAAGTATTAAGAGGGAAATACCTTAATACAAGGTTAGTTGATTAACTTAAGCAAGATGGAAATGAAAAGGAAGTGATATATCAAGACATGATAGATATTATATTCAGCATTTCAGGGTAGACACACCTTGATGAGCCTCTAATCCAATATCCTTGGATAAGAAACACATGGAGTGTGTGATATGCAATTGTTATAATAAAGTTGTAATAACCCAATGTACCTTTGATAAATGTTGACTAATATACCTTGAGAATGGGGTTAAGCCAAATTAATGAGCATGATGTAATCATACCATGACAAGGATGAGAAATGAACTCATACCTTGAATTGATGATCATTAATGATATATGATGAGAATGGTGATCATAAGCAAATACTTATAATATCTTTGAATACTCCTAGAGGAATGGATCAACATAATAGAGTTGAACTAATAATGTAAGCATGAAACCCTAATTAATGTAAGATGGGAAACACTAACCCTAATTTTGGGTAAAGGGAATGAAAAGCCCTAATTGACAGATAACCCTAATCCTGATAAAGGATGGTGGTGTTACTGATATTTCATATGATGTGACAAATGACTTACATGATTGTTATCATGACTTTTAATCATGTAGACATCATGAGATGATGAACATAGCCAGACCTGAGCTATGACATTCATATAATAAATATGTTGAATGGCCTTATGTGCCTAATGTGTAGTTGCTTAGTAATAGTAACAAAAGGTATACGAACCTTATGAGTCCATGAATAACTGCTGCCTAGTGAAAGGTGATAAAATGCTTAATGCCTTGTGAGCCATGTGAGATAGTTGTGTAACAAGTATCATGTATACCTCGGTCTGAGAACCTAGAGGTAATAGTTACCTAACTAGTGGTAACAGTGATAGTGATGAATTGAGGGTATGAATACCCAAAGTTGATAAGTATGACAATGATGATGTTGAGGGATATGAACTTTCAAAGAAATGAAATGAGGGATTGAAATCCCAATGTCTTATAAATACTAAGAAGTGATTGATGAAAATAGTACATATTTCTGTATAGCATTTGTCTGAATAAGTTATGTTTGAGAACTTGACTGATGCTAAAAGAATATGCTAATGTACCTAATTAATCAAGTGAAATCATATCATGTAGAGCCCTGACCATAGATCCATCATCGTCAGCAAATTGGTGATGGTGAAACGGGTTGCTCCGCGGGAAAAACCCGGAGGGCATACTTTTGAGTATGTGGGGGTTATGGGCACGGATATCCTTATGCCCTAATAGAGGAATTGATGTGAGATAAACATTAAATCCCTCAATCCTTCATTACTTATACCGGGATGGATGTATCACGAATCCCCCGATGATTGGGACAAATGCAATATACATCTCCCAATAATGTTAATGCCGGATCGATGGAGATAAACACGAAATCTCATGATCAGGAAGAGAGTACAACACGCCACTGTAACTCTAATAGCGAAGTTGCAAGTATACCCTGGAAAGCTATATATATATATATATATATATATATATATATATATATATATATATATATATATATATATATATATATATATATATATATATATAAAACAGAGATACAAGATATCTTGCATGTGATCTCGTGCTGACCGAGATATGGGAGGTCTTGGTAGCCGGCTCTACCATTGACCTTGTATGGTACCGATTTCGACTTCACTGTGGTCGGTTGGAGTATGAGTGATATACCTCATCTCCTCAGGGCATAAGTATGATTGTAAAATCTAATCAGCCGCATGGCATGTTTGCTTAAGGATTGAATACGAGAACTCATTGGCTGTTGTTACATTCCTTTTTATGCATCTCTAGTTGATAGATGCTATTTATATCTCCTTTTATTCATTGCAAATTAGATAAATGAATTATGAATCTATCATAAGTAGATACAATGTTCTCCTTAAGGAAGGAGATTATTTTACTCTGTTCATTCAATGTTTAACACTGCTGTTAATATATAAGAACTCCAGTTTAGTTTTAATCATAATAAACTGCTGTAACAATGTTTCGGTGGAGAGTTATATCTCCCGCTGGGACAATTTACAATTGTCTCACCCCCGTGGGATCCAATGTTTTTAGGTAAACGCAGAAGAAGAAGAAGGAACCCTATAGCAAGGGAAATGCTACAGGAGTATCAGAGACAATAGTGATGATCAGGTGGAGGCACTGGCTGCCAAGTTTTGTATAGATAGTAGTCCTATGTGTCGTCTCTATACTCTCAGGTCCTCGGAGTTCATAGTTATTGTTTTAATGAATCGATCCGAGATTTTAGCTTGATGCCTCGAAGTTATAAGCTCTCTATATATTATGTCTTGAGACAGCTGATGTTGTAAATCTTGAGAAGAGATGTGCAAGACATGTACTTTGAAACAGAATGTAAATGTTATACTTTGGTTCTTGAACAAAAAGATTTCCTATGTGTGGATCTCTTTGCAAAAAGGTTTAATTTTTAGTGATTTTCAGTAATCCGCTGCAAATAATTCGCTTCCGCTTAGTTAATCTTGTGTTTTGTAAGTTGGATGCCACAGGAAGTGGTATCAGAGCCCTAGGTTCGCTGAGTCTATAGAGACATAGGACTAAGGTAATAGAGTCTGTTCTAGTATCTTTCAGTGTATCTGATAGTGTCTTCTGCCCATATAGGAGGAGAAGAACTTGAAGATGCCTGGATCACATGATGAACTTGCTGCTGAGAGCAGCGTTGCTGCACCAGGAAGTGGTGCAAGGGATTGGACTAGGAGGGAACCAGTATCTGAATACCCTCAGTTGGACCAAGCAATAATAGAGAGCCCAACTTTCCAAGCTATGTATGGGAAATTCAGGGCAGCTGTGATGCATGCAGTGGACCATGCATTAGCAATGCAACCTAGATTACCAACCCCAAATAATGAAGTTATGGGCTCCAATAGGATTCCCAATCCACATCATCATGAGGAAGCAATAGAAAAGGTGGGAAGGAATAAGTTACGACCTAAAAGCAGAATTTGCTATAGGTGTGGAAAGCCTGGACATATTGTAAAGAATTGTCCAATAAAGAACAAGGAAGAGAGAATTAAAAAAATGCCCATCCAAATTCAGGGATAGAGGCCTAGTAGTTCTAAAAAGAGAAAGACTTTGGTACCACCAGTACAACCAGGGCCTAGTGCACCAAGACAATATTTATTTAGAAAAGGTAAGGAACCTTTTAGACCACATCAGGGGTTTAGAACTTGTTACTTATGTAGACAGGTAGGACATCTGGTAAGAGATTGCTCAATAAAAATGTTATGATGAATCAACCTCTGCGGCAGAGTCAGCCTGAGACAGTAAATAATCCACGGATCAACATAGGTTAGACAAAATAATGTCATTCTTATATGTCTTTTTATGGTTTCCTAAGTTAAATGAGAAGGTAATTGTCTGAGTTTTCCTTGTTTAGTCCTATGAGGACTTATACTTTGCATAATAACATTACAAATGTTTCATGTTTCTCTTACCTCTATGAGAAGAAGATGAGGTATTGAAGAGATGCCTGGGTAAAATCCAGTAATGTTAAGTCTTATTTTTGTGATAATATGAAAAGGAAGGAATATGATAGTATAAAAAGTGCATACTACTTAATCTCAATATTCATATACCCTGGCCAGGTATACAACTATTGAAGATAAAGTGAGTATGGAAACTCTTAGATTGTAATCTTTGTGATTGCCCTGATCAAGCAGTCATTCTGATACAATCTAATGAGTATCATGAAATAAGAAATATGGAATGAATAAATGTGTCATATCCTAAGCACAAGAAAGAGATGTCTGAGATAACCTCAGAGGAGCATGTTTGTATGAGGAATTAGAAGTATAATCCTCATAAGATAAGAATGAGAATGAGGAAGATAAACCTTGCTCAATAAAGTGTAAGTATTATAAAGATCCTTTCCATAATGTGGAAAAGGAAAATGTGATGAGATCCTAAGATGATCATAAACATGTTAGATAATAATAAAGAAAGGAATAATGTCATGTAATCATCCTTATAATTCCTATGCTAGGGAAAGGAACCTAGGATGAGATAAAGAGTAAATGCTTCATGAATAGTTGAAAATACATGAAATAATAAGAGGAATATGATTCCTTGTTCTCTTTCCTTTCAAGGACATGGCAATCAAGTGGGTCATAGGACACTTGATGTGCATAATACAAGGATGTTTATGTGATGGATAATTAGAAAGGTATCAGTTTATCTTGGGTTTTGACTCCAAGGTGAAGATATATGTAACAAAATAATGTCCCAAGATGAAAGGAAGATAAAGATGTCATGTGTCTACAACACATGTGATAGGTACCAAGGTAAGAAATCATAGTATCTAAAGATATATCAGATGATTTATGTTGACTACTTGGAATGGTCAACCATGAAATCAAATTAAACATGTAAAATAATATGAACATCACATGTTAGGGGTTTATGTTTTTCATAAACATAACAATTGAAGACATCCTTGAGAAAAGTTCTTGGTTGATATGTAACCTCTTCTTATGGTAAGAAAATGCACAACTAATGAGATAGTTAGTGCAGGTAATAAGGAAAGCTTGTGCTCTGTCATCAGGTAAGGTGACACAATCAAAGTATGAAAAGACTTATAGTTTCAAATGGATGACATAATATAATTGTGATTTTGAAAAAGAAATGCTGAGTTAACTAAGGAACATGGGAGTATATGTTCCATGTGAATCATTCCATGATAAAATTGTATCGAATAACTTTGTATTGATCAAAACTCTATAGTGTCTCCATAATAATGAGGTGTTATGTGAGGACATGATGATATGATGCACGGATAATATCTGTTTCCCTTTATCTGGGATTTCGGGGACGAAATCCTTGTTAGGGGTTTATAATTTGTAACATCCCTGACCTGGGTTATGCTTTAACCCTAGGTGTTTTAATTAAGAAAGATGATTATATGCTTAATCTTATCTTGTGAAGAGTAATTAGGGCTCATGAGGAACTTATGTTTCAATTTTGGTCTTGTTTGAACAATGTTGAAGCAACAATGTTGAAGCAATGTTTGCTTATTTTGGACTAATGTGCAAATTACCCAAGTTAAGGGGTTAACTTGAAAATATTACATAATAATATGTTCCTATGATATTGAAACATCATAAGAATGTATATGATGTAGTGGTATGGTTTCCACAAGCTTGGACTCCAAGATAGAGCTTGTTGGACAATGTTTGTGCATTAAAACCTAGTTTTGGTGTAATGTGCAATTTACCCAAAACCTAGGGCTCAATATGCAAATTACCACTTCAATAAGGTCCCTAATGTTTCTTGGAATCATTTAGATCAAAGAAAATGAGAGGGGAGCGTCATTTGAATTAAGTTGGAGGAGAGAGAATCTTGATATTAAAATAATCAAGATTTAAGCCCAATTGAAACTCTAATTCAATTTAATGCAAGAATAAATAAAATAATTGAAGGGGGCCTTCAAACAAAATTAATATGGTTGGATTCATATGTGTGTGGATATCCTTAAGCCTTGAAAAGGCATGAGCATATCCTAAGGAGGTGAAATTCCACTCACCATTATTATAAGAAAAAGAAATTCCACTCAAAAATGGATATTGATATTATAAGGGTTAAGGTGCTTAATTTCTTTTCCCTTTATTCTTAGATAATGGAAGGGAGATCGGTGGGAATATAGATGACCTTGCATACAAGAAACCAAGGGGGAGATGGTGGAAATAATTTTGGAATAAAAAGACTTTTATAAAAGTATTTTCTCTCTCATTGAATTTCTTATAAAAAACCCTTTCCAAGCCAAATGAAAGGTTTTTCCGTTTCCACTTCTTCTCTTTGCTTGGAAACCGACCAAGGGAGCTAGGAAGGACCAGGAGGACACCCCCAACCTTTTGGTAAGGTTCTTGATCCATTTCACCTTGATTCCATGGTGGAAATGAAAAATAAATTATGGATTTCTTCTTATTTCGATCTCCTCTTCAACCCTAGCTAATCTTTTCAACCAAAAGCTTGAGGACGAGCCTAGGGGAAGTTGCAAAAGCTTCATCCACCATTTTTTCCGTGATATTGGAGCTTTGGATCTCAATTGGAGGTGGGTTTTATAACTTGAACCCTTGATTTTGTTATTGCATTCAATTCCTTATCAAATAAAGATCATTTCCACATTCACGATAATTGATTTGGTTGATGGGTGAAATCACCATGGAAACCACAGTAGGTTTCGTGAGTTTAGAGATTGAAGATGATAAGCACACACCTCTCCAAATATCAGGACAAACGGTCTCAACTCAAGTGCTCAAACGGTTTCCCAAAACTGTTTGGGAGCAAACGATTTCAAACCGTTTGAGGAGAAACAGTTTCACCAAACCGCATGAGGCCAAACAGTTTCAGACCGTTTGGTGATGTTGACCAGGGTTGACCATTTGGGGATTTGTTCATAATGATCTAGATTAATGACCCATCAGTTATATTTGATTATCTCCAATTGGTTTATGAGTTGAAGGTCTATCAATCACCAAAACCCTAATCGGGTTAAGTGCTGATTTCCAATTTGCTTGAGTTTGAAACTTGGGTTGATTGACCCAAATGGTTTCAAAACCGTTTGGGGATCACCCAAACGGTCTCAAGACCGTTTTGCGGTAAACCAAGACCGTTTGGAGGTCTAGGGTTGAGTATGGTTAGGTGGTCGAAGACCCAAAGGTACTAAGTTGAAGTGCAATCAAATGCTGATTTGGTGATCAATCCAATGATCCAAACCCTAATTGGTTGACTTGGATTTTGATGTTGACATGGGAAAACGGTCTCAAGACCGTTTGGAGGTCATCCAAATTATCTCAAGACCGTTTGGGGTCAGGTCATGTTCAATTTGGATGATGGTTCAATGGTTTCAAAGTAACTAATCTTACATTGATTAATGTTGAAGGATCATCGATTCCAAACCCTAATCCAAATGATTCAAACCCTCATTGATGACCAATTGAGGGTCAAATCAGTTGATGGTTGACCTATTTAACTCAATAGACGTATGATGATAGGTCTAATTGATGATTTATTGCATGAATCCAATGGTTGAAGGAATCAACATTGGAAACCCTAATTCAATTTGATTGGTTGAGACCATATTTGGTCCATGCGGTTTTGAGGAGGTTTGGACCAAACGGTCTCAAGACCGTTTGGGACCAAACGATCCCAAACCGGTTGAGTTCATGCAGTTTCAAAAAGGTACCTTAGCAAATGGTTTCAAGTGACCAACTTTAGCAAACGATCTTGAGGGTCACCTTTAGCAAATGATCTTGAGGGTCACCTTTAGCAAATGATCTTGAGGGTCACCTTTAGCAAACGATCTTGAGGGTCACCTTTAGCAAACGATCTTGAAGGTCACCTTTAGCAAACGGTTTCAAGGGTCACCTTTGGCAAATGGTTTCAACTTCAACTTTACCAAACGGTTTCAAATATGTAATCAAGACCGTTTGGAGGTTTATTGAGCAAGACCGTTTGAGGTCTGATTGGTCAAGAATGTTTGAGGTCTAAGAGTTCAAGATCATTTGAAATGTAATAAACCAAATTGTATGAACACTTAAGGTGAATAAAGGTCAATTGTTTAAGCGAACAATTACATGATGTAATCCAAGGGTGATTATAATAATGGTACCCTTAATGAGATAGGGTGATTAGTAACCTTTGAATAATTAAGCTTTAATGATCATGGTGTAATGACATAACTCATAGTGTCAATTCTTCTTTCAAGTTGAAGTTGACTTAGTCTAATCAAGGCTGAAGTAAACATCATCTTATAGAAGATGAGAGAGAAGACTTCCTATATGAACGATAACCATGTAATGGTTAAGTCTTATCACTTTCAATATAAATGAATAATTAATTAGAGTATGATCCTTTATAATGAGATCATGAACCCTAATTATAAAGGTTAATAAATCATAACCCTAATTGAGGACATTGATAGGTGAAATCCTAATACATGATGATAGTATGATCTTAATTCATAGTGATGACATGAGAAACCCTAATTCAGGGTACTTTGATGTTCTCTCCTACTTGGGGTGAATAGTAAACCCTAATCTAGGGTGATGTGATGTAAATAGTAAACCCTCATCTAGGGTGATGTGATATGCATAGTAAACCCTAGTCCAGGGTGATGTGATATGAATAGTAAACCCTAATCTAGGGTGTTGTGATATGAATAGTAAGCCCTAATCTAGGGTGATGTGATGTGAATAGTAAACCCTAATCTAGGGTGATGTGATATGAATAGTAAACCCTAATTTAGGGTGATGTGATATGAATAATAAACCCTAATCTAGGGTGATGTGATATGAATAGTAAACCCTAATCTAGGGTGATGTGATGTGAATAGTTAACCCTAATATAGGGTGATGTGATATGAATAGTAAACCCTAATCTAGGGTGATGTGATGTGAATAGTAAACCCTAATCTAAGGTGATGTGATACGAATAGTAAACCCTAATCTAGGGTGATGTGATGTGAATAGTAAACCCTAATCTAGGGTTATGTGATGTGAATAGTAAACCCTAACTATGGAATGTTAATGATAAACCCTAATCTAGGGTGAATTGATGTGTATAGTAAACCCTAATCGTGGGTTATTGAATATAAACCCTAATTAAGGATGATTTCATATGTAACCCTAATTGAGGAAGAATCCATGATACATCCCAATTGAGGGTAATGTTATGAGAATCCTTAATTAAGATTAATGTTATGAGAAACCATAATATAGGGTAATGTTATGTGAAACCCTAATTAAGAGTAATATTATGAAAACCCTGAAGAATGATGTGAAGTGAGACTTAAATCCAGGATGATGCCATATAGTGATATGTGCAATCATAGTCATGGTATAATGGCCAATACACTAAAGTAGGATGTGGTCATTACAATCAAGTAAGATGAGGATGTTATAACCATGAAGGGTAAAGTTGATGAACTATATGAATGGTAATGTTGATACCCTAATGAATACGAGTCTAAAAGACAAGATGATGCCCAGAACATTATATATCTAATTTCATGTATGTGTAACAATCCTATACATCTTACAATGATGAGGGTATGAAACTTTTAGGAGTGAAGTATGCAATATTATATAATAGAGTGAATAACATCCTAAGAGTTGACATACCTAAGATAGTTGATAATGGTTTATCCTATATTTGACATTGCTTAACCATTGGACAAGTCCATATCATTAAAGCTAGCTGGAAAATTCTAATGTATAACCTATGCACCATATGATGAAAGTGACAAGTTAGAGGATAAAGTATTAAGAGGGAAATACCTTAATACAAGGTTAGTTGATTAACTTAAACAAGATGGAAATGAAAAGGAAGTGATATATCAAGACATGATAGATATTATATTCAGCATTTCAGGGTGGACACACCTTGATGAGCCTCTAATCCAATATCCTTGGATAAGAAACACATGGAGTGTGTGATATGAAATTGTTACAATAAAGTTGTAATAACCCAATGTACCTTTGATAAATGTTGACTAATATACCTTGAGAATGGGGTTAAGCCAAATTAATGAGCATGATGTAATCATACCATGACAAGGATGAGAAATGAACTCATACCTTGAATTGATGATCATTAATGATATATGATGAGAATGGTGATCATAAGCAAATACTTATAATATCTTTGAATACTCCTAGAGGAATGGATCAACATAATAGAGTTGAACTAATAATGTAAGCATGAAACCCTAATTAATGTAAGATGGGAAACACTAACCCTAATTTTGGGTAAAGGGAATGAAAAGCCCTAATTGACAGATAACCCTAATCCTGATAAAGGATGGCGGTGTTACTGATATTTCATATGATGTGACAAATGACTTACATGATTGTTATCATGACTTTTAATCATGTAGACATCATGAGATGATGAACATAGCTAGACCTGAGCTATGACATTCATATAATAAATATGTTGAATGGCCTTATGTGCCTAATGTGTAGTTTCTTAGTAAGAGTAACAAAAGGTATACGAACCTTATGAGTCCATGAATAACTGCTGCCTAGTAAAAGGTGATAAAATGCTTAATGCCTTGTGAGCCATGTGAGATAGTTGTGTAACAAGTATCATGTATACCTCGGTCTAAGAACCTAGAGGTAATAGTTACCTAACTAGTGGTAACAGTGATAGTGATGAATTGAGGGTATGAATACCCAAAGTTGATTAGTATGACAATGATGATGTTGAGGGATATGAACTTTCAAAGAAATGAAATGAGGGATTGAAATCCCAATGTCTTATAAAGACTGAGAAGTGATTGATGAAAATAGTACATATTTCTTTATAGCATTTGTATGAATAAGTTATGTTTGAGAACTTGACTGATGCTAAAAGAATATGCTAATGTACCTAATTAATCAAGTGAAATCATATCATGTAGAGCCCTGACCATAGATCCATCATCGTCAGCAAATTGGTGATGGTGAAACGGGTTGCTTCGCAGCAAAAACCCATAGGGCATACTTTTGAGTATGTGGGGGTTATGGGCACGAATATCCTTACGCCCTAATGGAGGAATTGATGTGAGATAAACATTAAATCCCTCAATCCTTCATTACTTATACCGGGATGGATGTATCACGAATCCCCCGATGATTGGGACAGATGCAGTATACATCTCCCAATAATGTTAATGCCGGATCGATGGAGATAAACATGAAATCTCACGATCATGAAGTGAGTACAACACGCCACTGTAACTCTAATAGCAAAGTTGCCAGTATACCCTGGAAAGCTATATATATATATAGCAGAGATACAAGATATCCTGCATGTGATCTCGCACTGACCGAGATATGGGAGGTCTTGGTAGCCGGCTCTACCATTGACCTTGTATGGTACCGATTTCAACTTCGCAGTGGTCGGTTGGAGTATGAGCGGTATACCTCATCTCCTCAGGGCATAAGTATGATTGTAAAATGTAATCAGCCATAT
This sequence comes from Alisma plantago-aquatica, assembly GCA_963693085.1. Lineage (NCBI taxonomy): Eukaryota > Viridiplantae > Streptophyta > Magnoliopsida > Alismatales > Alismataceae > Alisma > Alisma plantago-aquatica. The sequence continues at coordinate 252,341,768 of OY856409.1, forward strand.
AACATGTTTGCTTAAGGATTGAATATGAGAACTCATTGGCTGTTGTTACATTCCTTTTTATGCATCTCTAGTTGATAGATGCTATTTATATCTCCTTTTATTCATTGCAAATTATATAAATGAATTATGAATCTATCATAAGTAGATACAATGTTCTCCTTAAGGAAGGAGATTATTTTACTCTGTTCATTCAATGTTTAACACTGCTATTAATATATAAGAACTTTAGTTCAATTTTAATCATAATAAACTGCTGTAACAATGTTTTGGCAGAGAGTTATATCTCCTGCTGGGACAATTTACAATTGTCTCACCCCCGTGGGATCCAATGTTTTTAGGTAAACGCAGAATAAGAAGAAGGAACCCTATATCAAGGGAAAGTCTACAGCAGTATCAGAGACAACAGTGATGACTCAGGTGGAGGCACTGGCTTCCAAGTTTTGTATAGATAGTAGTCCTATGTGTCGTCTCTGTAATCTCAGGTCCTCGGAGTTCATAGTTAGTGTTTTAATGAATCGATCCAAGATTTTGGCTTGATGCCTCGAAGTTATAAGCTGTCTATATATTATGTCTTGAGACAGCTGATGTTGTAAATCTCGAGAAGAGATGTGCAAGACATGTACTTTGAAATAGAATGTAAATGTTATACTTTGGTTCTTGAAGAAAAAGATTTCCTATGTGTGGATCTCTTTGCAAACAGTTTTAATTTTTAGTGATTTTCAGTAATCCACTGCAAATAATTCACTTCTGCTTAGTTAATCTTGTGTTTTGTAAGTTGGATGCCACATTAAGACTACCTAATGAGAGTCTGAATAAGGTTTGCTATACATGTAGTGATTGGGTGCACTATGACACTTTATAGGTTGAAGTTGTTATCCAACTTATTCATATTACATGGATAGAAATGACGTGTTGCTAAATACCAATATTTGCTTGTGAGGTTTTGAACATCACTAGAAACATAATAAAAAATTTAAGGGGTCACACACATAAGGATTCATAAATGAATTGGAGTTCATAGTCAAACATCTAATTAGAATGTTCTAAATCACATACATGCCGATTTCCTATCGAAATGCTTGACTGGGAAAGCCAATTAGTCGACTTGATGGTTGGGATCAATTGATCAATTGACTACTAGATGATTGATAAACCACCATGTTGGGAAACTGGCTAGTCGGTCAACCGTGTATCCTAGTCAATTGACTGCATTGAAGTCATAAAAATGTGGGTATCCCTAGTTTGCAACACCTTGACCATGCTTGTGACTTCCAAATTGAAATGCTCACCTCAACGAGTATCTCAATTCAAAGGCCACACACTAGGCCAGAAAGAAGAAAATCAAGGTAGTCAAAGTAAACCAAAGTAGCACTTGCACATGAACAATAAACAAACCACAACAACACAAGGTCACCATTAAACATATAATTACATGATGAATTATTATGAATTGATGTTACACATTGAATAGTAAACTTCTGTATGTGCACATACTACATCTATAACATGATATTTGGACAATAGGTCCACCTGTACATAAAAACACTACAAAACTCTCAGTTATCCAGAGTCTTCAAGTCACCTAAACAAGGGATTACCAGTGGTACACATCAACACAATATTCCAAAATATTTTAGTGAGTATGCCTACGTGTTTCAAATACCTCTTTCATACTATGACTTGTCAATAAGGTAAAATAAGAACTTGGCAGTAATCAACAAATATAAAACATATTTAAATAGAGGTATTTATTAACAAAAGAGCACATATTTTAATCACATTTCATTGTATCATCCATGCATTTTACTACTAAACAGATACATGCATTAAGGCCTTATGGTATGCTTACTAAAGAGATAGATCATTGCATAAGGTGATCTTATTACCAAAGAGACCGATCACTCACAAGAACTATGCTTACCAAAGAGATATACTGCTATGATATAATAGATCATATATATTATGTTTCATGTATTCATAACTATATGTATGTAAAATCAAGAAAGATAACATACAAGAACAATCATTTCATCTAATATCATATGCCAAGTATTTTATACACATATTATACAACCATACTAAATAGTAGGCCAAGTAAGAGGTACAATGTACCTTGTAAAGAGATATCCTAATCATCACATATTTCTTGGGTCAACTACAACCTTGGTCAACTGCTAATTAAGATAAGATCACATATACCATGCATTAGCTCTCATCATTAATTTTAGCATGTCCATTTTATGGTTTTACTTATCTCATTAGGATATTTCCATCATTACTTGTATTCTTATCTTGGAATTATCTTAAGAATTTCACACTTCAGATTATGTCTCATTAACCGATAGTCATGTTTCACATGATTATGCAAACATATTAACCTTAGGTCACATTAATTAGTCATATTAGGGTTTTTAACCATGCATTAAGGGTTCTCTTCATATAATATGAATTTCGTGCATAAGACTAATATATTAGTTGCACATCATGTTCCATATACTTTTATGTACATATTCTGGAAATTTCAAGATTTGTTGAGCACATACATATTTATTGTATTTTATGTAGGCTTATTAGCACTGATTAGGTATATGAAGCAAGTTACATAATTACATGTTCAAACATGATCATATCTGACATAGTATGGATTATGTACCATATTCAAGAGTCATTCACGCATTCTCATAACTTTAGGAGATCATTTGATATTTATTACTCATGAAACAAGTCTAACATATATTATATGGTATTATTATGATTTAAGCATTAAGAGAATGATATAATGGTTTCATGTTGTTTTACTCCTTTTTCTGAGAATTTTGATACTTTGTTTGTAATTTTCTGATAAATGTGCTAATTTCTATAAATTATACCATATTTGAGTATTTTCTGGGGTGTTCTTACCTTTAGGCCAATCATATACAACCATATGTTAGGGAAGGAAACAACTCATTCCTCATATTCTCACACTCAATCGGCCAGTTCTGGGTTGGTTCACATTGGGTCTGACTAGACCACCACTCCCCTCTTTCACTCTCACATTCCTATGCACGCGTAAGACCAGGCATTCTCGTCCGTCTAAGTGCCGCCGCTGGATTCTTCTCCGACAAGATACAATTTCAACTCCAAGTTACTTTTTCTACATCTTTTGCCACTATTCGATTTGTGATTTCTGTTCTAGGCTCTCTGTAAACACTCGTAGATCAAATTCGCTCCATCATCAAAGCTTGAAGAACTCATAACCGTCAAGTTCTGGCAAGGCAGAGCATAAGAGGCAAAAAGCCTAGACTCCATGAATCTCTGAACTAAAGCCTCCAAAACATACAAAAGGACTCTAGAAATTCAACTGCCATCTCCTTTTACGGTGGGAGCCACTGTGGATTGCCCCAAGTAGTGATCATCTTCTTCAACGATGAAGGGTTTGATAGCCATGGAATTCACAATCTGAGGTCGAGTTAGGCCCCCTAATAGCTTCGTCTACCTACTGGGTGTATTTATCCCTCCTCAACTTCTTTGAGTCTGTCTTCTATCTACCTTTCCTACTTATTTCCACCACCTACTTGCCACAAAGGAGAAGCAAAAAAGGGCAGGGCTCATTCTGTCTATGCTCCACCAAAGGATACACTATGAGGGTTAGGATGAATGCTTTCAATAAGGCAAGGCAAACTTCATGCTCAAAAGCACACATAGCCCCTTCTTCTTCGATGTAGGGTAGTGGGTTGGCAGCAGTTCCAATAGTATGAATAACTTGCTCTAACCACAAGGTAGGAGACAAACAATCATCTGTTCAGATCACATCTAAGGGCCAAAGGCTAAACGTTCACTTATGGAAATCCATGGTTTCTCCCCTCATAGGGATATAGCCACTGGATTAGTGATTTAGGGCCAACTACTTGCCACATACACCCATCCCAAGACCAAGGGCATATGACACAGTCAACTTGGGCTAGTAATCCACCCCCTCAGTCCAAAATACCTCAATATACATATATTTGATTACTTATAAACCTTAATAACTTCTTCTATGATCATAGAAACATTATGAAACTTTAACCATAGCTTTATCATAAGTCAAGCTTCATTCCACTAAAAATTCATGCCAAAATATAACTTCTTGGGTAGTCAGTTAATTTATTGAAAGAGACATAAATTTTAGGAACATTATCCTTATCCTATGACCTCCAAACTTCATCAAAGTACTTGAAACTCTTAATATAACACAAACACATGAATACACTTATGTCATTCTGTGTCCAAAGACTCCAAAAGTTCACTCTTTTACATCCTACACACCTAAAAGGAAATTTCATCCTTGAAATTAAGACAAAATCCACTCCATCACATCATAAACATCTTAAAAGAAATTTCATCCCCAAAATTGAGCCACTATATGATTCCAAGGAAAAGCCAAAAGGTCTTCAATCACATGAAGAAACCACTTTAGGTATAACATTCCCACAAACAAGATCTATAGAATATGTATGTACCACTCCTAGGAGGATTTCTAGATCATCTAGGTTGTAATATCACCCACATAAGATTGAAACAAGGGTTTAGAGCTCACATCATCTCATGACATCTTGTATATTTAGGATTTGCACCCTTTACACCAAATATTAATGATTTCAAACATCAATTTATACATTTAGTGAAGGGGTTAATTACAATTAACCTACTTTATCCATCTATATCTTATCAAAATTCCATCATCATTATATTCTACAAATTCTCAAACTACATGCAATATATTTATTAAGAACTAACATTAACACCTCAGTTAATACTCAATCTTAATATTATCTCACTTGACTTGTGTATTAATTTGCTACTTGATTAGTGATTTTAGCACATGATTAGTCAACTATATTTTATCATCATCATCCATTTGTATGGTTAACCATGTATGCATAAGAGCTATCAATCCATAACAGGTTCTCCATCATGTCATACCTACATATCATAGCTCAAACTTATATGACAAACATAAATACATTATATCAGGATTGTGCTAAGCAAACTTATACAAGTGGCTTGTCAAACATATACCTTCTCCCTTTGGGTCTCACTCTCTCTAGAGTTAACTCTATAACTGGTCCAATACTAGAGGTCCTCCTTTTTAAAAGATCATGAGGCTCTTGTTGATTCATATCTTCTCTCAACTTAGATGATCTTATCTTAGAAAAGCATAGGTGCATGCATTATCAAATCTGATGTCAAAACCTCATAACTAAACCTTAATTCTTAAAGACAAACATCGATCATTATAAACCATATTATCACATTATATAAAACTTAAATCATATCATCTAAACCTATTTCATCTATCACATATTCTAACAAGGCTTTAGACATCTAATCTAGAATAATTTCTCTTCTAGACTAATGTCACTCACTTTCACTTAGGTGCATGCCTACCTCTTACTCATACATGTGCAGGGTTCATTTACTTACATACATAATAAAATATTATATAGTTTTTCTCTAATAAAATATGGGTTAGAGAAAACTTTCAAGATTTGAGCTGATTGGAAAAAAGACCAAATCAGCAAGCAGAGTGTATCACACATAGTAAAGAGTCTAATGCCATGTCACCTAGTGAAAAGGGTGATAACAAGGTGTAGACTAGTGTATCTACTTAAAACATAGATGCATCATATGTGAAGGGTTTCTCTTCCTGTGATGCACCCAAATAAAACAACATCCCATACCGCCACACTATAAGGAAAGAATGACACCTCATGACTTGCTATACAACAAGCACCAATTTAAACCTAGTTCTCAGACATCTAGGTTCTAACCTAGAGGCTTAGTCATGTATATTCTCTAAAAGATGACCAATCTAACACTAAATATTTTTAGGTTCAATGTTTTTTTAGTTTTGAGCTGCATAATGAGCATATGTCCACTCTTTGTTAGTGTTCATGCTTTGATAATACATGTGACGTCCCCAGATTTTCAATGCCTTAACCACACATGTGACATCCAAATTGAATTGGTCATCCCAACAAGTATCTCAATTAAAACACCACACACTAGGCCAAGAAGAAATAGATCAAGGGAGTCATAAGAAACAATAGTTCACATGAACAATACACATATCACAACAACAAAAGCTCACCATTAAACGTATAATTACAAAATAAATTATTACAAGTTAATGCTACACATTGAATAGTAAACTTTTACATGTGCACATACTAAACTTATAACATGATCTTTAGACAATAGGTCCACCTATACATCATCTCACTACACAACTCTCAATTATTTAGAGCCTTTAAGATCATATATCCAAATCACATAAACAAGGGATTACGAGTGGTAAATATCAACACCATATTCTAAAATGTCATACAGAGTATGCCTACATGTTTCAAATACCTCTTTCATACCATGACTTGGCAATAAGATAAAACTAGAACTTGATAGTAATAAGCAAGTATAACAACATATTTAAACAAAGATATTAATTAACAAAAGAGCACTTATTTCAATCACATTTGCATTATATAAACCGTGCATTTTCCTACCAAAGGGATAAATGCATTAAGGCCTTATAATTTTCTTACCAAAGAGATAGATCATTATACAAGGTGATATGCTTGCCAAAGAGATAGATCACTCACAAGCACCATGCTTACCAAAGATATATAATGCTATGATATAATGGATGATATATATTATGTTTCATGTGTTCTTAGCTATATGTATGGAAAATAAAGCAAGATAACATACAAGAACAAATGTCTCATCTAATATCATATGCTTAGTATTTTATACACATATTGTACAAACATACTAAATAGTAGGCCAAGTAAGAGGTAAAGCATACCTTAAAAAGAGATATCCTAATCATCACATATTTCTTGGGTCAATTCTGACCTTGCTCAACTCCTGATAAGACAAGATCACATATACCATGCATTAGATCATTAACCCTAACATGTCCATTTTAGGATTTTACTTATATCATTAGGATATTTCCATCATTACTTGAATTCTTATCTCAAAATTATCTTACACATTTATTGCATCAGATTTTGGCTCATTAATTGATAATCACATTTTACATGATTATACGAATACATTAACCTTCGGTCATATTCATTTGTCATATTAGGGTTATTAACCATGTATTAAGAGTTCTCTTCATATAACATTGATTTCATGCATAAGACTAATATATTGGTTACACATCATGCTCCATATGCTTTTAAGTACATATTCTGGAAATTCCAAGATTTGTTGAGCACAAACATATTTATTATATTTTATAGGCTTATTATCCCTAATTAGATATATGAAGCAAGTTACATAATTACATGTTCAACTGAACGTATCTGACATAGTATGGATTATATACCATATTTTAGAGTTACTTATGCATTCTCACAACTTTAGGACATTGTTTAATATTTATTACTCATGAAATAAGTCTAATATATCTTACATGATATTACTATGATTTAAGCCTTAAAAGACTAAAATAATGGTTTCTTGTTATTGTAATCCTTTTTTTTGAAAATTTTGGTACTTTGTGATTTTCAGATAAATATTCTTATTTATGTAAATTATAATAGATCTCGGTATTTTCTGGGGTATTCTTACCTTTAGCCTAATCATACGTTGCCACATGTCCGGGAAGGATGCAACTCATTCCTCATGTGCTCACACTTGGTCAGCCGATTCTGGGTTGGTTTATATCGGGCTTGACTGGACCACCGTTCCCCTCTTTCACTCTCACGTTCCTATGCATGTGCAAGACCATGTATTCTCACCTGTGTGAGAACCCTCACTGAATTATTCTCTGACGAGTGATAACTTTAACTCCATGTTACATGTTCATCATCTTTTGTCACCATTGGCTTCGTGATTTCTCTATTGGGCCATCCGTCAACACCAGAAGATCAGAGTCACTCCATCATCCAAGGATGAAGACCTCATCACTGTTAGGTTCTGGCAAGGCAGAGTACAAGAGGCAAAATGCCTCAATTGCATGAATCTCTGAGCCAAAGCCTCCAAAACTTATGAAAGGCCTCCAAAAACTCAATCTCCACCCCCGTTTGTTGTGGAAGCCACTATGGATCTCCCATGGTAGTGGTATTCTTCTCCAGTGATGAAGGGTTTGACGACTAAGGAATTCACATTCAGAGGTCAAGCTAGGTCTCCTGATAGCATTGTCTACTTACTAGGTGTCTTTATCCCTGCTCAACTTCCTCAAATCTCTCTTCTAACTACCTTTCCTACTACTATACCCCACCTGCTCACCATAAAGGAGAAACAACAAAGGGCGGGGCTTGTTCCCTATCTATGCTCCACCAAAGGCCACACTATGAGGGTCACAATGAATGCTCTCAATAAGGAGAGGAAAACTTCCCACTCAAAAGTGCACATACCCCTTCTTATTCAACATGGGGTATTGGGTTGGCCACAATTCCAATAATATAAATACCTTGATCTAACTGCAAGGTAGTAGACAAAAAAACATCAGTTCTGATCACACCTAAGGGCCAAAGGCTAAACTTTCAATCTGTGGTTTCTCCCCTCCTAGGGATATAGCCACTGGATCATAGATTTAGAGCCAAATACTTGCCACACAGACCCCACCCAAGACCAAGGGCGTATGACACATTCAACTTAGGCTAATAACCCATTACCTTAGTCCAAAGTACCTCAATATGCATATTATTTGATTATTTTAAACCTTAGTAACTTCTTATGAGATCATCAAAACATTACCTAAATTTAACCATATCATTATCATAAGTCAAGCTTCTCACTAAATTTTCCTGGAAAAATATCACTTCTTGAGTAGTCAGTTAATTCATTGAAATAGACATAAATTTTAGGAACATTAAAGATATAATCCATATCCTATGGCCTCTAAACTTCATCAAAACACTTGGAACTCTTAACATAACTCAAACACACAAGTACACTTGTGTCATTTTCTATCCAAAGACTACAAAAGTTCACTCTATCTCATCCTACACACCTTAAAGAAAATTTTGTCCTTGAAATTAAGACAAATTCCACTCCATCAAATCATAAACATCTTATAAGAAATTGTTCCTGAAGTTAAGCCATTCTATGATTCCAAGGAAAAGCCGAAAGGTCTACAACCACATGAAGGCAACCACTTTATGTGCAACACTACCACAAGCAAGATCTCTAGAACATATATGCACCACTCCTAGGAGGATTTCTAGAGAATCTAGAGTGAAATATCACCCACATAAGATTGAAACAAGGGTTTAGAGATTAAATCATATCATGACACATATATAGGATTTACATCCTTTTATACCAAAGATTAACAATTTCAAACATAACATAATACATTGTATGAAGGAATTAATTACAATTAACCCACTTTATCCATCTATATTATATCAAGATGCCATCATCATTACATACTACAAATCTTCAAGCTATATCTAATATATTTATTAAGTACTAACATTAGCACCTTAGTTAATACTTACTGGTAATATTATCTCAGTTAACTCGTGCATTACTTTGCAACATTTATTAGTGACTTCAACACATGATTAACCAACTATATTTTATCTTCATTATCCATTTGTATGGTTAACCATGTATGCATAAGAGCTATCAATCCGTAATAGGATTTCTATCATTTCATACCTACATATCATTGCTCAAACTCAGACGACAAACATACATATATTATATCAGGATTGTGCTAAACAACTTATACAAGTGGGTTGTCAAACATATGCAAAAAGTTTATCCAGTCCAATTGAGGTTACCTTGACCGAAATCATGAGGGTAGTTTCATGCTCAGACTCTCTAAGGCAAACTCATCTCTGTGAGTATATCATGTGCAAAAACTTTATCTTCCCTCTTAGGTCTAGGGTTCTCAAGTCTACCACATTGGCACTAGTGATCAACATTCCAAGATTTATCCACACAAGCACAAACCAAAACATCATGATGTGCCATTCTCTTCATAGGTTCTCTACCTAGAGACATGCTCACCCAAAACTCTCTTATATACACAACCACTAGAATTTTACAAGGAGCCACCAACCCAAGCTTGAGGCTTTATAGAAACTAATATAGTTACCTCCTCCAGGGTCTCAGGACCTTTCCCTCACCCAGATGGTAGGTTCTCATATTCATATTCACATGTATATAGAAGCCTCTCTCAAACTCTAGGGTTTGGTCTTCCCAAGTATATATAGAGTTTAAAAGTGCTATACAAATCATGCACAAAGCAATTCAACTCATTCACTTGGGATTAGTCTAGTTTAGGATATATCACAAAAAATATTTCTCAAAATCCTCATATCTTGGAGTTTAGGTTCTATGACCTTCTCCATATGGGTCTCACTCTCTCTAGAGTTAACCCTATAGCTGGTCCCAACACTAGAGGTCCTACTTTATAAAATAGCTTGAGGCTCTTACTGGTTCATATCTTATCTCAACTTACCTTATCTTATCTTAGAAAAACATAGGAACTTGCATCATCAAGTCTCATGTAAAATACTCAAAATTGAACCTTAATCCTTAAATACAAATATTGATCATCATAAACCATATTATCACATTATGTAAAACTCAAATCATATCATCTAAACTTATTTTGTCTATTCCATCTGTCATGTATTCCAACAAGGGTTTAGACATCTAATCTAGAACCATTCTCTCTTATAAACTGATGTCACTCACTTTCACTTAGGTGCATGACTATAAAATAAAATATTATATAATTTTCTCCGATAAAACCAGTGTTAGAGAAAACTTTCAAGATTCGAGCCGAGGAAACACCAAATCAGCAAACTGAGTGTCCCACACATAGTGGAGAGTCTAGTGCCATGTCACCTAGTGAAAAGGGTGAGAACAAGGTGTAAAATAGTATAGATATCCAAGACATAGACGAATCATATGTCAAGGGTTTCTCTTATTGTGATGCACATCATCTCCAAATCATGCAACATCCCATACCACCACATTATAAGGAAAGAATGACACCTCAGGACCTGCAATATAACAAGCACAAGTCTAGACCTAGTTCTCAGACATATAGGTTCTAACCTAGAGGCTAAGTCAGATCTAGTATCTAAAAGTTCACTAATCTAACCCTAAATATTTTAGGTTCAAGGTTTTCTCTAGTTTGAAGTTGCATAATGAGAAAATGTCAGGCTTTTCTAGTGTTTATGCTCTAATATCACCTGTAATGTCCCTAGATTTTCAATGCCTTGACCACACGTGTGACGTCTAGATTGAAATGCTCACCTCAGTGAGTATCTCAATTCAAACACCACACACTAGGACAAGAAGAAAAAAATCAAGGGAGTCAGAGGAAACAACAGTAGCACATGCACATGAACAATAAAAAAACCACAAAAACACAAGCTCACCATTCAACATATTATTACAAAATGAATTATTAAAAATTCATGGTACATATTGAATAGAAAATATTTACATGTGCACATAATACATCTATAACATGATCTTTAGATAATAGGTCCACATGTACATCAACTCGTTACACAACTCTCAATTATCTAGAGTATTTAAGATCATATGTTCACATCATCTAAATAATGGATTACTAATGATACTCATTAGCACAATATTATAAATATTATATTGAGTACGCCTATGTGTTTCAAATGCCTCTTTCATACTATGACCTGGCAATAAGATAAAACTTTAACTTGGCAGTAATAAACAAATATAATGACATACTTAAATAGAGATATTTATTAACAAAAGAACACATATTTTAATCACATTTCCATAATATCATCCATGCATTTGCCTACCAAATGAATACATCCATTAAGGCCTTATGATATGCTTACAAAAGAGATAGATCATTGTACAAGGTGATCTTCTTACCAAGGAGATAGATCACTCTCATATCTGACATGATATGGATTATATACCATATTTTAGAGTTATTTATGCATTCTCATAATTTTAGGTCATCGTTTTATATTTATTACTCATGAAACAACTCTACTATATCTTGTTATTACTATGATTTAAGCACAAAAAGACCGACATAATGGTTTCATGTTGTTGTACTCCTTTTTTGAGAATTTTAGTACTTTGTCTGTAATTTTCTGATAAACATGCTAATTTCTATAAATTCTACCACATCTGATATTTCTGGGGTATTCTTACCTTCAAGCCAATCATACACGGCCACATGTCAGGGAAGGCTACAACTCATTCCTCATGTGTTCACACTTAGTTGGTTGGTTCTAGATTGGTTCACATTGTGTCTAACTGGACCACCACTCCGCTCTTTCACTCTCACATTCCTATGCACCCACAAGACCAATTATTCTTGCCTGTGCGAGTGCCGCCGCTAGATTATTCTCTGGGGAGCGACAACTTCAAGTCCATGTTACCTTTTCTACATCTTTTATCACCATTGGCTTCGTGATTTCTTTACTAGCCCCCCCATAAACACCAAAAGATTAGAGCCACTCCATTGTCCAAGGTTTAAGACCTCACCGCCATGAGGTGCTCACAAGGCGGAGCACAAAAGGCAAAACACCTCTGCTCCATGAATCTCCAGACCAAAGCCTCCAAAACATATGAAAAGCCTCCAGAAACTCAATCCTTGCCTCAGTTTGTGGTGGGAGCCACGGTGGATTGCCCCTGGTAGTGGTATTCTTCTCCAAGGATGAAGGGTTTAATGGCCATGGAATTCACAATATGAGGTCAAGCTAGGTCTCCTGATAGCCTTGTCTATCTACTGGGTATCTTTATCCCTCCTCAACCTCCTCAAATCTCTCTTCTAACTACCTCTCCTACTTTTATCCACCACCTACTTGCTGTAAAGGAGAAGCAACAAAGGGCGGGGCTCGCTCTCTATCTATGCTCCACCAAAGGCCACACTATGAGGGTCAAGATGAATGCTCTCAATAAGGCGAGGCAAACTTCTTTCTCAACAATGCACATAGAATCTTCTTCTTTAACATGGGGTAGTGGGTTGGGTGCAATTTTTGACTACCGTTCTCTAACCGCAAGGTAGGAGACAAACACTCATCTATTCAGATCACATCTAAGGGCCAAAGTCTAAACATCTACTTATGCCAATATGTGGTTTCTCCCCTCCTGGGGCTATAGCCACTGGATTGGGATTTATGGCTTACTACTTGCTAAGTAGACCCAACCCAAGACCAAGGGCACGTGACACAATCAACTTAGGCTAATATTCCACTACCTTAGTCCAAAACACTTCAATATGCACATTGTTTGTTACTTCTAAACCTTAATAACTTCTTCTAAGATTATCAAAACATTACCAAACTTTAATCATAGCTTTATCATAAGTCAAAATTCATTCCATTAAAATCTTGTGCCGAAATATCACTTATTGAGCATTCAATTAATTCATTGAAAGATACATCAATCTTAGGAACATTTAAGATACAATCCATATCCTATGACCTCCAAACTTCATCAAAGCACTCAAAACTCTTAATATAACTCAAACACATGAAACACTTATGTCACTTTATATATAATGACTCCTAAAGTTAACTCTATTACATCCTACACACCTTAAAGGAAATTTCATCCTTGAAATTAAGACAAATCCCACTCCACCATAGGAAACAACAAGGAATATGCATCTATTCAATATGGAATCAAACTGTTCAATTAAAATCAGGCTGTAACTATCAAAATGTATGACCAGGAAAGTTGATGGGTCACTGAGTGACCACACTAGTCCCAATCGGTCTAATGGTTGACTAACTAGGCGATTAAGAGTTCTAGAAGTATTTCTAGTTTTATTCTATTTTGGATATTGATCAGGAACATGATTGGATTTTTAGAGAATCCAAGTCCATGACTCCCCTTTATAAAAAGGGTGCATGTCCAAAGAGGGACACAATTATTGAGAGACACATTGTCTAATAGTTCTTCTTGGAAAGAGAAAAACTTACCCCAACCACAAGCCCACAAAAGGAGGAGAAGGAGAGTGAGCATGCCAACATGTCAAAGACATCTTGGGAAAATCTTTATATTTGTACTGGACCCCTTCCTCCAATATCCCTACAAAAACATCTTAAAATCATTAACACATATCATAAGACATTTAATCGTGATTCTCTTGAAAATAAATCGTTCTTAATATCTTGCAAATAAATGTCCATATCTTCCTATGGATATTTTTTTCTCAAGTACGTAGATTTTAAAGATAGGTAATTTGGTTCCTAGATCTATACCATTGAGTTGATATGCACTTTGGTGCATGGGTCTAACTCAATAAAAAATATGTGTTTTTTATATTTTTTTCTTATTCTTGAATAAAATATGACCTTAAAACTTTATGAATTGGAAACATGATTCCATTATACTTAAAATTATAATTCTTCCATAAAATCATTTATTTATATAGTTATCATATTTTTAATTGAATACCTTTTCCAGAATAATAACAAATTTCCTTAGAAAATACAAAAATAGAATGTAATTACTAAAATAATGGTCAATAGGCCCTAGCCTCAATTGGAGGAAATCATAATATGACTATTATCTTGGTTCAAGGTTTTAATATGCTACTAAGCACAACAAAAGTTCCATTAGCATGTACATAAAAAGAAGTACCATGAGTACCCTTAATATCTAAATAACCCCTACTTAGATAGAATACTAGTCAAATAAGTGTTCAGTGTCCAACTATTTTCTTTTTTTTCACTTAGTGTGTTAATTATATTTTTTTACTCCTTATAATCCTAAAATTTAGAAAATATTAGTAATGATAAAGTTAATCCATGATCCACTTAGTTTTAGTTACACCCTTAATAGTCCATTGTATTTAGTAATCATCCGTCTACCCTACAATTTTCATTTGTAGGTTGATTTTTATATACATCATTATATAAATGCCTCCTATGATTAAGTAAAATTAACAATAAATCATATGTATTGTCCTTCATGATAATTATTGTATATAATCATGAATAAAAATATCAATTTTTGCTTCTTACACATACAAGCATTCTAGTCTAAGTGCATACCAGACAAGTATGTGAAGTTAGATTTGAAATACATAAAAGTTGAATAATATTCATTTACTAAATGAAATCATATAATTACAATATTTTGGTTCATATATGCTCAATAATAATCATTTTATTCATCAGTACCATAAGTTCACTTACTTAAGTAGTAACTTCAATGTTTAAAAGAATGATCACAATGTGTATTTCATTATATAAAAATTTAGTGAGATATAACTTTGACTTAGGATTAAGTGTACCAAAATAGGTTTATAAAAATTTCCCCAAAGTTTATGTCATCCTTTACTAATTTTTATACCCAAAATACCCTTGTGAGGTTTTAGGTCAAGAGCACATTACTTCACTTATTTAAGGTAGTAACTTCAATGCTTACAGGAATGATCATAATGTGTATTTAATTATATAAAAATTTAGTGAGATAGAACTTTGGCTTAGGATTAAGTATGCCAAAATACATTTATTAAAATTTCCCCAAAGTTTATGTCATCCTTTAATAATTTTTATACCCAAAATACCCTTATGAGGTTTTAGGACAAGAGCATGTAACATAATGAAAACCAAGAAAACTGAGAAGTACATTCATGTATACTTAGTTTCATTAAATGAATGCTGATATATTTATGACTTTGACTACTACATTCTATGTTAATCATCTAAATACAAATTTGACTAATTTTTCCCCTTTATAGGATAAAAAAAGTGGGTATATATAATATTACTCACACTTTCAAATAAAAAATCAAAATTGTTTTTTTTATGATAAATTGAATTCCCTGACTGTATTTATAAACTAGAATATTCCTTTTGAAATAATATCTTTTAGGGGAATCATGACCTTTGGATCTAGACCCAACAATATTTGTGGTCATCCTCTAGATCAGAATTTTCTACTGCCATGTATATTTTTTCATGGAACATGAAACAACAGATATATTTCACTCGATGAAGAATATTGTAAGAAACTAAAAGCACACTCATATTTATCAACTCATTGATACATACAATTTTGTGGATGTTTTATGCATTAATTTAATAGAAACCAACCTAAATTATGATCATAATACTTGTGTATTCATTATTTCTAAGGTAATCTTACCACAACACTCTAAAAATTGATCTATCTTTGATAATGCAAGAAATTGACTCCAAAAGAGTTAGTTCGATATTCTCATTGACCTCATGGCCGATCAACCTTTATGAACACTTAAATTAAGAAATAAAACAACAAAAATCCTTATCACCATGATAATCAACATTCTTCAATCGACCAAATGAAGAAAATAATCAAGGTCGATGCTCGATTAAAGGAAAGCTTGATAAGTTCCAATTTAGCTTCTTATCAAGCAATTAGTTGATTAATAAAGGTTGATTAGATTAATACCAACCAAATCATACAATTGAGAGTCAAAAATCAAGCTAGATAGTCGATAGCCTCAACAAGTATCACACAACCCAACACTTAATAGATAACTAAAGCCAACAAAATATAAGTATCACATCTTATGGTCTAGCTCAAAGCATCAATAAAAGACAATCAAGCTAGAAGAGGAATAGTCAAAGGCCAAAGCTTGACTTCCACTGGACCAATTTGCATTCAGTTTGATACCGAGTCATAATTAAAAATAGGTTCCTCCATCTTCACTTTCGAGGCATCTTGACTTTGACCAATTAGTAGAGATGCTTCTCCCAGATCAAAGACTAGAGTGAGTCTGTTTGACCTTGAAAGCGATCTATCTATCTCCTTTGCTAATCAGTCCCTCATCTACCAATTCTATCAATCATGACCTTGAGAATGGAGTCGATGAGAAGAGAAACCTTCAACCAAGAGCAATGGTGATTGACCTACTACTCCTCCATCGATCATATCGGTCGACCTTGGACCTTGATCAAACATATAAGCTGATTCTAAAGATAAAAGGTTAGCTGATCTAAGGATCTATGCTTTGTAATTGACCTCTTTATTCAATATTGCTATGTTATTATTTATCTTTGAAGGTATTGGAAACATCTAATTGTAATCTATTGTTGTCTATTTGCATCATGAAAGGCTAAACTTCTTAAATTTGGGTTGGGAGCATCCTTTAGGCCACCCAACCATGCAATTGTTCCTCTTCTATTTAATATATCTTCTTGCAATTGTTTCACCTTACTCTTATTTATTGCACCATTGTTTTGATAGGATACCTTCTTGTGATGTCTGATCTCAACAAATTTGAAAGTAGTTTAAGAAGATCTAGGGTGTGGAATGTAAAAATCCATGAAAGTGAGAGATCACTGAAGATATATCATATGTTTTGTTCTTGATCTTTAGGTTGCCACCTTGAGAATTAGGTACCCCTTTTGATATATATCTTCCCTAATCTTGATATAGGGAAGGTGGTAGATATTTTTGATATCCGGTTGAAAAGCATGTTTTAATATAAAATAGAGGAGACTACTGTATGGTTGAGAGTAATCTTAATCGGTGAACACTAGTCCAATGTTCCATTTATCATATCTTGACTACACTTGTTTAAGTTGTATTTATTTTGATTCCCTTATTCCTTATTGGGACACTCAACCAACTTGTATTTTGACTATGCTAAGCTATGATTTCTAGTTTCTTATGTAATTTTCACCCTTAACAGTGTGTTCTACCCTACTTGCTACAATGGACTCTATATGTAATTGTCGACATCTCTTAGATTCAGGTACAAATTTAAAGTCTAATATGTTCTAACTAGGAAAATGTACTTTGACCTACATTACGAGCCAATCAACTTTTGATGCAATTGCCAAAGATAAAGCTAAATGAAAACCTGATGGGGCTAAAAATGTTGCACCAATAAAAACCCTAAATGAATAACTCCTAGGTTTAACCAGAAGCAGTGCACTAATTCCCCACTATACACGAGCGGAAGCCTTATTGCAGTATACTTTATGATTGAACACCAAAGGATAAACTTTTTAAGCAGTTATATATATTCATAATTATTAAGAGTAATATTTTTTACCAAGTAGTTGAAGGATTGATTAAATTAAACTGTTTCTGAAAGCAACATAAATTAAAGAGGTAAATAATAGATAATAAAAGGACCAGTGCATGGAGTTTTGATTCCACCGCCTGCATAATTATCCTAATGAGATCTAACTCTTAAACAACGATTACTAAATAGAGTTTTAGCTACTACACCCTCATGGGATACAAATCATCACTTGGCCTAAAATCCCTTGGAACTGACCATCCTCGACACCTAAGTTCCTAGTTTATTCCAACTGGACCTAGTTTATTCCAACTGGACTCCCTCACTTACGACTGAACATCCTTGGCACGTAGCAGATTGTATCTCAATCACCTCACTATCCCTTGATGACACCTCAAGGGGATAATAAGACCGTTCTGGTGTTCTAATCACACTCACAATAACCTGCATATCCATGATTATACCATATATGCAAACCAAGTCATCAATTTGCAAGGCAAGGAAATAGGAAGAATGATACTTTATTTAGCAACTATGATGTAGAGTTTAGATACAATATAGAATAAAATATAGACAGATGGAGCAAGTCCCCCTACCCCAACACAACTGTCTAATCACTCATGGTGAGGGACAACAACATGAAGATAGAAGGAACAATGTATATGGCCATGACACCTGGTGTAGGAATACCAATCTCTCCCATATGGCCTCCTCCTCCTTGCTCCCCTCTAGGGTTTGTGCTATGCAATGTGGCTTCTAATCACATATCAAGGACTCTTTTGAATGTATGATAAGGGTTCCCTTTTATAGATGCATTCCTCGCTGCCAAAACCTTAATGCTGAATGCTTGTGGTCGAAGGCATCTAATTGCATGACATATACTTGGTCCCATAGGAGACTCACGCGGGTTACTCAATTTGGACCTCACATTCGGTTCTCTGGAGGACCAACATGGGTTGAACCAGAATGGACTGGATGTTGGAGCACGTGTCAGAATGAAAGAATCATGAAGACTCTTGGTAGAGAGCGGCTCAAGTCAGTGAAGTGGCAGAGCTGATCACTTGACTAGGCGGTTGGAAGGTGAACAAATGAATAGTTTTTAGGCCTTCCATCCCTTGAGGCATAACATCATGAGGGGTTGATCGTCCATCTGGGAATTGTTGTATGATTTTGTCTGGTTCTGCATTATATATATATATATATAAATGCATTAAATTTTAGAAAAGGAAAGATAATTGTATTCGAGTGAATATGAAGCTAAAACTAGAAAATAGAAACACAACAACACCTAAAACACGAGTAGAATAAATATGTAAAAATGGGTATAAATACACTTATCAAACTACCCTAGAATTAATCCTTTGCTTGTCCCGAGTAAAGCAAAATAAAAAGGAAACCAACCACATGATACTGGGATCCAAGCCTTCCTCTCCCAACTAAGCAAACTTTTTGGTCCCCTTTCTACCAATCATGATCAGGTGACCCTAATCCTTAGGGGTCACATAGAAACACTTGGATATCCCCAACTGGGACTTGTTCCTCTAATCTCTAGACCCAATAACATGTGACAAACTAATTTCATATCAATAATACTCCTGATCTATCCACACAAATAGAAGTAAGCACAAGTCTGGGCTATTTGGCTATTTTGGGGAAAATTTTGATAAGTCCCCCAGGTATGAAAAATTGGATGGAAGAGGGAGAAAGACATGGAACAAACCTAATTCCCTGGTCTCTCCTCTAATCGACTTGAGACCTTATTTGGGATTTGGTTATTTTATTTGTCTCTTCTCTATTTGACTCGAGACCTTTTATTTGGTTGCAGTTACATTGACCACATGTTTTCTTTTGGGATCATTGGCCTCTTTTATTCATGCCATATCTATTGACAAAAGTCAAAAGAAAGGAGTATTTATGAAAGGGGATGCCACCCTGAACTTAGGGTTTGAAATATGGTCTTTTGGATGGCTAAGAGGTAAGAAATGATGGAAGAGGAGTGATAGAAAGAGAATGACTTGTGCTTCTCCATTTTATTTTTGCATGGGAGTCAGATCATCATATTCTATCAAATAATTTAGTTAATTTAGGGTAAAGAAGTTTTCACGTATATTATTGCAAGTCATATTGGAGGCATGTGCGGCTTGACATTTTAGATTCTACCTGCTTATCATCACTTCTAAGGGGAAAGAATGATTAATTGTTATCATTAGGGCCCAGATCTATTCAAGACATGTTTACTCCTTAAAACCTCCTTTTGCACGGGTTAGCTTGAGAAAAACGGGAACCATTCATTCATACATTTCCATTTTTAGCATGCATCAAAGTGGCCAGCTAGGTAAGGGCCAAAACTTACACAAAAAAATAAAAAGAAAATGGAAAACAAGAAAGATGCAAATAAAAGATGGATAAGAAGAAGAAAGAAGTGTTTGAGGGTGAAAAAGGGAAAGGTTAAAGTTGAAGTGGTGGAAATTACATACTACCCACCCTCCACCCCCAACTTCAAAATTCTACCCATCCTCGAGGAGATAGAACACTAGTACAAATACTACCTTTAACGTCGGTTAAAATGGCCTTTTAACGTCAGTTTCAAAGTGACACCCAAGTGTGGGACAGTAAAGGTAGAAGCCTACAACATCGGTTGAAAAACTGACAAAATAGAGTTGGCCCCGATTGCAACCCAAAAAGAACCGACACCGATAGGATCCATAGTTGTCGGTTATTTAAACAAAATTAATGCCTAGCACATCTTATTGTCATCGGTTATTTATGTAAAAACTGACGAATAACTCCCTTTCCAAACAAAAAAGTGTTTGGTTCATAGTCATCCGTTTAGGGTAAAACTGACAATATAGCTACAAATTGTCATAAGTTATGAGTTCATAAACCGACACCTATCTCCATATTTGAATTTTTTTTGTCCCGGGTTAGGACATAGTCTCCATTTTCTTATAAACAACAGATGACGTATATATTCATTGACAGTTATTATAAATAACCGATGACCAAGGGTCTTTTTTTTAATACCAACTTGCAGGCCTGCTGTCCGGTTGGCCAACATGATGCATAACCTACAGTTCAGTTTGAAACTGTAGGTTTATAACATCCTGTGATTTCATCCTAACAACATGCCACAAACCTATAATAACAAGATGATCAAGAATATATATACACATCATGTGATTCCCACACACGTAGAAACACAATTAATTCATTCACATGATTCAAACACATGTAGAAACCTATAGTTCCATTCATTCATCCATTTTCACATTCACACACATGTAGAAACTTATAGTTCTATTCATTCATCCATTTTCACATTCACACACATGTAGAAACCTGTAGTTCCATTCATTTCATCGATTTTCACATTCACACACATGTAGAAGCACATTCATTCATTCATCTTCACATTCACCCGCAAGTATATAGATCAAATTTCAATAAGACAATTCAAAAAAAGTCATTCACAAATGTATATATAAGCACCACATATATATAGAAATAATGACATCAAATTTCAGAAATGTCATTCTTAATCATCAATACCCTAATCATAAAAAAAATTTCCTCCCTTTCAAAGGCTTTTTCCCATTGTTCTCTTATGTCATCTAATTGTTCTATTGTATAGGGCATATATACATCTAATAGCTTTTTCCCTGTATTGAAGTCACTAGTTTTAAACACCTACAAAGGGAATGACGTATATACACAATTAATAAGTTTGATATTTTCATATAATCTAATGAGATGATATATACTTATGAAGATCAAGACTATATATTAAATGTATTTTTCAATGTCTTGAGCAACATATATGACAATCATGTCCATATACCACATCACGTAGTATGTAGATGCCCAACTGTTGTTTTGTACAACACACTATAAATTTCAACATACAAAATGTTAATAAATAAAAATAAGCATAGTTCACATAAATAAAATATGCATTGGAGTCATGAAACTACATCCACATTCTTCCAAACTATCACTTTCTTTTTCTTGTCCACATTTCCTCCAGCATTTTAAAAATCTTTTAAAGACCTATACATTAATGTAACACATCAAATTGTATTAGTAAATAGTCATGTAATAATATATGTTAACGGATATAAATATAAAAAATTTCTCACGTGTATAATGGCCTTTTAAAAAAACTGTCAGGAACTGTCTAACTTGTTCCCCTTAGAATCTAGATAATAAACAATCATCGTCTTGGAGACAACAACCAGTAACTCCCAATGCTTACCTCTAGTGATAAGAAAGTAAATAATATATAACTCAAAATCCATAATGAAATGTAATTTTCTTAAGTAAAAAATATAAGCAAAGTAAACTTACCTACATTATATGGAGCTATTATCACGCTTCTTTTCTTTTCACCAAAATATTTAAAAGTGATAGAGCAGTATAAGGTAACTGTTGTAGGGTCTTCATTTACAAGACTGATCAAGAATGGAACTAGAAATCCCACATGAGTCATTGAAAAATCTTTACAAAATTTATGTAAGTGGCTGCAAAACATATATTACGTTTGCATTAATATATAAGAAAACATATCACCATATATAAAATAAGGTATATAGATATATAAATAAGATCTCAACATATCCATAGTTCTATCATAGATGAATCCAACCAAGCATAATGAAACAACTCCAAAATATCTTGTAGAAATATATTATTATCGTATGATTGGCCTATAACATCCTCCTTCATAGAAACAACAATAGGTGAAGTTTCAGAATGTTCACCTATCCATATTGCCATACCCTTGCATTGAGGACCTATCGAGTTGTATAAGTCCTTTGGAAGACAATTAGGTACTTGAGGAAGAGGTGGAGGCGGAGGAGCATGAATCGTAGTGAGTTTCTTCCCTTTGTCTTGCATATATAGTTTCATATCAATTGTCATGTATATACATATACCAATTAACGTAATGTAAATGAACTATACATGATCATTATAGATGACTCCCACTTCGGGCCACAAGACCACTCTCCGCCTTCTGCTTCACCAAGCGTGTCAGCATCTGGGTGGGCATATGGCAATCAATGCTGCCTCCAAGTGGGGAAGACAAGCCTCGAGCTCACATGAAACACACCATCGGGTACTGGAGAGCTATGAATCATGTGCCCTGGAAGGCGTGGGTAAGCCTCACCCTCTACAATGATGAATTATTTCAATTTTAGATGACATGACCTCAACCCCTACAAATGTACATAGAGTACGTTAGATATATACATAGACATATCATCTTCAAAAGATTAGCTACTATGTCATAAAAATACTTACATCAAACATGCTAGGTGGTGGGTTTACAAGATTACTCCCAACCACCTCTACATGATCACTCCCAACCACCTTATTGTAGGGGAAGAGCGACACTCCACATGTACTATTTGAGTGGTAGCCTGAGATGCCTGCCACTTTCTCATTGCTTCCCAGACTCTCTTATCAATTAATTCAACTACCTATACATGGCCAAAAGAAATGCTTTTTGATTCATGAATTACCTTTGCAATAACACTCTAAAAAAGAATAGGTTACCTCAGTTTTTAAAAATCCTCCTTTTTGGACATGTTTGTACTGTGATGTCCCATAGAACGCTCTTAGGCCCACACTAGTGCCTGTAGCCCTAACATGTCTAGGATGCTCTAGGTTACCGAGAGAAACTATCAATTCATCCCTTGTGCCCTCAGTGATGAATGAGCCTTGCTTCCTCTACTTATGAAGCTCCCGCTAATCATCATCAATAGAAATTAGTAAGTAAACATAACAATCATCAATACTAATTGCCTTGAGAGTTGAATTTTACCATTTTTGCAGCCGCCTCAGCAGTTGTGGGGTTGGTTATATCTCCTTTTTTGTTTTGCCTCCCAACTATCCACAGATCATGGCGATGCAGAGGTGCGGGAGTAGTAGAGGACTCAACATTCTCAACTATAGGAGCAATAGGCTGCTGAATGGAAGATGTCTATAGTTTTTGACGAAGGGCTACATAGCCACCTGGACCCATGGTGTGGTCATGCACATTCAGTGCACACCTTGCTCTTTGAGCATTGCTGATAGCCTTGTTAGTAAGCACATTGAATTGGTTAGTAACAATCAAGGTCAAACATAAAGAGGTGAATTCATAAGAATGTGTATTAATTAAATTGGGAGTGATGCTTAATACCTTGAATTCATCGATATTTCTCTTGGCAACAAACGCCTCCCACTCCATTGGGTCCAGGTAGTTCCATTGCTCAAGGGCTGACTTCTTCCTCTTATCATCCTCTCGTATGCATTGTTGGTTGAGAGTTGTCCTATAGTTCCTTAGGGCCCTCCCACAACATTACATCACCTTTTTACGATGTAGGCTATCATCCCGTTCAAATATACTCTACAAAATTTTATATATTTGATAGAGTATTATAAAAAATAGAATTGTAAATAACTTTACAAATAGAATTACAAATGATAATATTTCACACATAGTTCTTTCCATACTATGTCTTTATTCCCTTTAGGAACTGTATGCCTAGATTATGCATTTACACTACAATGGCTACAAGTAAGAACCCCAAGATATGAAACAAATGAGCTACAATTCTTTCCAACTGGATTTCCTACATGAACAAAATCCACAATCAATTTTGGTCCATTGCGCCTTTGTTGTATTAACTTGTTCATCATAGTGATGCCCCTGATTTTTTCAACTTTTTATGATGCTCATCAAGTGGCACAAGGTTTTCAGGGGGTACATCCTCAACCTAAACATTGGCAAAAAAACACATATATGATATATCTTATAAATGGACATATATATAGATAGATATAGTGTAAAACTTACATTGTGACGTGGCACCTCACCCTCATGGTAATCATTATCACGATCATCATACTCATGGTCAACCATCTGAAAAAGTGTTATATAAAAAACAATCAAACATTTAACATTTAATGAAATTAATATAACATTGTAAAGTTCACATCGATCTAACATTCAAAAAAATAAATCATTTAAAAAAATAAAAACATGCCTCTAATATCAATCTAACATTCACCTTTTTACAATGTAGGCTATCATTTAGTTCAAATAATACTTTCTTTAGGCCGATAATAGTTTCAAACATCACCTTTAAAAATGCTCATGTATCGTTCAAAATGATACATCCAATGCAAGAAATCTGGTCCCAATATTTTCACTTCCCTAGTCAAGTGTACAACAAGATGTACCATGATATAAAAGAATGAAGGAGGAAAATACATCTCAAGTAGACATAGGGTAACAACCACTTCTCTTTTCAGCTTATTGATATTCTCAGGATGAATAACTTTGCTGCATAGACTGTTAAAGAAGAAACAAAGTCTGGTGATTGCAAACCTTACATGCTTCAGCAGTATAGATCGAATTTCCATGGGCAATATTTGTTGCATTAGAGTGTGACAATCATGATATTTAAGACCTATCAGCTTCAGATCTTTCTTTGATACCAATCTACAGATGTTGGAAAAGTAACACTGTGGTACCTTAACATTAACCAAGCTCTCACAAAAAGCTTTCTTCTCCTTTCTAGACAACGTGTAACAAGCAGGAGGTAAATATGGTCTCTAATCACTACTAACCACTTCTCTTAATTATTTTGTTATTCCCATTTCATGTAGGTCCATTATAGATTTGATGCCATCTTTAGTCTTACCTGGTATATTCAACAAAGTACCAATGATGCTATCACATGCATTTTTCTCAACATGCATTACATCGATACAATGCCTAATTGCCAAAGGACTCTAATAAGGAAGATCCGAAAATATTGAATTCTTGAATACATATTTGTCAATTTGTGTGGGAATGGTACATTGTGATCTCTTACCAAATTCATTGACAAAGTCTTTTACTCTTTCATAAACAACCTCCCTTGGTATAGGTTTAGGGGCACTCCGTTCCTCATTCCATCCATTGAATACTTTGTGCAACCTTTGATACATATGGAATTTGGGAAGAAACCTTTGATGAACAAGATATACAATCTTACCACCATGTTTTAGTCATATTGAATCAGTGTTCTCTTCACATGTAGGGCATGCTTTGGATCCTTTTACACTGTATCCATACAAATTCCCATATACGGGAAAGTCATTAATAGTTCAAAACAACATAGCATGCAAACGAAATGTCTTTCTATGTGAAGCATCATAGGTCATCACACCTTCACCCCAGAGTTTCTTTAAGTCATCAATCAGAGGTTCAAGATAAACATCAATATCATTTCCAGGTTGTTTAGGGCCCGATATCAATAATGACAACATAACATACTTATTTTTCATTCACAACCAGGGAGGAAGATTGTATATAACAAACATAACATGCCAAGTGCTATGTTGGATACTCAATGTGCCATATGGATTCATCCCATCGAAACAAAGCCCAAGTCTCAGATTCCTGACTTCTTCACCCAATTTAGGGTACAATAAATCAATCTTCTTCCACTATGGGGAATCAGACACATGTTGTAGGATCCCATCATTATTTTTCTTAACCTCTGCATGCCACCTTAAATTCTCCACATCTATCAGATTGGAAAACAAGTGTTGAAACTGTGGTATTATAGGTAGATACAACATCACCTTGGCAGGAGAGCCAGTTTTGGACTTCCCCAAAGTCATCATTTGATACCTTGACGCCCTAAATTTTGGACAATCTTTCAAATCGACATAGTCCTTTTGAAATAATACACAATCATTTAGGCATGCATGTATATTCTTAGCCTTCATTCCCATTGGGCACAATATTTTATTTAACTCATATGTTGAGCTTGAAATCTCGTTTCCTTCAGGAAGAATTTCTTTCAACAAAGACAACAATGACATGAAGCTTTTGTTGCTCCATCTATTGTTAGCCTTCAAATTATACAATCTCAAAACAACACTCAACTTTGTAAACTTAGTACAACCTGTGTATAGCGGTCTCTCATCATCATGAACAATGTTCCTAAACAAGGAAGGTTGATCGGTGTGCTCTACCCCATAATTATCCAACATCACATTCATGATGTCTATCAGAATCAGTTCGTCCACATCTACATCATCGGTGGCAATTTCTTGTTCAACATAAGCACTTCTATTGACATCTACTGATCTTAGGTTTGAAATCTCTCCGTTCCAGTACCATTCTGTATAGCCTTGTACAATCCCGTTGCACATGACATGACTTTTGATTTCATCACCAATGCTGACTTTCAAGTTGTTACTACAATGCCTAAATGGACAATAGAACCTATCTCCAGGTTGTTTCCTATGTTCCTCCGCAAATCTAATAAATTGATCAAGACAAGTAATAAAATCTGGGGTGAAGCGATTTGGAATGGACATCCGTGATCAATCCATTCTATGATCAAAGAAAAAACAAGTATTAGTGTTTAGGGTTTACATATTAAGTTAAGGATTTAAATATTAGGGTTTAAGGTTAAAATTTTAGGGTTTAGGGTTAAACGATTAGGGTTTAGGGTTTACATATTAAGTTAAGGATTTAAACATTAGGATTTAGGGTTAAAAGATTATGGTTTAAGGTTAAAAGATTAGGGTTTATCGTTAAAATATTAGGGTTTAGGGTCTTATAAATGAATGTGTCTACCACCTATCCCATTCTTGAACACCTAATCTCACTAGTAAGTATATAACGTGTATTTGATTTTTAAGAAAATTTCAGCAGCATTTCCCCATAGTTGTCCAAGTAAACCTATGTAGATGGACAAATGTCCACCAACATATTTACTTAGAGAACAAACTGGGAAGTGCTGATGAAACATCTTGATAACCAAATATACATTATACACTTACATCCTAAGTGAGATTAAGTTTTCAATAACAGTCCCAAATTGGGGACTATCTAAGATTTACTCCTAATGAGTAAATCTCAGATGGGTTTCTAGGTCAATGGATTGTAGGGAAAGCAAGGTTAAGGTTTATCAAGATATGTTAGATCTTAGAAACATCACATATTTATTGATATCCAACATAGTTAAACACACCAATTATTTATCAATAAAACATTCAAATTAATCAATGCACCCAAACATACAAGCACTTATATCCAAATTGAACAATGCACCCAAATAGTTTCTCCAATTTAAAATTAAAACCGTAGTTACATTTTGTCATTCAATTTTAGAAGTATTTTGACCTCATATAATTACGAAACATTTTGCATCAATGTATCATTAAGAACTAACATATTCATTATTAGGCATATTTATCATCAATAAAATGTGAAAAATATATTGCAAGTATCATTGAGAGAGAGAGAGAGAGAAGACAATCACCTAAATCTAAGGAGAGCAACAGAGCAGGGCTGAGAAGAGAGCTCCTCTCCACTGGAATTTGGCGGCGGCCTGTCCACTGGACTTGGGCAGTGGAGATAGAGCGGCGGCAACAACCAACTCAGTAGATGGAGGTGGTGGAGGCAGAGTGGCAGTGACAGAGGTAGAGCGGCATCGGCGGCCAACTCGATCAGCAGCTAGAGGGCAGATAGTAGCGGCGGTGACTTCGACATCCTCTCAAGTGAGAAATGGTGGTGGCGACAGATGGAGGAAGAGCGGCGGTGACGTGGAATATTATCGCACTATAAACTCACTTGGGGTTTAAATCCCCGAGCTTTTACCAAAACCTTGTGCAATAATACCACCCGCAAGTGGACGGGTCTTATTGTCGTATAGTTAAGGATCGAATCCCAAAGGAAAATGTTTTTAAGAATCTTTGTCAGTCGAATCTAGAACAAGTAATACTAATATTTAGAACGATTGACTGGGTTGTGGTTGATTAAACTAATTGCAAGAAAGTAAAAGAGCAGAATTAAAGTTTGTTCTAGATTAATGATATGGAATCGCTGGGATGGTCTCGGGTTTCACCACCACTACACATGCAAACACATCCAAACGTCAAACATCCAGACAAGAATCTAACTATCCAAATGAAACTGCTGCAAACCCTCCCTAAGGGATGTTTAGGCCGCGTAAGCATCCCCTTAGGCATCAAATTTCTCGTCGCCATCCGGATCATGGACTCACAGTTCCAAAGATACAACATCCAACTGAGGCTGAGGTCCTCCCTAAGGGATGTTTAGACCACAGAAGTGTCACCGCGGGCTAGATGGCTCGTCCCCTAACGGATCATACACATATGACCTCAAGGAATCCCATTCTATTTCTAGTCAGGGGGTCAACCGCGCTAGTCGACAAGCGAGTAGGTGATTAATCTACAAGAAAACATCGACGATTAAAAAAGAAGATACACAATCCAACTAAGGCTGTGGCCCTCCCTAAAGGATGTTTAGGCCACATAAGTGTCACCGTAGGCTAGATGGCTTGTCCCCTCACGGATCATACACTTACGACCTCAAGGAATCTCATTCTATTTATAGTTTGAGAGTCTACCTCATTAATCAACGTTCTACCCTACATACAGAAGTTCTCATAACATAGGGAAGAACAAGATGAAAGCAAGCAGGTAATCAAGCTACAAACGTTATCAATTAACAACGAAATGGAAAGTTATATACATTGCCTTGGAATGTTTAAATGAAAAGACATGAAAGCATGGGCAGCGGGGCTAGTCCCCACACTCCAGTGAAAAGTGACTACTCACTCAAGATGCGAGAAACAAGAAGAACAAGAGAGAAGGAAGATTCCACCATGAGCATGATGCAGAAGGTAGTTGCAGCTCGGTGAAGATGATGTGGTATTCTACGTCGTGTCGGTGCAGATCTGGATGAGGAGGAAGAACCACCAAGGCAGTCTAGATAGACCTTCTTCTCCACCTTCTTTCTCTTCTCGGCCTCCTTGCTTGCAGCAAGAGAAGGTGTGGGAGGCTTGACAATGGCGTGAAGATGGTGGAGTGGCGGAGGTGTGGAAAGGAGACCGATCCTTTGCTCAAGCAGCCTTTCGGCATCCTGGAATCGATGCCCAAATGAGGACCCTTGTGGTCCTATTTATAGGCTTGGATGGGGTCCTCACGTTTTTGTTGTGAGTTTGCTCCAAACGGTTCAGAGCAACCGATTTTCTTGAATAGTTTGGAGAAAATGGTCTTGGAGATCATTTGACATCCAAACGGTCTTGAGAATACATGACCATATGGTCTTGGAGACCAAACAAATCCAACCGGTCTTCAGATTCTGTCTTCATACGGTCTTACAGACCGATCAAATGACCAAATGGTCTTGGGAAGAACTACCCATACTGTCCTGGAACTTTTCCTTCAAACGGTTTGAAATCGATTGGTGCCAATCGGTCTTCACATGCGCTGGCTTCAAACGGTCTTCAGCAGTAGCTGGCCAAACGGTCTTGCAGACCGCTGGGCTTTGATCAGTCTTGAAGACCGTTTGTGCTTGATCGGACTTGAGTCTCAGTCCAAGCGGCCTTGATCTTAATTAGTCTTTGCTTGAGTGTTCAAACAATCTTCATCCAAATGGTCTTGAGGACCGATGGCCTCCGATCCAAACGGTC
Source organism: Alisma plantago-aquatica (assembly GCA_963693085.1). Classification (NCBI taxonomy): domain Eukaryota; kingdom Viridiplantae; phylum Streptophyta; class Magnoliopsida; order Alismatales; family Alismataceae; genus Alisma; species Alisma plantago-aquatica. Next base: position 252,372,236 of record OY856409.1, read on the forward strand.
TTGGAGACTGTTTGATGGACAAACGGTCTTGCTCTTGATCGATCTTTGCTTGAGTGTCCAAACGGTCTTCATCCAAATGGTCTTGGATCCAAACGGTCTTGATGACTGATAGCCTCCGACCGGTCTTGGAAACTATTTGATGGCCAAAGGGTCTTGGAGACCGTTTGATGGCCAAACAGTCTTTTGGATCGATGACCTCCAAACGGTCTTGGGGCCAAACGGTCTTGCGGGTGACTGGCCTATCGGTCTTGAGACCGTATGGTGCCAAACGGTCTTGAAACCATATGCCTCCAAATAGTCTTGAAACCGTATGGATGACTGGCTGAGATCGTTTGGGGTCGAGACCGTTTGGTCAAAACCATTTGGTCAAGACCAAGGATGAGAGGATTTTGAACGAATTCCATATGATGGTTGAACCTCATCACAACCTGCACAAAATCAATATAAATCTAGTCAATAATCTTGATAATTGAATTCATTAAGAATTCTTGTATTTTGTGAGATTTAGGAGATGAAATCGAAAGTATTGAATCGAATTGGTCCCAAAAAGGTGATTGAAAATCATGATCAATATGCATTCAAAAGAATACCCCAAACTTAAATGTTGCTCATCCTCGAGTATCACAAAATCTGAAACAATTGCCAAATGAATACTTTCTGATCATGTGATTGCCTCCTCTTCACATCACGATGGTTTCTTTTTTGCTCAGTATGACTAAGCATCTCAACTTCCTGAGACCACTGAACACATCTTACCATATCTTTGTTCCTGAGTTTACTTTCCAACTTCACTTCCTCCTCACTTTTTCCAACAACAAGCATGTCAAAGACTTTCGTAAGAGTCCAGAGATACCCGCAGAACAACAAGTGTGCATCTGATCTGATAATGGTGTATTTCAGGGTAGTGGAGGCATTTATTGTGCCATTAGGTAGAAAAGGGAGTGAAGGGTGGTATGGAAGGAAGAAATAAATCTCTCCTCTATTCGACTCGAGATTTTTATTATATTATTTGTAATTTCATTTATTGCACATTTTGTTTTTTGTACGAATCTCTCCTCTATTCGACTCGAGATTGCATTTTTGTGTGTGCGCTTTGGCATCTTTTCTTGGTGGTATGCCCCTATTGATTTGTGAGGGGTATGGAAGAAGGGGATATAGAGGGAAGTGGCGTGCCACCCCGAACTTCAGGTTTGGCACTATTTTGGCTATTTTTGTTTCTTTTTGATGGATGGAGGGGTACGAAGATGATAGAAGAAGTGTAGAAGAGAGTTCAGATCGAAATGCAACTTTATTTACAATTCCGTGCACTAGGTTGTTCTCTTTATTGTACTCTGCTGAAATAATGTCTTGATGAGGATCCGGTGGGGATTCCATGTTATTGTTCCACTAGCCAGTTAGGAAGCACGATGTGTTTGATCCCTATCAGTTCAACAGACACTTGCCATTTTTGCATAAAGATCATGATGCTAGGATTCATAAGCTTCACATAGTGATTTCAATCAAAAGGCTAGTTTCAAAGGGTAGTCCTCTTGAGGATTTGCTTCGAATAAGGAGGGTATAATGATTCAAAAGTGTTAAAACTTCATCCAGCTTCTGTTCAACTTCTTTGAAAAACTTTTAAAAATTTTGAAAATTTTGGTAAAAAAATGCTACGATGAAATCTTAAGTCTGAAAAGATGGGTGTAGGTGGAAATTAGAGTATGTACCACCCACCCTCCACCCCAAACTTAGAAATTTTCTCATCCCGAGCAAACTCTAAATCCGAGATGGAGGGGAAAGTTCATGCCGTTTGGACTACCAGATGTGGTTGTGATCCAATCAACATGCGTCCTCCATCTGAAAATCTCAAACATAAAGACCATTTAGAACTCAAGATAGCATCTTGCAATGCAATTTTATTTGGTGCAAAAATATCTAAGAAATAAACAAAAAAATAAGAAAAATTTCTAATTCAAAATTGAAACTAAATACAAATTTATTAACCGGGTTGCCTCCCAATAAGCGCCTTTGTTTTATGTCGATGGCTTGACTTGGTTTCTTCAATTTTCACGGTGGATACGTTGGATTGATGAGTTCCAGTATTGCTTCGGTGCCTGTGTCAGCTGAGGTGAAATATTTCTTCAGTCGTTGACCATTTGCCATGAATTCGCCTGACTTTTCACTCCATAAAGAAAAAACACCATGTGGGGAGATGCTCTTGACGATGTAAGGTCCTGACCAACAGGAATGGAGTTATCCTAGGAATAACCTTAGTCTTGAGTTGAACAGAAGAACTTGGTATCCTACTTGAATGTCCTTCCTCTTGAGATGACCATCATGCCACAACTTTGTGCGTTCTTTATAGATTCTAGCATTCTCATAAGCTGTCATTCAGAGTTCTTCCAGCTCCTGGAGTTGTAGAATCCTGGCTTGGCCTACTTCTTTCATACCAAAATTCAGTTGTTTTATTGCCCACCATGCCTCGTGTTCCAATTCTACCGGCATGTGTCATGACTTTCCATAGATTAGTTGAAAAGGTGTACTCCTAAGGGGAGTTTTAAAAGCAGTTCGGTAAGCCCACAAGGCGTCATTGATTTTTACTAACCAATCTTTCTGATTGCGGCCTATAGTCTTTTCCAGAATGGCCTTGAGTTGACGGTTAGAAACCTCTACCTATCCACTAGTTTGTGGATGGTAGGGTGAGGCTACCTTGTGAGTTACACCATATTTCCTCAGCAATGCTTCAAATCTTCTTTCCAGGAAATGAGAACCTCCGTCAGAAATCACAGTGTGTGGGACTCCGAATTGGGGGAAAATGATATCTTTGAACATTTTGATGACATGTTTGGAATCACTAGTGATAGTAGGTATGGCTTCAACCCATTTTTAGATGTAGTCTACCACCACTAGGATGTAGGAAAATCTACGAGAAGATGGGAATGGACCCATGTAGTTAACACCCCAAACATCAAATATCTCGACTTCTTGCCACAAGGTCAGTGGCATCTCATCTCTATTTGTTATGTTACCTATTCTTTGACATTTGTCACATGATAGAACAAAGTCATAGGAATCTTTGGATATGGTTGGCCAAAAGAATCCACATTGCAAAACTTTTAAGGCAGTTTTCTTGGAACTCATGTGGCCTCCAATTGGGTCCGAGTGACATTGTTCTAAGATAAGTTGAGCTTCTTCCTCAGGGATACAACGTCTGTATAGACTATCAGTGTAGAGTTTGAAGAGGTACGACTCGTCCCAAACATATTGTTTTACATCATGCAAGAATTTCTTCAGTACACTTCCGGTGCATTCGGGGTGGATGACACCCACAACTAGGTAGTTCACATTGTCTGTGTACCAAGGGATACCCTCTAAAACTTTCATAAGCTGGTCGTCTGGAAGAGAATCGTTGATGGGGATCTTCTCAGTTTCCAGGGCGTGGATACGACTGAGGTGGTATGCCATGACATTCTCTGTACCTTTCTTGTCTCTTATCTCCAAATCAAACTCTTGTAAGAGGAGAATCCATCTAATTAACCTAGGTTTGGCATATTTCTTTGCCAGGAGGTAACATATGTTGACTCAAGGTCAATTAGGTCAATGTTGACTCACGTCTAAATTGACTAAACCCGTGTTTTGATGATGACTAACCATTACACATATTGGTGTATAACGTCTCTACTTGAGTGATTTCAGATTAGGTATAGACACACTCCAAATGCCCTAACTTGTGCATATCAAATTGGAGAAAAGACAAGTCAAAGTCATACAAGTGCACATTTTTGTAATATGATGTAAATCCATTAGAATCATGTTGTAAATCACTTGTAATGATTGTATGACTTGTAATTAAGCTTAGAAAAATATAAGGAGCACTTAGATCAAATGTTAGAGCACTTTAGATGCAACTTTGAAAATTGATTACATGCACTTTGTCGGTCGAGTTTCCCAGCCTGAAAACTCGACCGATCATCCTTGATCAATTTACTACAGATTGCATCGGTCGAGTTGTGTTTACACAGAACTCGACTGATCAAGTAACTGACCATTTTGATTCCTAATGGTCGGTCGAGTTTTATCAGGACAAACTCGACCGATCATTTGAGTATCGGCCTTGTCGTTTACTTGATCGGTCGAGTTACCCTTATAGAAACTCGACCGATTGCACTGTACGGAAAAGTGCAGAAAAGTGCTTCTAGCCATTGTAGAGTTGCAACAAGTGAAAATAGATCTGTTGCAAGCCACAAAATGTCTAGTTTTTGTTCACAAGTGTTCCCAAAGGCTAAGAGGCATCCCAAGCTATAAATAGGACCCCTTGGGCTTCATTCCAAGGTTGAGCATTCAATGCAAACTCTATGTGAGGTTCCTATTCTATAGTTGAGTGCTTCCTACAGCCTCCTCTCTCTCTCTAAGCTTAATCACTTGCTACATCCATTAGAGTGAGTAGGAAATCTGTAAGAGAGCTAGTCCTACATGTATATCTTGTGAGGCTCTCACTTCCACCAACTCCCCATCTCTCATTTGCAATCATGAAGATGAAGGTTCTCTCTCTTGTCCAAGAGAGGTGAAGAAGAACAAGGGAAGAAGTCCCTCAGTGAAGATCAAGGCTGAAGACTTGGAGCAAGAGTGGGTAAGCCCTTGGTGAAGGCAGAAGACTCCTTGCTCAAGTGGGTAAGTCCTTGGTGGAAGCTTCTCTGAGTGAAGGTGAAGTCAAAAGCTAAAGATCCAAGAAGAGTGTGATCCCTGCAAGGCTGAAGACTTGTACAAGAGTGGGTAAGTCCTTGGAGAAGGCCGAAGACTCTTGCAAAGTGGGTAAGTCCTTGGTAAGGTTGAAGACTCTTTGTATGGGATAGGTAAGTCTTTTGTTTGGTCATGCATTGTATGTCTTATGAATGAATATTAGAGTGCAATAGTTTGGAAGTCCTAGAGGTTGACCTCTCTAGGCAAGTGGACTGACACACTTCTAGTTTGAAATGTGGAACCACTCTAAATAGCTTGTATAATTGGTGCATGTTCAATCTCTCTCTCCCTTGCTATGTATGTTTTAGTTGCACTCAAATTACCTATTTAGCAACCTTATCTTGTCATATATCTTGAAGGTTTAATGAGTTTTGTTTAAGTGCTTTTAGCTCTATTCACCCCCCTCTAGAGCATCTAATCATCCATCTAGGATCCAAGAATTGGTATCAGAGCGGGTCTTCTCCAAGCATACTTCAACAAGTAGGAGAAGATGGGTGACTACCTAGGAGGGAGATTCTCGACCAACCTTCCAATCTTTGATGGGAGAAATTTCCTCTATTGGAGAAGAAGGCTTCAATTCTACATCCAAGGATCAAGTCTTGAGATGTGGCAAATGGTGAACAGCCCATACATGCTACCAAAGACAAAAATTGAAGAATGGGATGAAGCTACCTTGAAGAAAGCAACCTTGAATGCTAGAGCCATGCACATCCTATATGCCTCCATGACCCCCACCGAGTTCAACAGGATTTCTTCATGTGAAACAACCTATGAGGTATGGAGAAAACTATGCATCACATATGAAGGGATGGATCAAGTGAAGGAAAGTAAAGTCTACATGCTCAAAGGGTTGCTTGAGAACTTCAAGATGGTTAAGGAGGAAACTATAGCCAACATGTACTCAAGGATCAACACCATTGTGAATGGTCTTGCTGTTCTAGGACATCCCATGTCTAGTGGAGAGGTCAACTCAAAGATCCTTAGAACTCTCCCCAAGAGGTGGGAACCCAAGGTGACTTCCATTGAAGAACCAAGGTCTCTTAAGGATATTCCTATTGAAGAGCTCATTGGAAATCTACAAGCACATGAAGCCACACTTGACAAGAGGGAGGAAGTAGAAAGACAAGAGAAGAAAGAGCTAAAGAGAAAGAAGAAGGCTGAAATGAAGGCTCAAATTGAATCTATCATGGAACAAGTCTCTCCATCCTCTCAAGCTAAAGAAGATGCCATGTACTCTAAGGGTAGACTCTACAAAGGCAAGTCCTCCTCCATCCCGTGCTTCACATGTGGAAAGAAGGGTCACTACAAGGAAGATTTCCCACAAGGCAAAAAGACCCATCTTTACAAGAAGAAGGAGAAATGGCACTCAAGCTCAAGTGGCTCCTCCAACTCAAGCTCAAGTGAAGATTCAAGTGAAGGATCAATCTCAAGGTCTAGTGATGAAGGAGAATGCCATTTTGCTCTTATATCATCAACAAGTGAAGACTCAAGTGAGTAAATGTAAACTCTTTAGATAAAGAATCTTTGATTTCTATTATTCATGATATTTGTGCCTCTCTTAAGTCTTCTAAAAGGAAAAAGAAAATGCTTGCCAAAATTGTTGATAATTTGCATGTAGAATTAGATGATCTTGAACATGCTAATTCTTGCTTGCTTGATGATAAAAATGATTGTCTTAGCCAAGTAGACTCTCTTAAACTTGAAAATTCTAGTTTGCTTGATAAGATTAGATTTCTAGAAGCTCAACCTCTCATGCCTAGTTCTAATGAAGAGCATACTTTAATTGTTGATTCTCTCATGCATGATATTGATGTTCTTAAATCTGAAAACAAGGACAAAGATTTTGTTTTGCAAGAATTAGAAATAGAAAATGCCTCCTTGCTTGCTAAAATCAATGTGCATGAACCTTGTTCTAGTTCTACTAATAGAGAGAATGGTGTTGCTGCTCTTCACATTAATAGAGATTCTTATTTAACTAAAGCTCTTTGCTTAGAAAATGATCTTTTGCATGCTAGAGATAATATCAATCATTTGTCTTCTACTATTGCTTCTCTTAAGCATGAAAATGACAGTTTAAGATCTTCTTTGCAAAGATTCTTAGTTAGTAAGAAGAGCCTAAATGATATCCTACACCATACTACTAAACAAATTGGTAGACATGGTTTAGGGTATGATAGTAGTTAAGGGAACAACAAAGATAAAGGACCTCCAATATTCCATGGAGAATCCTCTAGTTCCAAGACTATGGGCACATGCAACTATTGCAATGAAATTGGTCATTCTTCTACTTGTTGTCCTTTTAGGAAAGCACCCAATAGAAATAGGACTTTGTCAAGTTAGTGTGCACTATACATATGGTTTTTGAGTCAAAAGTGGCATTTTGTGATTCTCTTCACACTCTTGCTCAAAAATTGTTTCTAATGCTTCTATAGTGCATTACCAACTTGCTTAGACATGTTTGGATATGGTTTGTATTTTTAACATGCCTTTAAATATGTTTTTATGATATATATATGCTTGTTGACAGCTGATTTGTCGGTCGAGTTTGCCCTGTTTGAAACTCAACCGATAGGCACCAATGGGTGTTGCCAACAGCTGTCATCGGTCGAGTTGTCAATGCACAGAACTCGACCGATAACACTGTGCACAGAATATACTTTTGGATTATTGAGTGAGAATTTCCCTCTCAACTAGATTTTCTCAACCAATAGCCTTATTCTTTGGCACTCTCATTTGGTACCTCTATATATGCATATTGCCATGTTCAAAATTGTCTATCTTGCTTACAACTCTATCTTTCTAATTGCTCTAAATTGGTATATCTATATCTTGCAATTATTTGCTTTGAGTTGTTTTGCAGGTTTTGATGATGACCTCTTTGGATCTCTTGGTTGTGTTTTAAATTGCTTCCGTTGTACTGTAATTTGCTACATCTATATAAGTGTATATTTTGTGTTGATACAACCTTGAGGTTCTTAGTGGTAATCATCTTTTGGTAAGGATGCATATTTGTATGTGAGTTATATCCTTTCATGCGTCTAAAATTGCATATCTCTTTGTTTGGATATATCTCTACATATACTCATAGCTTGCTTTATCTTGTGTATCTTTTGGTATCTCTTGCTATGATCTAGATCCTACTAGTAGTCCTAACTTGTGATATCATCTACTAGTAGTTCATATACATGTAGTTCTAGCCTTGCTTATGATTGACATCTTTGCTCATCTATATGCTATGCTTGTATCTTGTCTCATACATGCTCAAGCTTGTTCCTTGAATTGCATATCTACTATCTTGAGTTGCTTGTATAACATTGTGATGCAGGGTACATAGATCTACATTATATGTAGAAATTGGAATATTTTTGGATTTTATGCAGATTTGCTCCAGTTTCAGTTTTTGCTGCAAAGGTAGTGTTTTTTATGCAGAAATGGCCTTCTGAGAAAGGCTCATCGCAATGCCATGAGCCCTGTCACTTTTTGGGCAAATTATGTCATCTTGAGGGTCAAAATTGCGATTTATTATTTTTCTGCAGCACCTTATCTTGCTTTTTGGGTTGTTCAAGTATATGCTTTAACTTTCTTTTCTTTCTATGCTTGGACAAGCCCCTATCTGTGCTCTTCTACTCTCCTTATATATATTTGTATTATCTCCTTTCTCTTTAACAAGTGATGTTTTTATTGCTTCATAACCCCACTTTTTGAAATGACAAAGGGGGAGAAAGGTATGTCTTACATGAAGAGGATAAGCATGTTCATGTAAAGGGAGAAGGTAAAGGGGAGAAGACATATATGTGTAGAACATATATGAGTAGAAGACATAGTATTCTATAAATGTTATGAAAGCTAACCATGCAGGAGAAATAGCATCAATTGAGGGGGAGTATGAGAACTCCATGCGCATCAATTGAGGGGGAGCATATGAACTCCATTCTATTGAAACCCCTAGGTTTCTCCGAAGGTATGATTTTACTTGAATGCTTTCAATACATTTATGGAATGGTTTGTCATCTTCAAAAAGGGGGAGATTGTTGAATCAAGGTCAATTAGGTCAATGTTGACTCACGTCTAAATTGACTAAACCCGTGTATTAATGATGACTAACCATTCCACATATTGGTGTCTAACGTCTCTACTTGAGTGATTTCAGATTAGGTATAGACACACTCCAAATGCCCTAACTTGCGCATATCAAATTGGAGAAAAGACAAGTCAAAGTCATACAAGTGCACATTTTTGTAATATGATGTAAATCCATTAGAATCATGTTGTAAAGCACTTGTAATGATTGTATGACTTGTAATTAAGCTTAGAAAAATATAAGGAGCACTTAGATCGAATGTTAGAGCACTTTAGATGCAACTTTGAAAATTGATTACAGGCACTTTGTCGGTCGAGTTTCCCAGCCTGAAAACTCGACCAATCATCTTTGATCAATTTTCTGCAGATTGCATCGGTTGAGTTGTGTTTACACAGAATTCGACCAATCAAGTAACTGACCATTTCGATTCCTAATGGTCGGTCGAGTTTTGTCAGGACAAACTCGACCGATCATTTGAGTATCGGCCTTGTCGTTTACTTGATCGGTCGAGTTACCCTTATAGAAACTCGACCGATTGCACTGTACGGAAAAGTGCAGAAAAGTGCTTCTAGCCGTTGTGGAGTTGCAACAAGTGAAAATAGATCCGTTACAAGCCACAAAATGGCTAGTTTTCGTTCACAAGTGTTCCCAAAGGCTAAGAGGCATCCCCAGCTATAAATAGGACCCCTTGGGCTTCATTCCAAGGTTGAGCATTCAATGCAAACTCTATGTGAGGTTCCTATTCTATAGTTGAGTGCTTCCTACAACCTCCTCTCTCTCTCTAAGATTAATCACTTGCTACATCCATTAGAGTGAGTAGGAAATCTGTAAGAGAGCTAGTCCTACATGTATATCTTGTGAGGCTCTCACTTCCACCACCTCCCCATCTCTCATTTGCAATCATGAAGATGAAGGTTCTCTCTCTTGTCTAAGAGAGGTGAAGAAGAACAAGGGAAGGAGTCCCTTGGTGAAGATCAAGGATGAAGACTTGGAGCAAGAGTGGGTAAGCCCTTGGTGAAGGCAGAAGACTCCTTGTTCAAGTGGGTAAGTCCTTGGTGGAAGCTTCTTCGAGTGAAGGTGAAGTCAAAAGCTAAACATCCAAGAAGAGTGTGTGATCCCTGCAAGGCTGAAGACTTGTGCAAGAGTGGGTAAGTCCTTGGAGAAGGCCGAAGACTCTTGCAAAGTGGGTAAGTCATTGGTAAGGTTGAAGACTCTTTGTATGGGATAGGTAAGTCTTTTGTTTGGTCATGCATTGTATGTCTTATGAATGAATATAAGAGTGCAATAGTTTGGAAGTCCTAGAGGTTGACCTCTCTAGGAAAGTGGACTGACACACTTCTAGTTTGAAGTGTGGAACCACTCTAAATAGCTTGTCTAATTGGTGCATGTTCAATCTCTCTCTCCCTTGCTATGTATGTTTGAGTTGCACTCAAATTACCTATTTAGCAACCTTATCTTGTCATATATCTTGAAGGTTTAATGAGTTTTGTTTAAGTGGTTTCAGCTCTATTCACTCCCCCCTCTATAGCATCTAATCACCCATCTAGGATCCAACAATTGGTATCAGAGCGGGTCTTCTCCAAGCATACTTCAACAAGTAGGAGAAGATGGGTAACTACCTAGGAGGGAGATTCTCGACCAGCCTTCCAATCTTTGATGGGAGCAATTTCCTCTATTGGAGAAGAAGGCTTCAATTCTACATCCAAGGATCAAGTCTTGAGATGTGGCAAATGGTGAACAGCCCATACATGCTACCAAAGACAAAGATTGAAGAATGGGATGAAGCTACCTTGAAGAAAGCAACCTTCAATGCCAGAGCCATGCACATCCTCTATGCCTCCATGACTCCCACCGAGTTCAACCGGATTTCTTAATGTGAAACAACCTATGAGGTATGGAGAAAGCTATACATCACATTTGAAGGGACGGATCAAGTGAAGGAAAGCAAATTCTACATGCTCAAAGGGTTGCTTGAGAACTTCAAGATGGGAAAGGAGGAGAGTATAGCCCACATGTACTCAAGGCTCAACACCATTGTGAATGGTTTTGTTGTTCTAGGACATCCCATGTCTAGTGGAGAGATCAACTCAAAGATCCTTAGAACTCTCCCCAAGAGGTGGGAACCCAAGGTGACTTCCATTGAAGAAGCAATGTCTCTTAAGGATATTCCTATTGAAGAGCTCATTGGAAATCTACAAGCACATGAAGCCACACTTGACAAGAGGGAGGAAGTAGAAAGACAAGAGAAGAAAGAGCTAAAGAGAATGAAGAAGGCTGAAATGAAGGCTCAAATTGAATCTATCATGGAACAAGTCTCTCCATCCTCTCAAGCTAAAGAAGATGCCATGTACTCCAAGGGTAGACTATACAAAGGCAAGTCCTCCTCCATCCGGTGCTTCACATGTGGAAAGAAGGGTCACTACAAGGAAGATTTCCCACAAGTAAAAAAGACCCATCTTTACAAGAAGAAGGAGAAATGGCACTCAAGCTCAAGTGGCTCCTCCAACTCAAGCTCAAGTGAAGATTCAAGTGAAGGATCAAGCTCAAGCTCTAGTGATGAAGGAGAATGCCATTTTGCTCTTATAGCATCAACAAGTGAAGAGTCAAGTGAGGTAAATATAAACTCTTTAGATAAAGAATCTTTGATTGCTATTATTCATGATATTTGTGCCTCTCTTAAGTCTTCTAAAAGGAAAAAGAAAAAGCTTGTTAAAATTGTTGATAATTTGCACGTAGAATTAGATGATATTGAACATGCTAATTCTTGCTTGCTTGATGATAAAAATGATTGTCTTAGCCAAGTAGACTCTCTTAAACTTGAAAATGCTAGTTTGCTTGATAAGATTAGATTTCTAGAAGCTCAACCTCTCATTCCTAGTTCTAATGAAGAGCATACTTTAATTGTTGATTCTTTCATGAATGATATTGATGTTCTTAAATCTGAAAATAAGGACAAAGATTTTGTTTTGCAAGAATTAGAAATAGAAAATGCCTCTTTGCTTGCTAAAATCAATGTGCATGAATCTTGTTCTAGTTCTACTAATAGAGAGAATGGTGTTGCTGCTCTTCACATTAATAGAGATTCTTATTTAACTAAAGCTCTTTGCTTAGAAAATGATCTTTTGCATGCTAGAGATAATATCAATCATTTATCTTGTACTATTTCTTCTCTTAAGCATGATAATGACAGTTTAAGATCTTCTTTGCAAAGATTCTTAGTTGGTAATAAGAGCCTAAATGATATCCTACACCATACTACTAAACAAATTGGTAGACATGGTTTAGGGTATGATAGTAGTTAAGGGAACAACAAAGATAAAGGACCTCCAATATTACATGGAGAATCCTCTAGTTCCAAGACCATGGGCACATGCAACTATTGCAATGAAATTGGTCATTATTCTATTTGTTGTCCTTTTAGGAAAGCACCCAAGAGAAATAGGACTTGGGTTGCTAAACTAACCCTCCGGACCCAAAAACATGATTGGGGACCATTTCATATTTCTTCTTGTAGGTACTTGCAAATGGATTTATTTGAGCTATTTTTTTGCAAATTAACTTATCAATCCACATGAAAGAAGAAAGGTGAGATGTGTAGAGGGTGACAACAAATGGAAAAAGAAATGGTAAGCACAAAGGTAAAGGTTTTATTACTTATAACCATTTCTAACTTGTTTTTGTCAAGTTAGTGAGCACTATACATGTGGTTTTTGAGTCAAAAGTGGCATTTTGTGATTCTCCTCACACTCTTGCTCAAAAACTATTTCTAATGCTTCTATAGTGCATTACCAACTTGATTAGACATGTTTGGATATGGTTTGTATTTTTAACATGCCTTTAAATATGTTTTTATGATATATATATGCTTGTTGACAGCTGATCTGTCAGTCGAGTTTACCCTATTTGAAACTCGACCGATAGGCACCAATGGGTGTTGCCAACAGCTGTCATCGGTCGAGTTGTCAATGCACATAACTCGACCGATAACACTGTGCACAGAATATACTTTTGGCTTATTGAGTGAGAATTTCTCTCTCAAGTAGATTTTCTCAACCAATAGCCTTATTCTTTGGCACTCTCATTTGGTACCTCTATATATGCATATTTCCATGTTCAAAATTGTCTATCTTGCTCACAACTCTATCTTTCTAATTGCTCTAAATTGGTATATCTATATCTTGCAATTATTTGCTTTGAGTTGTTTTGCAGGTTTTGATGATGACCTCTTTGGATCTCTTCGTTGTGTCTTAAATTGCTTCCGTTGTACTCTAACTTGCTACATCTATATAGGTGTATATCTTATGTTGATACAACCTTGAGGTTCTTAGTGGTAATCATCTTTTGGTAAGGATGCATATTTGTATGTGAGTTATATCCTTTCATGCGTTTAAAATTGCATATCTCTTTGTTTGGATATATCTCTACATCTACTCATAGCTTGCTTTATCTTGTGTATCTTTTGGTATCTCTTGCTATGATCTAGATCCTACTAGTAGTCCTAACTTGTGATATCATCTACTAGTAGTTCATATACATGTAGTTCTAGCCTTGCTTATGATTGTCATCTTTGCTCATCTATATGCTATGCTTGTATCTTGTCTCATACATGCTCAAGCTTGTTCCTTGAATTGCATATCTACTATCTTGAGTTGCTTGCATAACATTGTGATGCAGGGTACATAGATCTAAATTATATGTAGAAATTGGAATATTTTTGGATTTTATGCAGATTTACTTCAGTTTCAGTTTTTGCTGCAAAGGTAGTGTTTTTATGCAGAAACGGCCTTCTGAGCAAAGCTCATCGCTATGCCATGAGCCCTGTCACTTTTTGGGCAAATTCTGTCATCTTGAGGGTTAAAATTGCAATTTATTGTTTTTCTGCAGCACCTTATCTTGCTTTTTGGGTTGTTCAAGTATATGCTTTAACTTTCTTTTCTTTCTATGCTTGGACAAACCCCTATTTGTGCTCTTCTACTCTCCTTATATATATTTGTGTTATCTCCTTTCTCTTTAACAAGTGATGTTTCTTATTCCTTCATAACCCCACTTTTTGAAATGATAAAGGGAGAGAAAGGTATGTCTTACATGAAGAGGATAAGCATGTTCATGTAAAGGGAGAAGGTAAAGGGGAGAATACATATATGTGTAGAACATATATGAGTAGAAGACATAGTATTCTATAAATGTTATGAAAGCTAACCATGCAGGAGTGATAGCATCAATTGAGGGGGAGTATGAGAACTCCATGCACATCAATTGAGGGGGAGCATATGAACTCCATTCTATTGAAACCCCTAGGTTTCTCCGAAGGTATGATTTTACTTGAATGCTTTCAATACATTTATGGAATGGTTTGTCATCTTCAAAAAGGGGGAGATTGTTGACTCAAGGTCAATTAGGTCAATGTTGACTCACGTCTAAATTGACTAAACCCGTGTTTTGATGATGACTAACCATTCCACATATTGGTGTCTAACATCTCTACTTGAGTGATTTTAGATTAGGTATAGACACACTCCAAATGCCCTAACTTGCGCATATCAAATTGGAGAAAAGACAAGTCAAAGTCATACAAGTGCACATTTTTGTAATATGATGTAAATCCATTAGAATCATGTTGTAAATCACTTGTAATGATTGTATGACTTGTAATTAAGCTTAGAAAAATATAAGGAGCACTTAGATCAAATTTTAGAGCACTTTAGATGCAACTTTGAAAATTGATTACAGGCACTTTGTCGGTCGAGTTTCCCAGCCTGAAAACTCGACCGATCATCCTTGATCAATTTTCTACAGATTGCATCGGTCGAGTTGTGTTTACACAGAACTCGACCGATCAAGTAACTGACCATTTTGATTCCTAATGGTCGGTCGAGTTTTGTCAGGACAAACTCGACCGATCATTTGAGTATCGGCCTTGTCATTTACTTGATCGGTCAAGTTACCCTTATAGAAACTCGACCGATTGCACTATACGGAAAAGTGCAGAAAAGTGCTTCTAGCCGTTGTGGAGTTGCAACAAGTGAAAATAGATCCATTACAAGCCACAAAATGGCTAGTTTTCATTCACAAGTGCTCCCAAAGGCTAAGAGGCATCCCCAGCTATAAATAGGACTCCTTGGGCTTCATTCCAAGGTTGAGCATTCAATGCAAACTCTATGTGAGGTTCTTATTCTATAGTTGAGTGCTTCATACAGCCTCCTCTCTCTCTAAGCTTAATCACTTGCTACATCCATTAGAGTGAGTAGGAAATTTGTAAGAGAGCTAGTCCTACATGTATATCTTGTGAGGCTCTCAATTCCACCACCTCTCCATCTCTCATTTGCAATCATGAAGATGAAGGTTCTCTCTCTTGTCCAAGAGAGGTGAAAAAAAACAAGGGAAGGAGTCCCTTGGTGAAGATCAAGGCTGAAGACTTGAAGCAAGAGTGGGTAAGCCCTTGGTGAAGGCAGAAGACTCCTTGCTCAAGAGGGTAAGTCCTTGGTGGAAGCTACTTCGAGTGAAGGTGAAGTCAAAAGCTGAAGATCCAAGAAGAGTGTGTGATCCCTGCAAGGCTGAAGACTTGTGCAAGAGTGGGTAAGTCTTTGGAGAAGGCCGAAGACTCTTGCAAAGTGGGTAAGTCCTTGGTAAGGTTGAAGACTCTTTGTATTGGATAGGTAAGTCTTTTGTTTGGTCATGCATTGTATGTCTTATGAATCAATATAAGAGTGCAATAATTTGGAAGTCCTAGAGGTTGACCTCTCTAGGAAAGTGGACTGACACACTTCTAGTTTGAAGTGTGGAACCACTCTAAATAGCTTGTCTAATTGGTGCATGTTCAATCTCTCTCTCCCTTGCTATGTATGTTTTAGTTGCACTCAAATTACCTATTTAGCAACCTTATCTTGTCATATATCTTAAAGGTTTAATGAGTTTTGTTTAAGTGGTTTCAACTCTATTCACACCCCCTCTAGAGCATCTAATCACCCATCTAGGATCCAACAATTGGTATCAGAGCGGGTCTTCTCCAAGCATACTTAAACAAGTAGGAGAAGATGTGTGACTACCTAGGAGGGAGATTCTCGACCAGCCTCCCAATCTTTGATGGGAGCAATTTCCTCTATTGGAGAAGAAGGCTTCAATTCTACATCCAAGGATCAAGTCTTGAGATGTGGAAAATGGTGAACAACCATACATGCTACCAAAGACAAAGATTGAAGAATGGGATGAAGCTACCTTGAAGAAACCAACCTTGAATGCTAGAGCCATGCACATCCTCTATGCCTCAATGACTCCCACCGAGTTCAACCGGATTTCTTAATGTGAAACAACCTATGAGGTATGGAGAAAGCTATGCATCACATATGAAGGGACGGATCAAGTGAAGGAAAGCAAAGTCTACATGCTCAAAGGGTTGTTTGAGATCTTCACGATGGGAAAGGAGGAGAGTATAGCCAACATGTACTCAAGGCTCAACACCATTGTGAATGGTTTTGTTGTTCTAGGACATCCCATGTCTAGTGGAAAGATCAACTCAAAGATCCTTAGAACTCTCCCCAAGAGGTGGGAACCCAAGGTGACTTCCATTGAAGAAGCAATGTCTCTTAAGGATATTCCTATTGAAGAGCTCATTGGAAATCTACAAGCACATGAAGACACACTTGACAAGAGGGAGGAAGTAGAAAGACAAGAGAAGAAAGAGCTAAAGAGAATGAAGAAGGCTGAAATGAAGGCTCAAATTGAATCTATCATGGAACAAGTCTCTCCATCCTCTCAAGCTAAAGAAGATGCCATGTACTCTAAGGATAGACTCTATAAAGGCAAGTCCTCCTCCATCTGTTGCTTCACATGTGGAAAGAAGGGTCACTACAAGGAAGATTGCCCACAAGGCAAAAAGACCCATCTTTACAAGAAGAAGGAGAAATGGCACTCAAGCTCAAGTGGCTCCTCCAACTCAAGCTCAAGTGAAGATTCAAGTGAAGGATCAAGCTCAAGATCTAGTGATGAAGGAGAATGCCATTTTGCTCTTATAGCATCAACAAGTGAAGAGTCAAGTGAGGTAAATCTAAACTCTTTAGATAAAGAATTTTTTATTGCTATTATTCATGATATTTGTGCCTCTCTTAAGTCTTCTAAAAGGAAAAAGAAAAAGCTAGTTAAAATTGTTGATAATTTGCGTGTAGAATTAGATGATATTGAACATGCTAATTCTTGCTGGCTTGATGATAAAAATGATTGTCTTAGCCAAGTAGACTCTCTTAAACTTGAAAATGCTAGTTTGCTTGATAAGATTAGATTTCTCGAAGCTCAACCTCTCATGCCTAGTTCTAATGAAGAGCATACTTTAATTGTTGATTCTCTCATGCATGATATTGATGTTCTTAAATCTGAAAACAAGGAAAAAGATTTTGTTTTGCAAGAATTAGAAATAGAAAATGCCTCTTTGCTTGCTAAAATCAATGTGCATGAATCTTGTTCTAGTTCTACTAATAGAGAGAATGGTGTTGTTGCTCTTCACATTAATAGAGATTCTTATTTAACTAAAGCTCTTTGCTTAGAAAATGATCTTTTGCATGCTAGAGATAATATCAATCATTTGTCTTCTACTATTGCTTCTCTTAAGCATGATAATGACAGTTTAAGATCTTCTTTGCAAAGATTCTTAGTTGGTAAGAAGAGCCTAAATGATATCCTACACCATACTACTAAACAAATTGGTAGACATGGTTTAGGGTATGATAGTAGTCAAGGGAACAACAAAGATAAAGGACCTCCAATATTCCATGGAGAATCCTCTAGTTCCAAGACCATGGGCACATGCAACTATTGCAATGAAATTGGTCATTATTCTACTTGTTGTCCTTTTAGGAAAGCATCCAAGAGCAATATGACTTGGGTTGTTAAACTAACCCCTCCGGACCCAAAAACATGATTGGGGACCATTTCATCTTTCTTCTTGTAGGTACTTGCAAATGGATTTATTTGAGCTATTGTTTTGCAAATTGACTTGTCAATCCACATGAAAGAAGAAAGGTGAGATGTGTAGAGGGTGACAACAAATGGAAAAATCAATGGTAAGCACAAAGGTAAAGGTTTTATTGCTTATAACCATTTCTAACTTGTTTTTGTCAAGTTAGTGTGCACTATACATATGGTTTTTGAGTCAAAAGTGGAATTTTGTGATTCTCTTCACACTCTTGCTCAAAAACTATTTCTAATGCTTCTATAGTGCATTACCAACTTGCTTAGACATGTTTGGATATGGTTTGTATTTTTAACATGCCTTTAAATATGTTTTTATGATATATATATGCTTGTTGACAGCTGATCTGTCGGTCGAGTTTGCCCTGTTTGAAACTCGACTGATAGGAACCAATGGGTGTTGCCAACAACTGTCATCGGTCGAGTTGTCAATGCATAGAACTCGACCGATAACACTGTGCACAGAATATAATTTTGGCTTATTGAGTGAGAATTTCCCTCTCAAGTAGATTTTCTCAACCAATAGCCTTATTCTTTAGCACTCTCATTTGGTACCTCTATATATGCATATTGCCATGTTCAAAATTGTCTATCTTGCTTACAACTCTATCTTTCTAATTGCTCTAAATTGGTATATCTATATCTTACAATTATTTGCTTTGAGTTGTTTTGTAGGTTTTGATGATGACCTCTTTGGATATCTTGGTTGTGTCTTAAATTGCTTCCGTTGTACTCTAACTTGCTACATCTATATAGGTGTATATCTTGTGTTGATACAACCTTGAGGTTCTTAGTGGTAATCATATTTTGGTAAGGATGCATATTTGTATGTGAGTTATATCTTTTCATTCGTATAAAATTGCATATCTCTTTGTTTGGATATATCTCTACATCTACTCATAGCTTTCTTTATCTTGTGTATCTTTTGGTATCTCTTGCTATGATCTATATCCTACTAGTAGTCCTAACTTGTGATATCATCTACTAGTAGTTCATATACATGTAGTTCTAGCCTTGCTTATGATTGGCATCTTTGCTCATCTATATGCTATGCTTGTATCTTGTCTCATACATGCTCAAGCTTGTTCCTTGAATTGCATATCTACTATCTTGAGTTGTTTGCATAACATTGTGATGCAGGGTACATAGATCTACATTATATGTTGAAATTGGAATATTTTTGGATTTTATGCAGATTTGCTCCAGTTTCAGTTTTTGCTGCAAAGGTAGTGTTTTTTATGCAGAAACGGCCTTCTGAGCAAGGCTCATCGCTATGCCATGCGCCCTGTCACTTTTTGGGCAAATTCTGTCATCTTGAGGGTCAAAATTGTGATTTATTGTTTTTCTGCAGCACCTTATCTTGCTTTTTGGGTTGTTCAAGTATATGCTTTAACTTGCTTTTCTTTCTATGCTTGGACAAGCCCCTATCTGTGCTTTTCTACTGTCCTTATATATATTTGTGTTATCTCCTTTCTCTTTAACAAGTGATGTTTCTTATTCCTTCATAACCCCACTTTTTGAAATGACAAAGGGGGAGAAAGGTATGTCTTACATGAAGAGGATAAGCATGTTCATGTAAAGGGAGAAGGTAAAGGGGAGAAGACATATATGTGTAGAACATAAATGAGTAGAAGACATATTATTCTATAAATGTTATGAAAGCTAACCATGCAGGAGAAATAGCATGAATTGAGGGGGAGTATGAGAACTCCATGCGCATCAATTGAGGGGGAGCATATGAACTCCATTCTATTGAAACCCCTAGGTTTCTCCGAAGGTATGATTTTACTTGAATGCTTTCAATACATTTATGGAATGGTTTGTCATCTTCAAAAAGGGGGAGATTGTTGACTCAAGGTCAATTAGGTCAATGTTGACTCACGTCTAAATTGACTAAACCCGTGTTTTTATGATGACTAACCATTCCACATATTGGTGTCTAACATCTCTACTTGAGTGATTTCAGATGAGGTATAGACACACTCCAAATGCCCTAACTTGCGCATATCAAATTGGAGAAAAGAAAAGTCAAAGTCATACAAGTGCACATTTTTGTAATATGATGTAAATCCATTAGAATCATGTTGTAAATCACTTGTAATGATTGTATGACTTGTAATTAAGCTTAGAAAAATATAAGGAGCACTTAGATCGAATGTTAGAGCACTTTAGATGCAACTTTGAAAATTGATTACAGGCACTTTGTCGATCGAGTTTCCCAGCCTGAAAACTCGACCGATCATCCTTGATCAATTGTCTGCAGATTGCATCGGTCGAGTTGTGTTTACATAGAACTCGACCGATCAAGTAACTGACCATTTCGATTCCTAATGGTCGGTCGAGTTTTGTCAGGACAAACTCGACCGATCATTTGAGTATCGGCCTTGTCATTTACTTGATCGGTCGAGTTACCCTTATAGAAACTCGACCGATTGCACTGTACGGAAAAGTGCAGAAAAGTGCTTCTAGCCATTGTGGAGTTGCAACAAGTGAAAATAGATCCGTTGCAAGCCACAAAATGGCTAGTTTTCGTTTACAAGTGTTCCCAAAGGCTAAGAGGCATCCCCAGCTATAAATAGGACCCCTTGGGCTTCATTCCAAGGTTGAGCATTCAATGCAAACTCTATGTGAGGTTCCTATTCTATAGTTGAGTGCTTCCTACATCCTCCTCTCTCTCTCTAAGCTTAATCACTTGCTACATCCATTAGAGTGAGTAGGAAATCTGTAAGAGAGCTAGTCCTACATGTATATCTTGTGAGGCTCTCACTTCCACCACCTCCCCATCTCTCATTTGCAATCATGAAGATGAAGGTTCTCTCTCTTGTCCAAGAGAGGTGAAGAAGAACAAGGGAAGGAGTCCCTTGGTGAAGATCAAGGCTGAAGACTTGGAGCAAGAGTGGGTAAGCCCTTGGTGAAGGCAGAAGACTCCTTGCTCAAGTGGGTAAGTCCTTGGTGGAAGCTTCTCTGAGTGAAGGTGAAGTCTAAAGCTGAAGATCCAAGAAGAGTGGGTGATCCCTGCAAGGCTGAAGACTTGTGCAAGAGTGGGTAAGTCCTTGGAGAAGGCCGAAGACTCTTGCAAAGTGGGTAAGTCCTTGGTAAGGTTGAAGACTCTTTGTATTGGATATGTAAGTATTTTGTTTGGTCATGCATTGTATGTCTTATGAATGAATATAAGAGTGTAATAGTTTGGAAGTCCTAGAGGTTGACCTCTCTAGGCAAGTGGACTGACACACTTCTAGTTTGAAGTGTGGAACCACTCTAAATAGCTTGTCTAATTGGTGCATGTTCAATCTCTCTCTCCCTTGCTATGTATGTTTTAGTTGCACTCAAATTACCTATTTAGCAACCTTATCTTGTCATATATCTTGAAGGTTTAATGAGTTTTGTTTAAGTGGTTTCAGATCTATTCACCCCCCTCTAGAGCATCTAATCACCCATCTAGGATCCAACAATTGGTATCAGAGCGGGTCTTCTCCAAACATACTTCAACAAGTAGGAGAAGATGGGTGACTACCTAGGAGGGAGATTCTCGACCAGCCTTCCAATCTTTGATGGGAGCAATTTCCTCTATTGGAGAAGAAGTCTTAAATTCTACATCCAAGGATCAAGTCTTGAGATGTGGCAAATGGTGAACAGCCCATACATGCTACCAAAGACAAAGATTGAAGAATGGGATGAAGCTACTTTGAAGAAAGCAACCTTGAATGCTAGAGCCATGCACATCCTCTATGCCTCCATGACCCCCACCGAGTTCAACCGGATTTCTTCATATGAAATAGCCTATGAGGTATGGAGAAAGCTATGCATCACATATGAAGGGACAGATCAAGTGAAGGAAATCAAAGTCTACATTATCAAAGGGTTGTTTGAGAACTTCAAGATGGGAAAGGAGGAGAGTATAGCCAACATGTACTCAAGGCTCAACACCATTGTGAATGGTCTTGCTGTTCTAGGACATCCCATGTCTAGTGGAGAGATCAACTCAAAGATCCTTAGAACTCTCCCCAAGAGGTGGGAACCCAAGGTGACTTCCATTGAAGAAGTAAGGTCTCTTAAGGATATTCCTATTGAAGAGCTCATTGGAAATCTAAAAGCACATGAAGCCACACTTGACAAGAGGGAGGAAGTAGAAAGACAAGAGAAGAAAGAGCTAAAGAGAATGAAGAAGGCTGAAATGAAGGCTAAAATTGAATCTATCATGGAACAAGTCTTTCCATCCTCTCAAGCTGAAGAAGATGCCATGTACTCCAAGGGTAGACTATACAAAGGCAAGTCCTCCTCCATCCGGTGCTTCACATGTGGAAAGAAGGGTCACTACAAAGAAGATTGCCCACAAGGCAAAAAGACCCATATTTACAAGAAGAAGGAGAAATGGCACTCAAGCTCAAGTGGCTCCTCCAACTCAAGCTCAAGTGAAGATTCAAGTGAAGGATCAAGCTCAAGCTCAAGCTCTAGTGATGAAGGAGAATGCCATTTTGCTCTTATAGCATCAAAAAGTGAAGACTCAAGTGAGGTAAATCTAAACTCTTTAGATAAAAAAACTTTGATTGCTATTATTCATGATATTTGTGCCTCTCTTAAGTCTTCTAAAAGGAAAAAGAAAAATCTTGCTAAAATTTTTGATAATTTGCATGTAGAATTAGATGATCTTGAACATGCTAATTCTTGCTTGCTTGATGATAAAAATGATTGTCTTAGCCAAGTAGACTCTCTTAAACTTGAAAATGCTAGTTTGCTTGATAAGATTAGATTTCTAGAAGCTCAACCTCTCATGCCTAGTTCTAATGAAGAGCATACTTTAATTGTTGATTCTCTCATGCATGGTATTGATGTTCTTAAATCTGAAAACAAGGACAAAGATTTTGTTTTGCAAGAATTAGAAATAGAAAATGCCTCTTTTCTTGCAAAAATCAATGTGCATGAATCTTGTTCTAGTTCTACTAATAGAGAGAATGGTGTTGCTGTTCTTCACATTAATAGAGATTCTTATTTAACTAAAGCTCTTTTCTTATAAAATGATCTTTTACATGCTAGATATAATATCAATCATTTGTCTTCTACTATTGCTTCTCTTAAGCATGATAATGATAGTTTAAGATCTTCTTTGCAAAGATTCTTAGTTGGTAAGAAGAGCCTAAATGATATCCTACACCATACTACTAAACAAATTGGTAGACATGGTTTATGGTATGATAGTAGTCAAGGGAACAACAAAGATAAAGGACCTCCAATATTCCATGGAAAATCCTCTAGTTCCAAGACCATGGGCACATGCAACTATTGCAATGAAATTGGTCATTATTCTACTTATTGTCCTTTTAGGAAAGCACCCAAGAGCAATAGGACTTGGGTTGCTAAACTAACCCCTCCGGACCCAAAAACATGATTGGGGACCATTTCATCTTTCTTCTTGTAGGTACTTGCAAATGGATTTACTTGAGCTATTGTTTTGCAAATTGACTTGTCAATCCACATGAAAGAAGAAAGGTGAGATGTGTAGAGGGTGACAACAAATGGAAAAAGCAATGGTAAGCACAAAGGTAAAGGTTTTATTGCTTATAACCATTTCTAACTTGTTTTTGTCAAGTTAGTGTGCACTATACATATGGTTTTTGAGTCAAAAGTGGCATTTTGTGATTATCTTCACACTCTTGCTCAAAAACTATTTCTAATGCTTCTATAGTGCATTACCAACTTGATTAGATATGTTTGTATATGGTTTGTATTTTTAACATGCCTTTAAATATGTTTTTATGATATATATATGCTTGTTGACAGCTGATCTGTTGGTCGAGTTTTCCCTATTTGAAACTCTACTGATAGGCACCAATGGGTGTTGCCAACAACTGTCATCGGTCGAGTTGTCAATGCACAGAACTCAACTGATAACACTGTGCACAAAATATACTTTTAGCTTATTGAGTGAGAATTTCTCTCTTGACTAGATTTTCTCAACCAATAGCCTTATTCTTTGGCACTCTCATTTGGTACCTCTATATATGAATATTGCCATGTTCAAAATTTTCTATCTTGCTTACAACTCTATCTTTCTAATTGCTCTAAATTGGTATATCTATATCTTGCAATTATTTGCTTTGAGTTGTTTTGCAAGTTTGGATGATGGCCTCTTTGGATCTCTTGGTTGTGTCTTAAATTGCTTCCGTTGTACTCTAACTTGCTACATCTATATAGGTGTATATCTTGTGTTGATACAACCTTGAGGTTCTTAGTGGTAATCATCTTTTGGTAAGGATGCATATTTGTATGTGAGTTATATCCTTTCATGCGTCTAAAATTGCATATCTCTTTGTTTGGATATATCTCTACATCTACTCATAGCTTGCTTTATCTTGTGTATCTTTTGGTATCTCTTGCTATGATCTAGATCCTACTAGTAGTCCTAACTTGTGATATCATCTACTAGTAGTTCATATACATGTAGTTCTAGCCTTGCTTATGATTGACATCTTTGCTCATCTATATGCTATGCTTGTATCTTGTCTCATACATGCTCAAGCTTGTTCCTTGAATTGCATATCTACTATCTTGAGCTGCTTGCATAACATTGTGATGCAGGGTACATAGATCTACATTATATGTAGAAATTGGAATATTTTTGGATTTTATGCAGATTTGCTCCAGTTTCAGTTTTTGCTGCAAAGGTAGTGTTTTTTTATGCAGAAACGGCCTTCTGAGCAAGGCTCATCTCTATGCCATGAGCCCTGTCACTTTTTGGGCAAATTCTGTCATCTTGAGGGTCAAAATTGCAATTTATTGTTTTTCTGCAACACCTTATCTTGCTTTTTGGGTTGTTCAAGTATATGCTTTAACTTGCTTTTCTTTCTATGCTTGGACAAGCCCCTATCTGTGCTCTTCTACTCTCCTTATATATATTTGTGTTATCTCCTTTATCTTTAACAAGTGATGTTTCTTATTCCTTCATAACCCCACTTTTTGAAATGACAAAGGGGGAGAAAGGTATGTCTTACATGAAGAGGATAAGCATGTTCATGTAAAGGGAGAAGGTAAATGGGAGAATACATATATGTGTAGAACATATATGAGTGGAAGACATAGTATTCTATAAATGTTATGAAAGCTAACCATGCAGGAGAAATAGCATCAATTGAGGGGGAGTATGAGAACTCCATGCGCATCAATTGAGGGGGAGCATATGAACTCCATTCTATTGAAACCCCTAGGTTTCTCCGAAGGTATGATTTTACTTGAATGCTTTCAATACATTTATGGAATGGTTTGTCATCTTCAAAAGGGGGGAGATTTTTGACTCAAGGTCAATTAGGTCAATGTTGACTCACGTCTAAATTGACTAAACCCATGTTTTGATGATGACTAACCATTCCACATATTGGTGTCTAACGTCTCTACTTGAGTGATTTCAGATTAGGTATAGACACACTCCAAATGCCCTAACTTGCGCATATCAAATTGGAGAAAAGACAAGTCAAAGTCATACAAGTGCACATTTTTGTAATATGATGTAAATCCATTAGAATCATGTTGTAAATCACTTGTAATGATTGTATGACTTGTAATTAAGCTTAGAAAAATATAAGGAGCACTTAGATTGAATGTTAGAGCACTTTAGATGCAACTTTGAAAATTGATTACATGCACTTTGTCGGTCGAGTTTCCCAGCCTGAAAACTCGACCGATCATCCATGATCAATTTTCTGCAGATTGCATCGGTCGAGTTGTGTTTACACACAACTCGACCGATCAAGTAACTGACCATTTCGATTCCTAATGGTCGGTCGAGTTTTGTCAGGACAAACTCGACTGATCATTTGAGTATCGGCCTTGTCGTTTACTTGATCGGTCGAGTTACCCTTATAGAAACTCGACCGATTACACTGTACGGAAAAGTGCATAAAAGTGCTTCTAGCCGTTGTGGAGTTGCAACAAGTGAAAATAGATCCGTTGCAAGCCACAAAATGGCTAGTTTTCATTCACAAGTGTTCCCAAAGGCTAAGAGGCATCCCCAGCTATAAATAGGACCCCTTGGGCTTCATTCCAAGGTTGAGCATTCAATGCAAACTCTATGTGATGTTCCTATTCTATAGTTGAGTGCTTCCTATAGCCTCCCCTCTCTCTCTAAGCTTAATCACTTGCTACATCCATTAGAGTGAGTAGGAAATCTGTAAGAGAGCTAGTCCTACATGTATATCTTATGAGGCTCTCACTTCCAACACCTCCCCATCTCTCATTTGCAATCATGAAGATGAAGGTTCTCTCTCTTATCCAAGAGAGGTGAAGAAGAACAAGGGAAGGATTCCCTTGGTGAAGATCAAGGCTGAAGACTTGGAGCAAGAGTGGGTAAGCCCTTGGTGAAGGCAGAAGACTCCTTGCTCAAGTGGGTAAGTCCTTGGTGGAAGCTTCTCCGAGTGAAGGTGAAGTCAAAAGCTGAAGATCCAAGAAGAGTGGGTGATCCCTGCAAGGCTGAAGACTTGTTTAAGAGTGGGCAAGTCCTTGGAGAAGGCCGAAGACTCTTGCAAAGTGGGTAAGTCCTTGGTAAGGTTGAAGACTCTTTGTATTGGATAGGCAAGTCTTTTGTTTGGTCATACATTGTATGTCTTATGGATGAATATAAGAGTGCAATAGTTTGGAAGTCCTAGAGGTTGACCTCTCTAGGCAAGTGGACTGACACACTTCTAGTTTGAAGTGTAGAACCACTCTAAATAGCTTGTCTAATTAGTGCATATTCAATCTCTCTCTCCCTTGCTATGTATGTTTTAGTTGCACTCAAATTACCTATTTAGCAACCTTATGTTGTCATATATCTTGAAGGTTTAATGAGTTTTGTTTAAGTGCTTTCAGCTCTATTCACCCCCCCTCTAGAGCATCTAATCACCCATCTAGGATCCAACAACAGATAGAGACATGATCCGTGTAGACAATGACTTTTGAACCAATGAGGTAGGATTTGAACTTGTCAAAGGCATACACGACCACAAGAAATTCTTTCTCGGTAGTTGCATAATTCCTCTGAGCTTCATCGAGGGTTTTCGATGCATAGTAGATCACATAATGTTTATTTTCTATACATTAGCCCAAGACATCACCCACATCATTAATCACTGGAATCACACATAATTTCAAAAGGGTGATCCCAATCAGGGGCTCTGATGATGGGTGTTGTTGTAAGAGAATGCTTTAGATGGTTGAAACTTTTAACATATCCTTCGTCAAAATTGAACTTAGCATCCTTTAGTAGCAAATTTGTCATTGGCTTGGTTATCTTTGAGAAATCCTTTATAAATCGTCGGTAAAAGCCCGCATGACCTAGGAATGCACAAACCTCCTTTACATTCTTTGGGATAGAGAGCTTGGAAATTACTTCTATCTTGGCCTTGTCTACTTCAATTCCTCGATTATTGACCCTATGGCAGAGGACAATGCCTTCTTTTACCATAAAGTGACACTTCTCCCAATTTAACACCAGTTGTGCTTCTTCACACCGTTTGAGGATGAGGGAGAGTTGTTTTAGGCATGATTCGAATGAATCTCCGTACACTGAAAAATCATCCATAAAAACTTCCATAATTGTTTCAGTGAGACCAGCGAATATGGCTGCCATGCAACGTTGAAAAGTTGCAGGTGCATTACAGAGGCCGAACGACATCCTTCTAAATGCGCATGTTCCAAATGGGTAGATAAAAGTAGTTTTCTCTTGGTCATCTGGATGTATGGGTATTTGATAGAATCCAGAGTAACCATCAAGGTAACAAAAATATTCTTGATGTGCCAATCTTTCTAATACTTGATCAAGAAAATGCATTGGGAAATGATCCTTTCGAGTTGCTTTGTTTAACTTCCTGTAATCAATGCACATCCTCCACCCTGTAACTATTCGAGTGGGGATGAGTTCATCATTTTCATTTTGTATCACAGTTTTTCCACCTTTCTTTGGGACAACATGCGTGAGACTTACCCATGGTGAGTCCGATATCAGATAGATTATTCCAGTAGTGAGCAGTTTAATGACTTCACGACGGACTACTTCCTTCATATTTGGATTAAATTTCCGTTGATGTTCAACCGTCGATTTGTGATCTTCCATCATGGGGATTTTGTGCATGCACAATGCTTGACTAACCCTGGTGAGGTCACTCATCTTGTAGCTGATTGCTTTACTTCTTTCCTTCAATTCCTTCAAAAGTTTATCTTTTTGTTCCGCCATTAAATATAAGTTTATGATGACTGGGAAGACTTTGAGGTCATCTAGAAATGTGTACTTCAATCCTTTGGGAAGGGGCTTCATTTCAGGAGCTTGTGGTTGTTCCCATGCTTCTTCAGTAATTTCCACTGCTTTTAGTTCCTCAATCTAGGCTTCAGGATCTTCTTTAGCGGTATCGAGGTGAAAAACACAACTTTTCACTTGTTCGTCATCTGAACTTTCTGCATATGGATTAGTAAGGGTCATCTCTAAAGGATCTTCTTGTTCATAATCCTCTTGTGTAAGGAGTGACATCTACTCTACATACTCGATCAAGTAGACTTCCTCTTGCATGCTTGGCCTTCGCATGCTTTCAAATACCTTGAATTCAAGAGTTTCTTTACCTAACCTAAGCAGCAGAGTTCCTACTTTGACGTCAATCTTTGACGTCAATCAGAGCTCTTGCAGTGGTGGGGAATGGACATCCAAATATGAGAGGGTATCTAGTGTCTTCCTTTATGTCCATGATGACAAAGTCACAAGGGACATAGGAATCTCTTCCAACCTTGACAGGGACATCCTCAATGATTCCTAAAGGTAGAATAATAGTGTTATCTGCAAGTTGTATTGTCATTCCGGTCGGGAGTAATTCAGCAAACCCTATCCTTTTGCAAAGGCTAAGTGGCATGATGGAGATACTGGCGCCAAGATCAGCCAATCCTTTCTTACATGATGAATTACTGATATGGCAGGAGATCCCAAAAGATCCTGGATCTTTCTGCTTCTTGGGCATCATACTCTGGATGATGTCTGAAGTAGTTGTTGCTAACTTGACTGTTTCATATTCTTCAGTTATATATTTCCTGGTGAGAAGTGACTTCAAGTACTTTGTCCAAGCTGATATCTCAGCCAGCGCATCTAGAAAAGGTATATCAACATGAAGCTTTTTCATGGCTTCCTTGAACTTGTTGAATCGAGTGTCAAGCTTGGTCTGCCTCAAACGAGCTGGGAAAGGTATACAAGGCTTGTACATAGGAATATCAGGCTCTGGTGTTGCTTCTTCCTCTTATGTAGCAGGTTTCACATAATTTTCTTTCTCTAACTTATCATTTCTTGGCTTCTCCTTCAGAATAGGTTCAGGTTCCTTGTCAACTTGATCATTCACCTGGTCCTGTTTATCTATGACAACCACTGGTGTCTTGGTAGAAGGGTCAGGATATACATTACTAGAATGAGTCATAACAGCCTTCAATTGCTCAAGATGTTTAGGGTTGTTCTCCAGTTGACCAGCAAAGGCTCCAACAGGTGGCTTCATGCTAGCTGCAAGTTGATCTAGTTGAGATTCAATGGCTTTCTGATGTGCTTACTGGTTAGCTATCAAGGTTTGCTGGTTAGTTATCATGGTTTGCTGTGACTGCAACATCTTCTCAGTGGTTGTCAGTTTGTCATCATGAGAAATGGGTCCGATTTGTTGCCCTTGTTGTTGATTTTGGTAAGGGACCTGGTTGGGATTCTGAGCTTTTACCAAAACCTCGTGCAATAATACCACTCGTAAGTGGATGAGTCTTATCACAATATAGTTAAGGATCAAATCCCAAAGGACAACATTTTTAAGAATCTTTGTCAGTCGAATCTAGCACAAGTAAGACTAATTTTTAGAATGATTGATTGGGTTGTGGTTGACTAAACTAATTGCAAGAAAGTAAAAGAGAAGAATTAAAGTTTGTTCTAGAGTAATGATATGGAATCACTGGGATGGTCTCGGGTTTCACCACCACTACACATGCAAACACATCCAAACATCAAAAATCCAGGCAAGAATCTAACTATCCAAATGGAAATGTTGTGAACCCTCCCTAAGGGATGTTTATGCCGCGTAAGCATCCCCTTAGGCATAAGATTTCTCATTGCCATTTAGATCATGCACTCACAGTTCTGAAAATACAACATCCAACTGAGGCTAAGATCCTCCCTAAGGGATGTTTAGACCACATAAGTGTCACCGGAGGCTAGATGGCTCACCCCCTCACAGATCATACACTTACGACCAAAAGGATTCCCATTCTATTTCTAGTCAGGGAGTCAACCACGCTAATCAACAAGTGAGTAGGTGATTAATCTACAAGCAAAAATCGACGATTAACAAAGAAGATACAAAATCCAACTAAGGCTGTGGCCCTCCCTAAGGGATGTTTAGGCCACAGAAGTGTCACCGTAGGCTAGATGGCTTGTCCACTCACAGATCATACATTTACAACCTCAAGGAATCTCATTCTATTTCTTATTTGAGAGTCTACCTCATTAATCGACGTTCTACCCTACATGCAGAAGTTATCATAACTTAGGGAAGAACAAGATGAAAGCAAGCAGGTAATCAAGCTACAAACTTTATCAATTAACAAAGAAATGGAAAGTTATATACATTGCCTTGGAATGTTTAAATGAAAATACATGGAAGCATGGGCAGGGAGGCTAGTCCCCGCACCCCAGCGAAAAGTTATTACTCGCTCATGATGTGAGAAATAAGAAGAACAAGAGAGAAGGAAGATTCCACCATGAGCATGATGCAGAAGGTAGTCGCAACTTGGTGAATATGATGCGGTCTTCTACATCGTGTCGGTGCAGATCTAGATGAGGAGGAAGAACCACCAAGGCAGGCTGGGCAGACCTTCTTCTCCACCTTCTTTCTCTTCTCGACCTCCTTGCTCGTAGCAAGAGGAGGTATGGGCGGCTTGACAATGGCATGAAGATGGTGGAGTGGCGACGTGTGGAAGGGAGACCGATCCTTTGCTCAAGCAGCCTTTCGGCGTCCTAGAATCGATGCCCAAATGAGGACCCTTGTGGTCCTATTTATAGGCTTGTATGGGGTCCTCATGTTTTTGCTGTGAGTTTGCTCCAAACGGTTTAGAGCAACCAGTTTGCTTGAACGGTTTGGAGCGAACGGTCTTGGAGACCATTTGACATCCAAACGGTGTTGAGAATACATGACCATACGGTCTTGGAGACCGAACAAATCCAACCATTCTTGGGATTCTGTCTTCATACTATCTTGCAGATTGATCAAATGACCAAACGGTCTTGGTAAGAACTGCCCATACGGTCCTGGAACTTTTCCTTCAAACTGTTTGAAATCGATAGGCACCAATTAGTCTTCACATGCGCTGGCTTTAAATGGTCTTCAGCAGTAGCTGGCCAAACGGTCTTGCAGACCACTGGGATTTGATCGGTCTTGAAACCCGTTTGTGCTTGATGAAACTTTATTCTCAGTCCAAGTGGTCTTGATCTTGATCAGTCTTTGCTTGAGTGTCCAAATGGTCTTCATCCAAACGGTCTTGGATCCAAATGATCTTGAGGACCGATAGCCTCCGACTAGTCTTGGAAACTGTTTGATGGTCAAAGGGTCTTGGAGACCGTTTGATGGCCAAACGGTCTTGAGGACCGATGTCCTCCAAACAGTCTTGGGGCCAAACGGTCTTGCGGGTGACTGGCCTATCGGTCTTGAGACCGTATGGAGTCAAATGGTCTTAAAACCATATGGCTCCAAATAGTCTTGAAACCGTATGGATGACTGGCTGAGATCGTTTGGGGTCGAAACTGTTTGGTCAAAACCATTTGGTCAAGACCAAGGATGAGAGGATCTTGAGTGAATTTCATATGATGGTTGAACCTCATCACGACCTGCACAAAATCAATATAAATATAGTTAATAATCTTGATAATTGAATTATTTAAGAATTCTTGTATTTTGTGAGATTTAGGAGATGAAATTGAAAGTATTGAATCGAATTGGTCCCAAAAAGGTGACTGAAAATCATGATGAATATGCATTCATCTAAATACCCCGAACTTCAATGTTGCTCATCCTCAAGTAACACAAAATCTGAAATAGTCACCAAATGAATACTTTCTGATCATGTGATTGCCTCCTTTTCACATCACAATTGTTTCTTTTCTGCTCAGTATGACTAAGCATCTCAACTTCCAGAGACCACTGAACACATCTTACCATATATTCGTTCCTGAGTTTGCTTTCCAATTCACTTCCTCCTCACTTTTTCCAACAACAAGCATGTCAAAGAGTTTCGTAAGAGTCCAGTGATACCCGCAGAACAACAAGTGTGCATCTGATCTGATACTGGTGTATTTCACGGTAGTGGAGGCATTTATTATGCCATTAGGTAGAAAAGGGAGTGAAGGGTGGTATGGAAGGAAGAAATAAATCTCTCCTCTATTCGACTCGAAATTTTTATTATACTATTTGCAATTTCATTTATTGCACATTTTGTTTTTTGTGCGAATCTCTCCTCTATTTGACTCGAGATTGCATTTCGTGTGTGCGCTTTGGCATCTTTTCTTGGTGGTACACCCCTATTGATTTGTGAGGGGTAGGGAAGAAGCAGATATAGAGGGAAGTGGCGTGTCACCCCAAACTTAGGGTTTGTCACTATTTTGGCTATTTTTGTTCTTTTTGATGGATGGAGGGGTACGAAGATGATAGAAGAAGTGTAGAAGAGAGTTCAGATCAGAATGCAACTTTATTTACAATTCTGTACACCGGGTTGTTCTATTTATCGTACTCTGCTCAAATAATGTCTTGATGAGGATCCAGTGGGGATTCAATGTTATTGTTCCACTAGCCAGTTAGGAAGCACGATGTGTTTGATCCCTATCAGTTTGACAGACACTTGCCATTTTTGCATAAAGATCATGATGCTAGGATTCATAAGCTTCACATGATGATTTCAATCAAAAGGCTAGTTTCAAAATGTAGTCCTCTTGAGGATTTTCTTAGAATAAGAAGGGTATAATGATTCAAAAGCATCAAAACTTCATCCAACATCTGTTCAACTTCTTTGAAAAACTTTTAATTTTTTTGAAAATTTTGGTAAAAAAATGCTACGATGAAATCTTAAGTCTGAAAAGATGGGTGTAGGTGGAAAGTAGAGTACGTACCACCCACCCTCCACCCCAAACATAGAAATTTGCTCGTCCTGAGCAAACTCTAAATCCGAGATGGAAGGGAAAGTTCATGCCGTTTGGACCACTAGATGTGGTTGCGTTCCAATCAGTGTGCGTCCTCCATCTGACAATCTCAAACATAAAGACCATTCAGAACTCAGGATAGCATCTCACGATGCAATTTTATTTGGTGAAAAATTATCTAAGAAATAAAAAAAAAATTAAGAAAAATTTCTAATTCAAAATTGAAACTAAATACAAATTTATTGATTGGGTTGCCTCCCAATAAACACCTTTGTTTTATGTCGATGGCTCGACTTGGTTTCTTCAACTTTCACAGTGGATACATTGGATTGGTGAGTTCCAGTATTGCTTAGGTGCCTGTGTTAGCAGAGGTGAAATATCTCTTCAGTCGTTGACCGTTTGCCATGAATTTGCTTGACTTTTCACTCCATAAAGAAAAAGCACCATGTGGGGAGATGCTCTTGATGATGTAAGGCCCTGACCAGTGGGAATGGAGTTTTCCTGGGAATAACCTTAGTCTTGAGTTGAACAGAAGAACTTGGTCTCCTACTTGAATGTCCTTCCTCTTGAGATGACCATCGAGCCACAACTTTGTGCATTCTTTATAGATTCTAGCATTCTCATAAGCTGTCATTCGGAGTTCTTCTAGATCATTGAGTTGCAGAATCCTGGCTTGGCCTGCTTCTTTCATATCAAAATTCAGTTGTTTTATTATCTACCATGCCTTGTGTTCCAATTCTACCAGCAGGTGGCATGACTTTCCATAGATTAGTCAAAAAGGTGTAGTCCCAAGGGGAGTTTTAAAAGTAGTTCGATAGGCCCACAAGGCATCATTGATTTTTACTGACCAATCTTTCCGATTGCCGCCTACAGTCTTTTCCAGAATAGCCTTGAGTTGACGGTTAGAAACCTCTACCTGTCCACTGGTTTGTGGATGTTAGGGTGAGGCTACCTTGTGAGTTACACCATATTTCCTCAGCAATGCTTCAAAGCTTCTTTCCAGGAAATGAGAACCTCCGTCAGAAATCACGGTGTGTGGGACTCCGAATCGGGGGGAAATGATATCTTTGAACATTTTGATGACAGGTTTGGAATCACTAGTGACGATAGGTATGGCTTCAACCCATTTTGAGCCATAGTCCACCGCCACTAGGATGTAGGAAAATCCATGAGAATATGGGAATGGACCCATGTAGTCAACACCCCAAACATCAAATATCTCGACTTCTTGCCACAAGTTCAATGGCATCTCATCTCTCTTTGTTATGTTACCTATTATTTGACATTTGTCACATGATAGAACAAAGTCATAGGAATATTTGGATATGGTTGGCCAAAAGAATCCACATTGCAAAACCTTTAAGACAGTTTTCTTGGAACTCATGTGGCCTCCTACTGGGCCCGAGTGACATTGTTCTAAGATAAGTTGAGCTTCTTCCTCAGCCGTCTGTATAGACTATCAGTGCAGAGTTTGAAGAGGTACGAATCTTCCTAGTGATATTGTTTTACATCATGTAGAAATTTCTTAAGTGCACTTCCGGTGCATTCGGGGTGGATGACACCCGCAACTAGGTAGTTCACATAGTCTACATACTAAGGGATATCCTCTGAAACTTTAATAAGCTGGTCGTCTGGAAGAGAATCGTTGATGGGGATCTTCTCAGTTTCCAGGGCATGGATACGACTGAGGTGGTATGCCACGACATTCTCTGTACCTTTCTTGTCTCTTATCTCTAAATAAAACTCTTGTAAGAGGAGAATCCATCTAATTAACCTAGGTTTAGCACCTTTCTTTGCCAGGAGGTAACAGATAGCGACATGATCCGTGTAGACAATGACTTTTGAACCAATGAGGTAGGATCTGAACTTTTCAAAGACATACACGACCGCAAGAAATTCTTTCTCAGTAGTTGCATAATTCCTCTGAGCTTCATTAAGGGTTTTTGATGGAGGAGATTTGATATGGAGAGTGGTGGAGGTGGAGATGGAGGGTTTAGATGATGCCTTTCATCCAAGAACACACAATAGAACCATAACAAGAAGTTCTTCTACCATTTGTGACATCCTATTTCGAGTGCCGCCTTGCCACCAGTTGCCATGATCTCCGTTTGATGGTGGTGAGTCTAGGGAAATACGACATCAGATAGGTAGTGGAAACACAAAATTTACTAATATATTTCTCATTAACCAGCGGATCACATCAGTAAGTATGCAATGAGAAGGATGGTTTAACGAAGATATACCTGGTCCTAGAGCAAGTCCAACAAAAATCCTTGTTAATGTAGAAGCACACTCTTAAACTGTGTTTGTGCAGCTCCTGGTTGCACTGGGACTCGTTTGACTGCTCCTCTACAGACATCAGACTTGAATATCATCGTCTGCAACAACTGCTCTCGTCACATACTACTAACTGACGTCGTCTGCCTTAGCGATGATTAAAGCCACCTTGCCTCTAGAGAATTCCACACGGATGAACTAGAACTCTTGTCATCCTACTAGAACGGATATGAAGGAGTTTTCCCTCCCATTGGTGTACTAGTCACCAACCTGATCTCCTACAACAATGATCCATAATTGTTCTCTCCCTTGCTATCCCTCCCTAGTCGGGTAAGACTTTCTTGGGCTCTCTTGGTTACCAAAACTTGATAGGACAACAATTGTCAGAGAAACTGATTCTCAATTGTTTGTGTTGTGCTATGGGAAACCCCCAGTACCCCTCTATTTATTGGAGGGGTTTGGGTTAGGGTCCCAGTCTGTTCGGGACTGGAAGGGACTGGAAGATCATGAATTTTTGCAACCTACAAAACACAAATTGTCATCTCACAACCAAAACGGTCATTTCACATGTGAGATGGTCATTTTACTAAGTGAGGCTGTATTTGCACCATGTTTCCCAATCACATATGAATTGGCAATTATAATACAATTAATGCTCAACATGACATCAACACTACTCCTTGATGTTATCTAATTTCTCCATGAATTGGTTGTCTCGATCTCGCAAGCCGGTCATTTCACGACCACATGAAGGTCATCTTGCTCTCACAAGCCAGTTGTCTCATGACCATGAGATGATCATGTCGCGTATGCAAAATTATCACCTTGCTCACCAATTCAGGCAAAACACAAGCAGTTCAATTCTAACCAACCTGACACTCTAAATGACTGTCTCAACAGTTGAGCCGATCATGTGACAGTCTAGTCAGCTAATTTGTTTGAGTACCTAAACACTTTAGTAATCAATCCAATCACCATTCATGATTAAACTCCTCTTCTAGATGAGTTCCTCTGTGTGTGACCCTATAGGCACCATATTACGTTAGCAGTGAATGTCCATAACAACTTATCACATCACAAGCAATGAGCAGTGCCTAGTCACACATCATTGCTACCCAAGTAAATGGAAAGTTTGAGAACAACTTCAACCTACAATCAGTGTATGGTGTTGTAGTGTTTGTATAGTTCCTTTGTCAATGATATCCATATTGAACTAGAGGCATGGAGAAGTCATCCTCATTATTATTCAATCTTGTTCCTAGAACCAGAGCAGGCTATCTGAGATATATGTAAGCTCAATATCACATATTGACTTCATATGTGCATGGTCATGCTATTCTCAGTCTCTCTAATCAAGAAGCCTAGGCTATCATACTCCTGTAGGAGGGAAAAATCCCATCTCTATCACTCACAGTTAGTCCCCATGTGTCACAATCACCCAATCATCACCTTTATGACAACCCATGTTTTAGGATTGTGTTTGATGATGTCAAAACATACCAAATGACATGTAATGAGTGTAGTGATTTTAGGTCTAAGAACCACAAACACCCACATCACTATAAGATGTGATTCTAACTTACCCAGTTAAGGATTCCATATATCACTCTTACGGTGGGTCTGTCTAATACATTATTCTCTAACATGTATTTGTGTGTTTGGTTTGATATCACCATATCATGACTAATGAGATTCTTCATCAACCAACTCACACTCTGAACTTATGTGTTATTGTTGTCTATCTACCTTCCACAATAACAACTGATCAGGGACATAGTGAGAATGTATGTACTCTTAAAATCCGTATAGTCTCATTGTTTAGGTCCTCAAGCTGAAGACATACATCATTGAGTAATATTATTCTGTAGACATTTATTATGTTATTTTATTATCTTATAACTAAGAACACAAAATAAATTGGAATCTTGCTTTTATTATTAATCAAACCATTTACAAGTTATGCCATTACAATCATTTTATGATTGTCTCTTTTGACATATACACCAACAGATTCCCACTTGCACTTAGAGACAATCACCCACAAATCTTATTCCAAGTGAACTAACATGACCATCATGCTTCTGCTACAAAAGTGCCTTTGACAAGAGGTCAGAAATATTGCTCTCAGTTGGTACTCTACAAATTTTTACAGCTCCTCACTATACAATCTCTCATATGAGATGGAACCACCTTTGTATATGCTTGGAAAGATAATGTGATCTGGGTTCCTTAGCTAGTGCAATATCTCCATTGTTGTCACAATATAGCTCGATTGCATCGTTGATGCTCG
The DNA here is from genome assembly GCA_963693085.1 of Alisma plantago-aquatica. Classification (NCBI taxonomy): domain Eukaryota; kingdom Viridiplantae; phylum Streptophyta; class Magnoliopsida; order Alismatales; family Alismataceae; genus Alisma; species Alisma plantago-aquatica. Next base: position 252,409,724 of record OY856409.1, read on the forward strand.
AAATGACTCTAAGTTTAGAAATGAACTTCTTGATCCAAACAATTTCCTTTGCTACATTTGATGCAATAATATACTCATCCTCTATTGTAGAATCGACAAATATTTCTTGCTTGGAACTCTTCTACCTTACAACTCTGTTGTTTAGGAAAAACACATATCTCGATTGCAATTTATAATCATCTTTGTTAGTCTGGAAACTTGCATCAATGTAACCTTTTACCACCAGCTCTTCCTCTCCACCATATACCAAGAACTGATCCTTAGTCCTTCTCAAGTACTTCAGGATGTTATTGATGACTTTTCAATGAGCATCACCTGGATCTGACTAATATCTGCTCATCATGCTCAAAGCATATGAGACATCGAGACAGGTGCACAACAATGCATACATGATAGATCCAATTGCCAACACACATGGAATCATACTCATGCACTTCCTTTCTTCATAAGAATGGGGACATTGAACTTTAGAGATTGTAACTCCATGTAGCATGGGTAGGTTTCCTCTTTTTGAGTTCTCCATGTTGAACCTCTTCAACACTTTGTAAATGTATGCATGCTGACTCAGTCTATGAAGCCTTCTTGATATATCTCTATATATCTTTATCCCCAAGATATAGGATTCTTCTCCCAAGTCTTTCATATAAAATGTATTTCCTAGCCATGTCTTTACCTTTATTAAAGTAGGGTTGTTATTCCCCATCAGTAGTATGTCATCTACACACAATATGAGGAATACAACCATGCTCTCATTAACCTTCTTGTACACACAAGGTTCATCTTCATTTTGAATAAAGCCAAATCTCTGACTGTCTCATCAAAACAAAGATTCCATCTTCGAGATGCTTGCTTCAATCCATAGATTGACCATGTAGCTTACAAACTTTATTTTCATCCTTTGGATTGATGAAACCCTCAACTTGTGTCATATAAACATCCTCAAGAATATTCCCGTTAAGGAATGTGGTCTTAACATCCATCTTCCAAATCTCATAGTCGTGATAAGATGCAATAGCAAGCATGATTCTGATGGACTTAACCATGGCCACTGGAGAAAAGGTTTTGTCATAGTCAACACCTTGAATTTTTCCGAAACCCTTTGCTACCAATATTCCCTAATAGGTTTGTACTTTACCATCCATGTCTGTCTTCTTCTTGAAGACCCACTTCCACCCTATGGGGTTTATCCCTTCAGGTTGCTACCATACCTTGTTGATATACATGGATTCCATCTCAGATCTCATGGCCTCTAGACATTTCTCAGATTCTGGTCCCTCAATAGCTTCTAGATAGGTTGTTGGCTCATCATTAATGACTAACTCACCACCTTCTTGAGCCACAAAATATCCAAATCTCTCAGGTTCTAGGTGTGTCCTAGTAGATCTATGAGGTTCCCATGTTACATGAGGAATTTGAGATTCCACAACAATTTGTGAATCTCCCTATACCTCAACTGGTTCAATGTTTTCTGGTTGGTCTCAAACCTCTTCGAGTTATATTTTCCTCCCACTGGTTCCTTTGGAAATAAATCCCTTCTCAAGGAATATACTAGTCTTGACAGCAAACACTTTTTTGTCAAATGGAGTATAAAAGTAGTATCACCTATTTTCCTTAGGATATCCAACAAATTAACATTTATCCGATTTGACCCTGAGCTTTTCAAGAAACATTTTCTTGACATAAGCTTCACACCCCAAAATCTTCATAAAAGACACAACGAGGCGTTTCCTACACCATATCTCGTATGGTGTCTTTTAAACCAATTTTGACGACACTCGATTAAGTGTAAATACAACATTCTTAAGAGCATAACTCTAGAAGAAAGTTGGAATGTCAGCAAGACTCATCATTGATTGCACCACATCCTATAATGTGTGATTCCTTCTTTATGACACACCATTATGCTCTAGTGTTCTAGGTGGAGTCCATTGTGATACAATACCACAAGTTCTCAAAAGGTCCTCAAACTCTTAGATTAAGTATTCTCCTCCCCAATCAAAACAAAGTGCCTTAATACTTTTACCAAGATGGTTGTATACTTCATTCATAAACTCTCTAAACTTTTCAAGAGTTTCTGAATTATGTCTCATCAGGTAAACATATACATACCTATTGAAGGCATCAATGAAGGTAATAAAGTACTTATACCCACCTCTATCATTTGTTCTAAAAGGCCACATACATTAATATGTATGAGTCCTAATAGATCACTAGCCCTCTCACTATTTCTAGTGAAGGGAGTCTTGGTCATCTTGCCCAACAAACACACTTCACATGTCTCTATTGATTCAAAATCAAAAGAGTCCAGATAACCATCTTTATGGAGTCTGGATATGAGTTTCCCTTTTATGTGCCCTAGACGACAATGCCAAAGGTATGTTTGGTTTGAGTCATTGAGTTTTTGTCTTTTGGTATTTATGTTATATACGCTTGTCTCTAGATCTATAAAGTATTGACCATAAGACACTGGGGCAGCTCCGTAAAAGATCCCATCTTTATTGATGGAACATCTTCCATTCTTTATAAGAAATTTGAATTCGTTATTTTTTAAACAAGATATAGATGTGATGTTCCTATTAATAGTAGGTATGTAATAGAAATTCTCTAACTCTATTACAAGCCCACTTGGTAGGTATAACTCATAGGTTTCAACTGCATTGGCTGCAACTCTTACGCCATTAGCAACACATAGTTCAACCTCACCTTTCTCTAAATGTCTACTTCTTTTTAGATCCTTGACATTTGAGAAAATATGTGATCCACATCTGATATCTAGTACCCATGATGAGGAAGTAGTAAAATTAACCTTAATAACATATATACCAGAAGTAGAGATCTCAATCCCTTGCTTCATCTTCCTAGGTTCCCTTATCCTTCTCCTTATTTTGAGTGCAGAAGACTTGGACTTTATCTTAGCTATAGAACGCTTCTTGGCTTTTCCTTTGTCCTTGGAATCAAATCAGCTGATCATTATCACATATTTTTCCATCTTCATTTGTTCTTTGACACTTATAAAAATGTTAAGAAACTCTGACAGTAGTCTAGCCATGTTACTCAAGTGATAACACTTGATAAAATGGCTATATGATTTAGGTAACGATTGCAAAATCATATCCATGGCCAACTCTTAGTCTAAAGGAAATCCCAGTTTTTCTAGATGCTTCATATGTCCAATCATTTGAGCACATGAGGCTATACTAGATCTCCCTCTATTAGTTTGCATTCATAAAGAGCCGTAGATATATTATACCTTTCATGCTTATCATGATGTTTATGAAACTCATAGTTCATAAGGTTCTTGATGTCTACAACATCATTGGCATGATTGAAAGAAGCATCCATGTCAGTCTTAGGCGTATATGGAGTGGATACTGGCATTGGTGTTTCAAGATCATGCAGAACACTTCTCAAGATCCTAGACTAGTTATGGAAATAAATCTCATTTAGTTCATCCGATCATGATGATCGAGTGTTTTCCATTTGATTCTATAAGAGAAAATTTGCATTTTTCAAAAACCCTTTTGATTTGATTTGATTTGAAAATTCGATATTAATTAGGCCTTTGATTAACTGTGGCTCCCACTATTTTGTTCAAATTGATAGCCCTCACTACCAATGTGGAAGATTGCAACATACACTCTTCTAGTGGGCCAAGATCCAAAATAATTTAGTCAATACCCAACCAATGTTGGCGCTCATGACCAATTATTAAGGTAGGCAACATTTGCAATTGCATATTATGGAATTCTTGCATACATGGTATGCACAACTCCTTACCATAATCCATCTTCATGCTTCTAGGAACTTAGTCCTATTAAGGTTGCCTAGTTAAGCTTAACCCATAAGCCAACACGATAGAATATGCACCCTGCTAGGGCAGACCTACATATCTACCATCACACTTCTACAAGATAGATGACGCACCATGCTAGGGCCTGTCTATGCTTGGTTGATCAAGCTTTTCATGTCTGCTGCTTATGGAAAGCATCTTAGTGTTAATATTATATTGAGAGATTTTGTATAATACATATACATTAACCAATCACCACATATATATAGTACACATCTTATACATTCTATAACCCACAACCAAAACATACAATAAACAAAAAGTGATGGTTATGGCCATTCTAATGTAATTCCTTAGAACCATAAGAAATTACCACAATCTAGGGTCTACATCACATGCCAAAACTACTGTTGAGGAAGATCTGTGCTTGCCAATCCAAGTCAATCGGTTCAACCCTTGAACCAGTCGTCTTGCCTCCTGGCCGGTCTTTTGATCTTTACATCAATCATCTGACAATCGATTCCACCATCTTCTAGATTCTCCAGTCAATCGGTAGAGTCTGCTACTTGTTCGGGTTGACTTGTCTTCCTCGGTCCTTCTTGGTCACCCAACCGGTCACTTTACCTCTGGGATGGTTGGTTCACCTTTGATATGGTCGATTGGCCTGGTGCAGAGCATCTTCTTCTTCTTCGTAACAAGAAAGTAAACTATCCTACTATTACATGATTATAGAGAAGCCTCGAGTTACATTCAAGGTGAGAAAAGGTAGAAGAGAATAATACTTTTACATTTGGAAGATAAGGGGGAGGCTCGATACACAGACCAAGATATAAAACACACAACCACCATGCACAGATAAAGGGTATTGGCCATAACCACACTACACATCCACCATCAAAACTCATTTTTAGGGTGTCACATGTAATTTTCATATATATATATATATATATATTTGTTTGGGTTCTTATGTGGTGATTAGTCAGACATGCACATTAACTAGTTTAAATATTCACATTGTATGCAATAAATAAACATGATAAAACCAAAATCCGACCATATTGATTATCCCAAAGCATAATTAGTTGACGTTGCTCTAAACCTACTATAGGGAAATACAACATCAGATAGGAAGTAGAAATGAAACTTTTACTGACATATTGTCCATTAACTAAAGGATCACATCAATAACTATGCAATGGGAAGGATGGTTTAACAAAGATATACCTGGTCTTGGATTAAGTCCAGTGAAAATCCTCATTGATGTACATGCACACTCTTAGATGGAACCCGTGCAACTCTTGGTTGCACTGGGATTCATCTAACTACTCCTCCATAGACAATAGACTCGAATGCCATCATCTACAACAACTGCTCTCGTCACAAATTGTTGGCTAACTTCATCCTCCTTAGCGACGGGCAAAGGCCACCTTGCCTCTAGAGAAGTCCACACGGACCAACTAGTCCTTCTAGAATGGACAGGAAGGAGTTTGTCCCTCTTATTGGTGTACTAGTCATCAACTTTCTCTCCCACAATAATGATCCTAATTTGTTCTCTCCCTTTCCATCCCTCCCTAGTCGGGTAGGACTTACTTGTGCTCTCTTGGTTACCACAACCAGAGAGGACAACAATTGTTAGAGCAATTGACTCTCAATTGTCTATGTTGTGCTCTGTGAATCCCCCAATACCCCTCTAATTATAGGATGGGTTTGGATTAGGGTTCCTAGTCTGTGCGGGAGTGGAAGGGACTGAAAGATCATGAATTTTTGCAACCTCCAAAACATGAAATGGTCATATCGCAACTAATATGATCATTTCACATGTGAGATGACCATTTTTCTAAGCGAGATGGTAAGTATATGAATTGGCAATTCGAATACAATTAATGCTCAACATGACGTCATCACTAATCCTTGATGTTATCAAATTTTTCCATGAACCAGTTGTCTCACTCTCATGAGAAGGTCATCTCATGACCATGAGATAGTCGTGTCTCTTATGCAAAACTATCGTCTCACTCACCAATTCAGGCAGAACACAAATAATTCAATTCTAACCAACCTGACACTCCAAACTGCTGTCTTAACACTTGATCCGATTGTCTGGCAGTCTAGTCAGCTGATTTGTTGTGTGAGTTGAGTACCTAAACACTTTAGTAATCAATCCAATCATCATTCATGATTAAACTCCTCTTCTAGATGAGTTCCTCTGTGTGTGATCCTATAGGTCCCATATTACATTGGTCGTGAATGACCATAACAACTTATGACATGACAAGCAATGAGCGATGCCTAGTCACACATCATTGCTACCCAAGTAAATGGAAAGATGGAGAACAACTTCAACCTATAATCTGTGTATGGTGTTATAGTGTTTGTATAGTTCCTTTGCCACTGATATCCACATTGAACTAGAGGCATGGGGTAGTCATCCTCATTATTATTCAATCTTGTTCCTTGAACCAGATCATACTGTCTGAGATACATGTAAGCTCAATATCACATACTGACTTCATATGTGGTCATGCTATTCTCAGTCTCACTAATCAAGAGGCCTAGGATATCATACTCCTGTAGGACGGAAAAATCCCATCTCTTCACTCACAATCAATCCTCATGTGTCACTATCACCCAATCATCACCTTTATGACAATTTGATGGTCAAAGCATATCGAATGACATGTGATGAGTGTAGTGTTTACAGGTCTAAGAACCACAAACACTACACATCACTATAAGATGTGATTCTAACTTACATAGTTAAGGTTTCCATGTATCACTCTTATGGTGGGTCTGCCTGATACACTATTCTCTAAAATGGATCTGTGTGCTTGGTGATATTACCATATCATGACTAATGAGATTCTATTGTCAACCAACTCACACTCTAATCTTATGTGTTATTGTTGTCTATCTACCTTCCATGATAAAAACCGATCAGGGACATAATGAGAATGAAAATACTCTTAACATTCGTATGATATCATGATTTAGGTCCTCAACCTGAAGACATACATCATCGAGTAATATTATTCTCTAGAAATTTATTATGTTATTTCATTATATCATAACTGAACAAACAAAATAAATTGGAAGCTTTTCTTTATTATTAATCAAATCATTTACAAGTTATGCCATTACAATCATTATATGATTGGCTCTCTAGGCATATACATTAACAGTGAGGGTGCTCGGGGCCGCACACCCTATTCCCCACAACATGCGCCTAGACAACACATTATTGTTAGGGAAATGGCTTGACGATCATACAACCGGTTGATCAGCGGATCCAGATCTACTACTGGAATCCCCCGTCGATGTGCCAAGTGCACAAATTGGAATTCTCAAGGGACATAAGTATCATAGGAGTAGTAGAGGAGTAGATCCTGGTCTGATGGAGTCTCTTCAGTCGATGAAGGGCCACCGCTCGATCGCTAAAGTTTGCCATTGATGTTGGTATTTGTTGATTCCATTGGCGGTGTCGGGGCAGGGGGAATATGAATGCTTAGCGTTGTGTTCAATCATCAGAAGGATGATGTTAGTGTTGCCAAGCCTTGCACTTTACCCCTAATATATCTGCACAGAAGAGACGCTAGAGGTGCCCAAAAAGTCAATGGTTACAAACCATGCACACGTTATCCCTAGTCCATAGGAATTTCACACCAATCGCTTCCTAGAAAGTCCCAATCAAGATATTAAGGCAGTGAATATTAATTATTGGAGTGAGATAAAAGTGTATACTATTTCCAAGAAGTAATACTTCTCAAAAAAGATAAAGACACATTATTTGTGAGAATCAAATAAAGTCTTTTATGGAAAAATAGAGAGCAATCCTCAGCGGACCACATAGCCCACTTTCTGTGTCACTTATCATTTCACAAGATTGTGAGATCTCTTGATGGCAAACAAGCATCTAGCTAGCGGGAATTGATGGACAGATGAGATATTTTCATCATGAAGCTTGCTAGTCACACTAACTATCCATAAATTAGATAAGGTTTTCAAGGACTTATTACTCCTTCTCCTTATCTCCTTCTTTTCTCTCCTTTTTTTGAAATAAATTTGTCAAAATAAAATAAAGAAAGAAAAATACAAATAAAAATAATTGGAATAAATAAAAATTAAAAAGGTCGAGTTGCCTCACAACAAGTGTCCTGGTTTAACGTCACAAACCTAACAGATGATATCATTTTTCACGTCAAACACACGAATAAGGTATCTAAACCTTTGTCCTTTAAAAATGTAGGACCTGGACCATGGTTAGATGATGTGCATACCTTGTCTGTGCACAAGAGACCCTATTGTGTTGATTGGTATCTAATAGGTTTGTTTGTTATAATTCTGGATTACGTTCTATTTAAAAGCTTCAACTGAACTATGCACCCATTTTAGATCTTTGAGGAACTTGATGTTCAATAGTATTTTTTTCTGGTTGTAGAATGAGTTTTCCATCTTCAACATCCACTAGAGCTCTCGTAGTGGTCATAAAGGCACCCACCCAAAATGAGTGGGAAGCAATTTTCTTCTTTGATATCCATAACCACAAAATCACATGGGACATAGGTATCATGTCCTAGCTTCACCAAGACATCTTTGATAATTCCTAAGGGTTTAGTGATAGATGCATTGGATAACTGAATGGTAATTGATGTGGATAGGAGATCTATGAATCCTAGATGCTGGCATAGAGTGTAAGGCATAATAGATATGCTAGAGCCTAAGTCGGTGAGTCCCTTACAACATTTGTCATCTCCTAAGAAGCAATGTATCCAAAAAGATTTTGGGTCCCGTCTCCCTTGACGTAGGTGATTTTGTATGAAATTGGAGGCCATTTACGTTCTTGGTTTCTTGAGTCTAGTGCTTTCCTGACAAAATTGTCTTGAGATACTTGCACCAGATTGGTGTTTCAGTAAATAGATTGAGGAACAATATGTTACCATGGATCTTCCTCATGGTGGCCTTAAATTTCATGAGTCTATCATCTAGATTGGGTTGCTTGAGGCATCCTACATATGGCACACGAGGTGTGTACACAGGTGCTACGTGTGTCATTGGTGTTTTAGCATTGACTTTCAGAGTACATACAATTGACTTTTCAATGGTGCTTGACTATGTTGGCGCCACAAGGGGTTCCACTTCTTGGTCTCCTAGAGGGCTGATCGCAGGATGGTCATTCAGGAAATTCGGGGCTTTGACTGGGGTGCTTTCATCTTTGTTGGGATCAATAAAGGAAGGAGTGGAGGTAGGAGGTGTGAGACACACATTTCTTGACCTAGTCATTATGGCATTTAACAATTTTGGCTGCTCCAGATGCTTGGGGTTGTTTTCAGACTGACCAGCGATCGTGCCTGATGGGGGATGTTGACTAGCTGCCAAATGGGCGATCTGAGATTCCAACACCTTTTGATTTATTGTGGCATTGGCAAGTTGGGTCTGGTATGACGCTATTATCTCATGAAGTGTCTTCATTGGGTCCATGCCGGTGCAACCTCGATTTGTAGCGGTGGGGCCTTCTTTGGATTCTGATATTGTTGTCATTGTTGATAATTCTGGCTAGGAAAATTGAATCTGAAGTTTCCCTAGTTGCGCAGGACATTATAGCTCGTCGGTGCTCTATCTTGGGTGGGTGGCATCGAGGTTTGATCGGGACTCTCGGCTCTAGCGGGGTTCCCATATTAGAAACCAGGATGGCTTCAGGCTTGGTTTGGGTTATAATACTCTTGCTCTAGGATATTGTGGATGAATTTCACATCTTGGGCCCCAGTGATTATGTACTGCTGCTCGACTTGGTGCTGATGGAATGCAACATATAGTTGTTGAAAATGGACTGTGCTGTGATCCACTACATGGTAAAATTCACAGGAAGGTGCAATGATTTGTACTTGGGGCATTTGGTTCTTCCTCTCGTACATGATGAAGGATTTTTTGAGATTATCCTACTGGAGAGAGAGAGAGCTTTCAATGCTTCAGAGATAGATTCAAGTTTTGAGTGATCCTCAACCATATATACTTTAAGAGCACCCTTTCCTAAGAGTCTTTCCCAGTGAGTCTAATTTTCTGCCGTGAGGTTGATTATCTTAAGTGCATTGTCAAAGCTTTGTCGCATGAAGTTTCCATTAGAGGAGGAATAGTGGAACTTCTTAGTCTTGTCATCAACCCCCAGATAGAAAAAATCAATGATCTAGTTCTCGGGGATGACGTGGTGTGGGAACTTGCGTAGGAGTTCATTGAATCACTCCCATGCTTCATACATAGACTCTTCAGGCACTTGATTGAATCTTATAATCTATCCTCATATTGAGTATGTCATTGAGGGAGGGTACAATTTCTCTAGGAACTTGTTTTTTAGGACTTCCCATGTAGTGATCGGGTCCCCTTGAAGAGCATTATACCAGGCTCTAGCTTTGTAAGTCAGGGAATATTTGAAAAGTTGCAGTCACATGGAACCATCAGTGGCTCCATATGGATTCATCATTGAGCAAAGATCAATGAATTTAAGGACATGATCTAGGAAATCATGTCCAATCCTTCCTATAAAGATGGCATTTTGCAACAGGCTGACCCACTGGGCTATGATCTCGATCGGGTTGCTTGGAGGTTGGATTGGATGAGTTAAGTCAACACCCTTAGGGATGGAGAAATCCCATAGTTCTTTTTTGTGTTCTACGGCTTGGGAGGCTTCTAAGTTATCTTGAACTCATCTTCCACATGTTCTCTAGATTCTATAGTGAGTTATTTTTGCTGGGCCGCAATAGATGCATCGATCCGCGCTTAGATAGCTGCTTCTATAGCTACTGCATCTTCCATGGTCTTCACCCTGTAAAGTTTTCTGAGGGTTTTCCTGATTTTAGAATCGAATAGTAATCTTGAATCAAGACTTTTGGATCTTTGCATATTCTAGGAGTACCTAAAAAGAGGCAGGATGGTCGTAAGTGGTGCGTCTAATTCTAGAAGATTTTCAATATTATCAAGAAATAAAAAAACCCTAATTGCACTTATAATTTCAAAAATATTTAACTACCTTTGTCCCCAACAATGATGCCAATTTTTGATGGGGCTACAAATGTAGCACCAAGAAAAGCCCTAAAAGAGTAAGTCTTAGGTTTAACTAAAAGCAGTACACTAATTCCCTGCTCCACATGGACAAAAGCCTTATTGCAGCATACTTTAGGATTGAACCCATAGGACAAACTTTTTAAGCAGTTATATATAAATTTAGAAGTATTAAGAGAAATATTTATCACCGAGTAGTTGAAGGATTGATTAAACTAAACTATTTCCTAAAGGAATAGAGATCAAAGAGGTAAATAAATAATAAAAAGAACCAGGGCATGGGGTTTCATTACCCCCCCCCCCCCCATAATTATCCTAACGAGATATAACTCTTCAATGGAGGTTACTAAGTAGAGGTTTAGTTGTGCACCCTCAAGGGATACATGTTTTCACTTGGCCTAAACTCCCTTGGAACTGACCATCCTTGGCACCCAAGTTCCTAGTTCATTCCAACTGGACTCCCTCACTTATGACCGTCCATCCATGACACATAGCATAGCATAGACCAATCACCTCACTATCCCTTGCTAACACATCAGGGGGATAATAAGATCATTCTGGTGTTCTAATCACACTCACAACAGCCCACATATCCATGATTATAACATATATGCAAAGCAAGTTGTCAATTTGAAAGCCAAGGAAATAAGGAAAACAATACTTTATTTAGAAACTATATTGTAGGGTTCAGATATAAGCTAGAATCAAATATAGACATATGGGATAGTCCCCCCTGCCCTAGAACAACTATCTACTCGCTCATGGTGAGGAAAAACAAAATGAAGATAGAAGGAATGATGGAGATGGCCATGACACCTGGTGCAAGAAGACCTATCTCTCTGCTGTGGCCGCCACCTCCTCACTCCCCACTAGGGTGTGTGCCACGTGACATGGCTTCTGATCATCAATCAGGGACCCTTTTGAATGTATGATAAGGGTTCCCTTTTACAGATGCAATCCTCGCTGCCAAAACCCTAATGATGAATGCTTGTGGTTGAAGGCATCTAATTGCATTGCCCGTGCTCAGTCAAACATGTGACACACACGGGTTACTCAATTTGTACCTCGCGTCCGGTTCTCCGATGGACCAATATGGGGTGAGCTAGAATAGACTTTATGGTGGGAGTGCACGTAAGAATGGTAGTATCAGGAAGACTCTGGGTAGAGAGCGGCTCGAGTCAGGCATGTGGCAGAACCAATCACTTGACTAGGCAGTTGGAAGGTAAACAAATGGAAAGTTTTGGGGCCATCTTCCCTTGAGGTGTAGCATCATGAGGGCTCGATCATCCATGTGGTCATTTTCACACAATTTTGGTTGGTTCTGCATAAAATATTTATAAAATGCATTAAAGTTCAGAAAACGAAAGATAATTGCATTTTAGTGAATATGAAGCTAAAACTAGGAAATACAAACATAACAACCCCTAAAAAGTGAGTAAAACAATATGTGATACTAGGTATAAATACTCTCATCACAACTGTTTAAGAACCTAAAGTCTACTTACTCTTAGTCGCACTTTTTTTTCTCTTTGAATTAAATTCATGAATTTCCATTCTAACATTTGTATCTAAAAGATTCCAGTACATAGGGTGTTTGACCATTTCCCAAGAAGAAGGTAATATAATCAGGATGATCACACCACTCTTACACTTAATTCAAGGCTAATACTATTGGACATCATGTGGTGAATCCCATCCCAAATGTTGTTAGTTTCTACATTAAGGGAATTATAATTTCCCTCATTCAATAAATACCATTTAGAGAAAACTCACTTGATGAAAATCCTTATCATCACATTCATGCCTTTAACACAATTTGTGATACTCAAATTATACAATTTCATAAGAAGCCATATATGCCAAGATTTTCTCTTTCTCTTTGATGGATAAAGCTTTAGGATGGTACTTTAGCCTATAGTTATTGAGCATTCAAATTGGAACAAACTTGCGAAGGCCTTTGTTAGCCAATTTTTCCCTACATAAAGGACAATACATTGTCACAATAAGATCACTAATTTTGCACAAAACCAACAAAAAATATATATGAAGCACATTAAATATCGCAAGGCTTTCAAAGAGAGTGTCCACATCATGGGTTGGATGAAGCCTTCTTAATAATTACATTTTTCAATGGGATCACTCAAGCAGAAAAGAAGTCCATTAAAGCTGCCACAGGAAGCAACTTTATGGAAAAAGATGTGACAGAGTGCAAATAGATTATTGATAACATGAAGAAATAGCAATCTACATGGGATTTTGAACACACATCCACCAACAATGATGGTTTTCTAGTTTTCAAGAAAGAACTCAAGGCTATTGATTTTACATCCACAAAGCTCACAAAAGTTGCCCAAATGTCCAAGAACTCAAGTTCCACCACACAAATCAAGCACCAAAAAAGGTTATGGATTGTAATGCTTGTGGATATCAAGGACATCTAGCTGATCTATGCATCTATGCTGAGATAAGAAAAGAAGCTCTCAATGATGAACATGTCTCTCATGTAAATTACAAAAGACATGCTCATCCATGTTTCTCATATGGAAAACAATTGAAAACTCCCAAATCTTGTATTAACAATAAAACAACATAGGGAGAGGCTAGATTAGTCCTTTCATGGGAAGAAGCTAGAATCCACTAAGTTTCTATAAATCCAACAATTTGCACTAGAACAAGATGTAAATTCAAGAATACCACTGTTTATAGTAGAACATGTTGTAAAATCAACAAACCAATTTTAGTGGGCACCAAAGTGGAAGTTTTCTCCTCTAACAATATAATAACTCTATCAAATAGCTAAATTCACTTATAGATTAACTTGAGCAATCCATATTAAGAAAAAACATCCCAACAATGCTATGTAGACCCAAATGGGATACTGAATACACAAATCAATGATCTATAACACCCTAATAGGATAATTGATCAACAACTATCTTCTATAACAACCTCTATAAGAAAACCCAATAGGATAGTTTCCTTCATACAAAGAGTACCCATGGAACCATGAGTATGTGAATATGGCCACCCAACAATATAGCACCTTTCTACATGCTCCTTTACCTCAGAATGATCAATCTTTAAATGTAGACAAACTTGAGAACCCTAAAGATAAAACCCTTAAGGTTAAAAGGATTTCATAAGGGACTAATACTGACAACCTATCAAAATGAAAGACTATAAACCCATCCACCTGAAGCACTATTCCCTAATCACTCGGTTAAGGCCCAAATTGAAAAGAAGATGCATTAAGTTTTTGGAAACTATCTGAAAAATACATTTGAAAGTCCCTTTCCTTGATTATGTCAATTAGAGGACAACCCATCATAGATTCTAAAGGACCTCATTATGACTAAATAAAATCCTAGAGAGATAGAGACAATTCGATTAGCTAAGATGATCGAAACTTTCATCCAAGCCAGAATGCTAACCAAGATGAAAGATCCTAAATCCTTTATAGTTGAATTCCAAGTTGGGGATTCCATGGATAGATATGGATGAGGTGTTCTAGGTGCCAGCATCAGCCTCATTCCACATTCATTGGCAAACAAGCTAGGCTTGACTGATTTGACTGAATCTAATATGCATGTTTTTTTGGTAGATAATTCTTATACCAAACCTATGGGCATTATCAAAGACGTTTCCATTAGAATAAGAGTACTCTTCATTCATGTGAAATGGTCTTCATAAATACCATTGAATATCCTATATGCCCATTAATCTTCATAAGACCCTTCTTTTCAACAACACATGCCATTATCGGTGTAGGGGGAGGAATTATTACCATATGAGTGGGCACTGGACATATAGACTTCAATATCATGGACACATGAAGTGACTGTTGGTATGTGTGCCCAGAGATCCAATCATATGATGATTGTAATGACATACCTTGTAAATGATTTGATTATTAATAAATGCAAGCTTACAATTTATTCTATTTTTTAGTTGAGATAGTGAAGTAATATAATGAATTTCTAGAGAATGATATTACTCAATGATGTATGTCTTCAGGTTGAGGACCTGAACAATGAGATCATACATATGTTAAGAGTATATGAATTCTTATTATGTTCTTGATTGGTTGTTATTGTGAAGGTAAATAGAAATTAATAACACATAATATCAGAGTGTGAGTTGGTTGATGACAAAATCTCATTAGTCATGAAATGGAAATATCAAACCAAGCACACAGATACATTTTAGAGAACAGTGTATTAGACAGACCCACCATGAGACTGACACATGGAAACCATTACTATGGTAGCCATAGTCATCTCTCATATGATGGTGGTGTTTGCAGTTCTTTGACCTGAAATCACTACACTCATCACATGTCATTTAGTACGCTTTGACATCATCAAACACAATCCTAAAACATGGGTTGTTATAAAAGTGATGATTGGGTGACTGTGACACATGGGGACTGACTGTGAGTGATAAAGATGGGATTTGTCCCTCCTATGGGAGTATTATATCCAAGGCTACTTGAGTTAGAGAGACTGAGAAATACAGGGCCATGTACATGTGACTCAATATATGATATTGATCTTACACGTATCTCATACAATATGCTATAGAAAGAAACATAAATTGAATGTTGAAGAGGGCGATAGATCCATGCCTCAAGTTCAATATGGATATCAGTGACAAAGGAACTATACAAACACTATAACACCATACACAGATTGTAGGTTGAAGTTGTTCTCCAACTTTCCATTTATTTGGGTAGCTATGATGTGTGACTAGACACTGCTCATTGCTTGTGATGTCATAAGTTGTTATGGACATTCACTGCCAACGTAATATGGGACCTATAAGGTTACACACATAGAAACTAATCTAGAAGAGGATTTTGATCCTGAATGATGATTGGATTGATTACTAAAGTGTTTCAGTATTCAATTCACACAACAAATCAGCTGAATGGGCTGCCAAATGACCAGTTCAAGTGTTAAGACAGTCGTTTGGAATGTTAGGATGATTGTATTATACATTGGCTGGAATTCAGCCTGACCCGGCCTATGAGATGCCCATCTCACTTGTGCAAGATGGCTGTCTAGAGTGGCACGAGATGACCATCTCATATGTACCAAATGTCCATATCGGAGGTGCAATTCAGTTGCATCAAGGATTGGTGCTGACGTCATGTTATGCATTAATTGAAATTGAATTGTCAACATATTTACAAACTTGGGAAACTGTAAAATGATTGTCACGTGTGCTAGACGACCGTCTAGGTCACCAAACAACCATTTCATATGTCGTAGACTACAAAATTTCTAGAATTGTTCTGAAAATTCAAGATCCTCTGTTCCCTTCCACTCCCGCATAGACTGGGAACCCTGGCCCTAACCCTGCCTATAAATAGAGGGGTACTAGGGGTTTCCCAAAACACAACACAAACAATTGAGAATAAGTTGTTCTAAAAATGTTTTCCTCTCTGGTTGTGGTAACCAAGAGAGCCCAAGCAAGTCCTACCCGACTAGTGAGGGATAGCTACAAGAGAGAACAACTGAGGATCATTGTTGTGGGAGAGCAGGTTGGTGACTAGTACACCAACGGGAGGGAAAACTCCTTCATGTCTGTTCTGACAGGATGACATGGGTTTTAGTTGGTCTGTGTGGACTTATCTAGAGGTGATGTGGTCTTTTACCCATCACTAAGGAGGATGACATTTGCTAGCAGTCCATGACTAGAGGAGTAGCTGTAGACGATGATGAGTCTGCTATCTGTGGAGGAGCAGTTAGATGATCCCAATGCAACCAGGAGCTGCAAAGACACCGTCAAAGATAGAGTGCACATCTACATCAATGAGGATTGTCATTAGACTTGCTCTAGGACCATGTATATTTTCATGAAACCATCCTTTCCATTGTGTAGTTATTGGCGTGATCCCCTGGTTAATGGAAACTATGTAAGTAAAAATTTTATTTCCGCTGCCTATCTAATGTTGTATTTCCCTAAAGGGACCATCATATATACAATCCAATTATTTTCTAGACTACTTCAATCAGCTTTGTGTAGAAATCTAGGGGCATAACAGCCATAGTGTACCCACTCATGAGAGCACTTAAAAACCCATCATCAAGAATTATTCATCCAAAAGTAGATGAGATCTTTTCCTATCTTGTTGCAACCAAAGAGGAAGACATCCATCAAGAAAAATGTATTGAAACAACAAAATACATATTATTGTAGAGAATGCCTAAAGAATAATCAATACCAAATCCACTTCCTAGGATAAAACATCTTCCCAATGGACTAAAATATGAATTCTTAGATGAAGAAGGGAGTTAGCCAATAATAGTAAGTTCTGAACTTCAAAACACTCAACATGATCAATTACTAGCCAAAATCAGATTGAGAAAAAAGGTTTTGGGATATTGCAGTAACGATATCAAATGACTTAGTCCAACAATATGTATGCACTACATAAGCCTAAAAGAAAACTCTAAATCAAGGTTCAAAGGATAGGGAAAACTAAACAAAAAATGTTAGTAGTAGTTTGCAAGGCGGTCGTCAAGCTCTATGATGATAGGTTCACCTATCATATTAGTGACATCAATTAGGTTAGCCTAGTTTGTGTGGTCCCTAAGAAAGGAGGAATAAATTTTACCATAGGAAGCAACTATCATGACTTGGAAACCTAAATGGTAAGTCTAACATCCTCAATTTCATAACTAATGTAAGCCTTTAATGTGGGGTTTTCTAGTAAGTGTTTTCCAAGGGACCTAATGAACCTAACATGGCTAGGTATGTAACTAAGTTCATAAAATATGTAATACAAGTCATCTGGTCACCAATACACACATAATGGATTAAATGTGTATGATTGTAGTTGGGTGTAGATGAATATAAATGAACAATTCATGTGAAAAATAATGTGATGAATATATAATATGATGACTTTTGTTACTGGTTTTATCATAACCAATAATACAATTAAGCTTATGGACTCTTTGTAAGACCAAGAAATGGGCCATTGTCCCTAGAAACAAATTCAAGTCGATTTGGATCAATTAAGGTTTACATATAGGTCCATTATATATAAAACTGACAATGGAGTTCTTCATGCTCATAATAATTTATTGAAATATTTTTATTAGAATAATAATTAGAATATAAGATGGTGGGAGAAATTTCATATGATTTTGACTTACTTAGGGGCTTTGGTGATTAAATTTGTAATTATTTTATATTTAACTAAAAGATAAACTTAGAGCATGTATTATATTAATTTTGACTTAATATACGGCCCATGAAAAGAAAATGACAATATTTTGTTGATCCCAAAATTTGAGGTCAAACAGGGTCATTTTGTGGCATGTATAATTATTTCTACATAATGGACTTTTATGCAAAAGAAGAAAATGAAAAAAGAGGGCGACTCCAGCCCGACCCGAACTGGAGAACGCCCCTCTGTTTTACAAAGTCCGAATAGGGGCTTCCAGAACTAGGTTCTCGCCCAAAATAGGAATAGATGGGGAGTATAAAACCCCTCAATACTTGATGCTTGGTGGCGGCCAGACCCTATACTAGGGGTTTTGACGCGAGTTGAGAGAGAAATGGAGGTACAAGAACAAGATAAGGTGGATGGCGACACTCAGAATTCGGATGTAGTGGCTTCTGGGGGAGACCGAAACCCCTAGGGCGTATCTTGGTGCAAGCCCAATGTCCAATACCAGTGACGACGAGGATGCGCCAAGGTGAGAAGTCATCCTCTGAGCAAGCTACAACGTCGAGGCATCAGTAGATTACCAAATGACTTGGGCGGATGCCATGTTCTCAACACAGGAGGCAGGGGAGGCAAGATCCCTAGTCGGAACCTAGTTGAGTCAAGATTGGGGACCAGTTCTCTATGCGCCTCAGATCTAGGGAGAGACTCAGTGGTGACTTGCTCAACCATGGTCGTTGGTTCGGTCTTGGACGACCAGACTTGACGCTGGAGAGGAGGTCGACGCTGCACTCAATTTTTACGGAGGAACATGGGCATCACGCCCGTGTTGTACCCCACGGGAGGAGGAGGACAGGGTACCAATCCTCCTTGTTGCGCCGCTAGTCAGTATGCCCAATCAACCTGAAAGCAGAGGAAAATATGGTAATACAAATGATCAGATTTTAATTGGTTATAAACTTTAAGGATTCGTAGATATTGATTCGATTGTCAGAATATGGTGTATAAGGACTCGTTGGAAACCTTGAGATACAAAGAACATCTTGAAGGAGATTATAGACTCTGGAAATACATGGATAAGGTAATTTTATTTAAGAAAAGTTAGATAGGTGGATTAAGTGCATATATGATGGTGCTTTGTTGAAATAATGTTATATGTGTGGACCTCATCATTGAACTTCAAGCAAGTGTTACACCACCATCTTAATAGGTATGAAGAAATGACCATTCATGATTTAGAGGTTTTGTTGATCCTATATGATGTATTGGGTATGCTTGCATGCATGCCATAAGATTGTTTAGGATGTGATTTAAAGATGAAGATGCAAGTAGACAAATATTTGAGATTTACAAGAAGTGTCTTTAAAAGGATTTAGACCGGACTAGACTCTGACACAGGTAAGTGGTTCATGCCCATGAGTATATATGTTTATCAAACAAAGTACATTTACATGCTTCTTAATTGAGACTTTCATGTCCTACATTTTAAGTTATAACATGTAAGAAGGATTTTATGTGCTTATGATTGTATAATTTTATATGCTCAATACCTTAAGTAGTGATGTGTTATGGAATGATTCTAGATCATGAATTAAGTTCATAAGAAGGATAAGAAAATATATTTCTAACATATCCCTTAAATATATTCCATATGGATACTCAGGACTACAAGATATGAAACAAAAATAAGACTGTCATCCTTCCATAGTTATCTGATATAACCATGTATTAGGATTTTAAGTAAATATATATATATATATATATATATATATATATATATATATATATTTAAGGTCCCTTATATATAAATGTAATCATGTATCAAGATTTCATGTAGAACATGTTGTTAAGATTCCCCTCATTTATAGATATAGTTGTGTGCTAAGAATTTAAGTAGGAACATGTCATCAATGTTTCTTATATATGTAGCGATCTAAGAATTAAGAAGTGAAATAGATCTCTTAATAAGATTAGTGTTTAAAAGTTAAGTATTATGTGAGAATATGGGTGTTGCACATGGTATACCTTGGCTCAATTTCCAAGATGAATGTACTATTGGGATTAGAATATATTGTAACATGATTTTATGCTGATATTACCAAATTATGAGACATTAAGTCATGATTAAGCTACACGTTGAGACTCTATATGATTTCTACTTTAAGATTTAAAATTTAAGTTCATATGAATGTATTGACATCAGAATTATTGAGATTTTATAGAAATTGAGATACCTTGTCAGAAATCACATTCGTTTAGATATTTGATACTTGAGGACTCTCATATACTTCATATTTCCATTTTTTTAGTTCAGATCCTTTCCCTAAGCCTTTAGGCTTAGTTGTCATATATTTAGTATCAAAAGTAGCTTCGTTATTCTTATCAGATTGAAGTATTAGGTTAAGGATTGTCCAAATAACATGAATATTAGATTTAGATTCAGACTTAGACTACTCATTGTGTGAGTAGCCAGATCATGAATAAAGATACATGATAAGGGTTATAGACCCAAACTCTATTATGTTGTAATTTGAGATACATATTCAAGTCCAATAATAGATTTAGTTCAGAATTTAAGAGTAGTGATTCAGATTCAAAATTAAGTACATATTCAGTACTCAGTTTTAGATAAGTTCGGATTTAGAGTTTAGTAAGACTAGACTTAAGATAATTAATTCAAAACCTTCACATAATACATTATATAATAAGTCCTCACCAGAGAGTCCTGGGAGGATTAAGAGGGCACACTGCGCCAGACACTGCGGGTGTCATAGAGGGCATTTATGCCAACATAGGGTGTGTTGCACCATAGAGGACACTTCAGTGTCAACAGAGGGCACGTTGTGCCAACAGAGGGTGCGTTGCACCATAGAGGACACTTCAGTGTCAATAGAGGGCATGTTGTGCCAACAGAGGATGTGCTGCACCATAGAGGACACTTCAGTGTCAACCGAGGAGGACTTATTATATAATGGTTGCAACAATCAGATAAAAATCATAAGTAAGAGATATCTTAGTTTAGAGCATGCCCATAATCTCATCCATGAGTATGATGAGAGGGAATTAGATAAGATAAGTATGACCCAAACACTTTGGTGTAGGTCATGAGACCCATGTACCAGGGTACATGTCTCCATAATAATGTAAGGTAGAAAGATAAGAATCTAGGTTGAGAAATAAGATACTTTATGTTTCAGTTTACTCACAATTTGATGTTAGTTCATGTCTATAATATTCAATTTTAGTTCTTTAGCAATGTATATTTTAGAATACTCATGCCACTTACTCTAACGACTATTTTTCCCAATGCATGACTGGGGACGCGACGTCTATAGGATTTGGAGCAGCTGAAGATCAAAGGAACAAGTAAAGGTCTAGGAAATTTTCAAGCTTGCCTTGTGGGGTGCCATCTACCGAGATGGTCCAGAGTTTAGACATCTCTTTTTATGCATAGTCTTGTTCCCAGAGTACATTACATGAGTTGTAGTTTTCCTTTTTTCAAGGACTATGTATGAATCAATTTTACTCAATGCAAAGTGTTTCGTTTGCTTTAATTAAAATAGTTATCATGTTTGTGACATTCCCAGATAAAAAAAAAGAATATATATTCCGCTCATGTGTTATGAAAACTTGGGTGTTACAGTAAGTGCATGGTGAATGTGCATCGATTACAATATACTAAATTTATACCACATATAAATATCATTTCCCTATTTTGGTTTACTGAGAAAATATTAGAACATATGGCACACCATTTTTACTTTTGTTACCTAGATGGTTACTCTAGATTCTATATGAAGTTCCTATACATCCCAATGATCGCAAAAAGACAAAATTTACATGCTTGTATGGCACCTATGCCTATCAAAGAATCCATTTGGATTATGGAATGGCCCAAACACATTTCTATGATGTATGTCAGCTAATTTCACTAATTTATTGAAGAAATAATGAAATTATTCATGGATGACTTCTCAATCTATGGATTCTCTTTTGACGACTTCCTAAAAAATATTCTATATTTAGTTCTAAAATATATTGAAGAAATCATGAAATTATTTAGCGGCACAACTTGTTGCCCGCTTGTCCTATTCTTCAATGTAAATCCTTTCTCATATTAAATTAAAAAAAGTTCTAAAAAGATGTGATGAGAAACAACAAGTCTTGAACTAGGAGAAGTGCCACATCATGGTACATGGTGGAATTATACTAGGGCACAAAGTTTCCAAAGCTGGTATAGAAGTTGATAAAAGTAAGACATATGTTATTCCCAACATACAACCACCCTATTTAGTGACATCAATATGGAGCTTCCTTGGCCAAATTGGGTATTACCGTAGGTTCATTAAAGACTTCTCCAAAATATCAAATCCCTTATCAATATTGCTAATCAAAGACACTCCTTTTGTGTTTTGAAAAGGTCCTTCTCAAGGATTTTCGTACTATGAAAAATGCTTTAACATCAACATATACCATATACAAGCCCTGATTTGGACCTTCCTTTCAAATTCTAGTGTGATGCCAGTAATTTCATCATTAGAGTGCTGTCAAGATAGAAAAAGGTCAAGAAACATTATGTGATCTATTATGCAAGAAAAACATTATATGAATCACAAAAAACCACACAACTATAGATAAGGATTTGCTTCAAATCATCTACATGTTTGACAAATTTATCTCCTATTTGCAGACACGCAGATCAAAATCTAATCATATAACCTCATGAATGGGAAAAAAATACAAAGCCTTGACTATTATGGAGGGTGCTCTCGCTTTAAGAATTTGATCACAACATTGTATAAAAGAAACACATGGAAGATGTCGTGGTAGATCATCTTCCCAGAATTCACATAGAAAATGATGACTCTATGCTCATCAAAGACTGCTACGGAGAAGAACCTATGTTGGTAGTGCAAAAGGTTAAATAGACTACACCATGGTTCATTGCTATCTATAATTAAAGAACCTAGGCATTACATATAATCAAAATAAGAAATTATTGTCTAATTTAAAGATTCACCACTAGGATGACCCAATCCTTTTAAGAAGATGCACAAGGAAACTGTATTGGACCCAAATTCCTGAAGATGAAGTCGCTAAGATCCTAGAGAAATGTCTCTACACAACGGACATATAGGAATATATAAGATATCTATGAAGGTCTTAGATCTTCATTTTTATAGGCCATGGATTTTCCAGGATTCACAAGATTTCGTAAAGCCATATGATGCATGCCTACAAATAGGAAACTTTAGCAAATGCAATGAAATACCCCTTGATGACTGGATAGAAGTTGAAATCTTGGAAGTATGGTGAATTTACTATATGATTCCATTCCAATGTTATCTAGAAATTAGTATATTATCGTGGTGGTAGAATATGTATAAAAGTAGGTAGAATCTTTGGCTTTGCCTAATAGTGATTCTAAGAGTGTGGTGCAAATATTCAACAAGATCATCTTTCACCAATTTGGAGCATCAAAGATCGTGATAAGCAATTGTGTCTCTCATTTTGCAGAAAGTAATTTGAGGCATTACTGAAAAATAATGGAGTAATCCATGCCATATCACCCAAAAATATTTGGACATGTTGAAGTCTCTAATCACTAGATTAACCAGATCTTAGAGAAAACTATTGGGAAATTTAGAAAGGAATGATCTACCAAGCTTGGTGATGCACTTTGGGCATGTCACATAATTTTCAATACACCTATTTCCACAACCCCTTATCATATGGTCTATGACAAGATGTGACATCTACCATTAGATCTTGAGGTTTCTACAACTCTAAGAACTCCATGAGATCCAAAAACATGCATATGAGAATGCAAGAATCTATAAAGAACAAACCAAGATTTGGCACAACACTCACATCAAGAGCAAGGATATCATTGAAGGAGAGTGTAATGACCCCCTCTCCCTGTTATCTCCTATTCAGGGGGATCGAGAGGGAAATGGCTATTACTCTAATACCTGATCAAATGTTTAGCAATTAACCAAAAAGAATTAATAAATTTCACTAAAATTGGGAAAATGGTTTTCTACAAAATATAACATGATTCTAAAGAATATGCATTTCTACTGTTACCATATGAAGTTTTCCCATCCACTATATCCTCTACGATTACAATTAAGTCTTTTCATTTGATTCCCTCTTCTTTTCTAGAATTTCCATTCTCATCGTATTGGTAGAATAATAGAAGATTATCCTAAAATGCCGATAAACAAAATAGTAGGTCAATATAAAAAGTTATATTGGTATGTGGGGGGAAGTTCACATATACGTGTAACAACATATCCACAACAATTATTGTTACATAATCAAAATTATCATTTTATTCATAACTTCTCAACCCGTTTTACTCAACCTCTAATATACCCTCTCTTAGGGTTTTGTCCCTACAGTGCTCTTTATGCCACCTTCTTAATTTGAAGCCTAGGTTCCATGCTGGTTTTCCCAATCTGGGGCCTGACCTTATATGAACTTCCCAATCTGGGGCCTGGTCTAACCTCATATGACCAACCCAATCTGGGGCCTAGTCTGACCTTCCCAATCTTGGGCCTGGTCTTAAGTCATCTCCATGAATTTTTCATTCCTTTCCATTTTCAAACCTTCAAAGTTGATATGCGGGGTTAGAGCAAGTTGTAATCATAAATTGTGATAGCCATAGTGACTTTATAGATTGTAGGAAATAAATATCATCTAAGCATTTAATTTCAAGCAATCCGGTAAAACCCCAAAAAACACCGAGAAACTAAAAAGATTAGTGATGAGTATATTTTTACCCATTTTTACATGTTGTTTTATTCACTTTTTAGAGGTTGTTGTGCCTTTATCTCCTAGTTTTGGATTTATATTTACTTGAAAAATTATTTTCCATTTTTCATTTTTTAATACATTTTATATGAATTTCATGCAGGATCAGCCAAAGTAGCACCATGACGCCTAGATGGATAATTAAGCCCTCAAGATGTTACGCCTCAAGGGAAGGAGGCCTGAAAACTTTCCTTTTGATCACCTTCCAACCACCTAGTCAAGCGAGCAGTTCTTCCATTCACCCGTCTCGATCCGTTCTTTGCCCAAAATTCTCCCGACTTCATTGACCTAGTGCACACTCCCAATATCCATCTCATTCTGATTCATCCATGCTAGCTCTCAAATTGAGAAACCCATGTGAGTCGCCTGTTGGACTGAGTACAAGCCATGCAAGAAGATGCCTTCTATCGCAAGAATTCAACTTTAGGGTTTTAAAGGTGAGGAATGCATCTATAAAATGGAACCCTTATCATCCATTCAAGGGGTCTTCAATTGGGGATTAGAAGCCATATTTTGTAGCACAAACCCTAGTGGGGAGTGAGGAGGCGGCAGCCATAGCAAAGAGATTGGTCTTCCTACACTAGGCATCATGGCCTTCACCATCGTTCCTATTATCTCTTTACTGTTGTCCCTCACCATGAGCGAGTAGAACTTGTGTTGGGGCATGGGGACTACCCCCGATTGCCCATATTTTACATTAGCTTGTATCTAAACTCATTAATATAGTTTCTAAACAAAGTATCATTCTGGTCGATGCCTTTCTTTGCAAATTGATGATTTTTTTTGCATATTAGTTATAATCATGGATATACAGGTTGTTGTGAGAGTGATTAAAACAATAAAATGATCCTTTTATCTCCATGTGATGTCAGTAATGGATAGTGAGGTGTTTGGACTTCAATCTGCTACATGCTGAGGATGCTCAATCGTAAGTAAAGGAGTTCAGTAGCATAGGCGATGAACTTGATTGTGGAAGATGGTCAGTTCTAAGGGGGTCGATACCAGGCATCGACCTGTATCTTGTGAGGGTGTAATAGCTAAGCCTCAATTTAGTAATGATTATTGGAGAGTTAGATCTTGATAGGATAATTACCCAGGCTTGATTAGCAAAACCCCATTCCTTGGTGCTCTTTATTACCTATTATTTACTTTCTTAATCTTTGTTGTTGTTGGCAACAACTTAGTTTAATCAATCTTTCAACTATCATGTTATAAATATTACTCTTATTACTTATGAATCATACTAAACTGCTTAAAAAGGTTATTGGTTGGGTTCAATCCTTATTTATACTAAAATAAAGCTTTAGCTCATGTGGAGTGGGGAATTAGTGCACTGCTTTTGGTAAACCTAGGAGATTTTCCTTAGGTTTTTTCTTGCTGCAACATTAGTAGCCCATTAAAAATTTGCATTGTTGCCAGGGACAATGGTAGTTAAATATTCTCAGAAGTATAAGTGTAATTAGGGTTTTTCTTCTTTATTTACTTTTCTTAATAATATTTAAAATCCTCTAGAACCAAGCATATATTTCAAAATCATTCTTTCTCTTTTCAGGCACCTCTAGCCTATGTAAAGATCCAAGAGTCTTGACTCTTGATTTTCATTCGATTCTAAAATCGAGGGAACCTTCAGAAAACTTTGCAAGGAGAGAGCCATGAAAGACGCAGAGGTTGTAGAAGT
This sequence comes from Alisma plantago-aquatica, assembly GCA_963693085.1. Taxonomy (NCBI): domain Eukaryota; kingdom Viridiplantae; phylum Streptophyta; class Magnoliopsida; order Alismatales; family Alismataceae; genus Alisma; species Alisma plantago-aquatica. The sequence continues at coordinate 252,436,235 of OY856409.1, forward strand.
AGCAATCCAAGCACACATCGATGCAGCCATCACGAACCAGTAAGAATTACTCACTGTGGAAACTAGAGAATAGGTAGAGGCTGAGTTCAAAACCAACTTAGAAGCCAGCCATGCCGTAGAGTGTGCAAAAGAACTTTGGGATTTCTCCATTTCCAAAGGCACCAACTTGACTCATCTGGATGACCCCCATGTGACTTGATTGAGATCACAGTCCAATGTGTCCGCCTATTGCAAAACTCCTTTTTTACAGGAAGAATCAGAAATGACTGTTGAGAATGTCTTCTTAAATTCATCAACCTTTGTTCGATGATGAAGACAACATGTGCCACCGATGGTGCTATACGACTGCAACTCTTCAAATATTCCCTCACAAACAAAGCCAGAGTGTGGTATAACACACTCTGAGGAGGTCCAATCACTACATGGGAGACCTTAGAGAAAAAATTTCTAGAAAAATTCTACCCACCTTCAATAACGTATTCGATGCATGGAAAAATCACCATATTTAGTCAAGCACCCAAGGAACCCATGCACGAAGTGTGGGAATGATTCAATGAACTTTTATGCAAGTTCCCACATCACAATATCCCAAAAAATCAAGTCATTAAATTTTTCTATTGAGGAGTCGACAACGAAATCCAGAAGTTCCTTGATTCTTCCTCTAATAGAAATTACAAGCGACAAAGTCTTGATAGTGCACTAAGGATAGTTGAGCTTGCGTTTGAAAATCAAATCCATTGGCTGGGACCACCATGAAGAAACAATTCAGAAACCACGAAAATAAAAAATCATCCGAAACTCAAATCTATATCTGAGATTTTAAAAGCCATCATTGCTAAGCAAGACGATCTTGAAAGATCTTTAAATGCATACGAGAAGAAGCATCAAAACCCCCAGTACAAATTGTTACACCCACCTATGAACTCTGTCACAAAGAGACCTATGGTCAGTTCCCAAATGCTCACAGTCTGGAAGACTTGGGATTTGACTCCTTCATTCAGGACTATCAGAGGCTACCACAAGTACAATTGCCTAAAGGAGAGAATTTATTGACGCTGGACCCAATAATGACATTTTAGGATATAATTGTAGCATGTCAGACCCAACTCACTGAAGGATGGCCAATCACAAACTACTGGAATCCAAGATCGATCGTTTGACTTCTAATCAGTCGCCACCAGTATTCACAAATGTCATTCATCCAAAAGTCAACCTCGAGCAATCTGAACAGTTAAATGTAGTAATGACTAGATTGGGAAATGAATACTCTACCCTCCCTACCAAACCCAGTGAAGAAAGGAAAGATTTAGAAGAGGTGCAGTTGGGAAAGTCACCCATCACAGAGGTTCAATCAAAGATCAACAAAGGGCGACCGATGTCATGACGACGATTGATTCTGAATCTTCACCGCTCATCGATGCATGTGTACATAAGACTCAATACCTTACAAGGAACATCTGGAACCAACCAAGTTAGGCGATCAGTTCATGAATTTCAAAGATACTATGAAAAAGCTTCACGCCAATATTCCATTGATTGACACACTTATTGAATGGCCAACTTGGGCCAAATATCTCAAGACTCTCCTCTCAAAAAAATATTCTACACACGGATGTGAGTGAAGCTTGCAAAAAATACATCCAATATAGTACAAAATTAGACACCTCTGAAGTATAAGGATCCAAGATCCTTTGTGATAAGACTCTTTCCTGGGGGATGATACCTATCACAAAGGACTGGTCAATTTAGGAGCAAGCATTTCTATAATGTCGTACATGTTATGTCGACGTTTAGGGTTCTCTGAGCTTTTGTCAACCACCATGATTATCCACTTAGTTGATGCCTCCACAAAAAGCCTCTGAGGATAATAGAAGACATTCCAGTTAATTGAAAAACACTTGCATTCCATGTGATTTTGTGATTATGGATATTAAAGAAGATGATCACTATTCGTTGATTTTTGGATAACCTTTCTTATCCATGACACGAGCCCTGATAGACGTCAAAGAAGGAATTCTCCTTTTGTGGCTAGGTGAGGAAACCCTTGAATACTGAGTCCTCAACAAATTAAAGGAAACAAGATTCACTATGGAAGTTTTCTCCACAGACTGTGTCGAAGATACTGTTGGTATGTATGCCCTGAGAGCCAATCATGGGATGATTGGTGGGATACATTAAGATTGATTTGATAAACAACTAAGGCGAGCTTCCAATTCTTTCTGGTTCAATCATATGAGATAGTGATAGAACAGATTGAATGTCTAGAGAATGACAGTACTCAATGACGTATGCCTTCAGGTTCATGACCTGAACGATGAGATCATACATGTGCTAAGAGTTTGTACATTCTTGTTATGTCCCTAGTCGGATGTCATTGTGGAAGGTAGATAGACAACAATGACACACAAGACTAGATTGTGGTGTTGGTTGATGACAGAATCTCATTAGTCATGATATAGAGATATCAAACCAAACACATAGGTACATGTTAGAGAACAAGTGTACCAGACAGACCCACCGTGAGTTTGACACATGGAACCATGACATGGTAGTCACAGTCAGTACTCATAGTGATGGTTGTGAATGTGATTCTTAGACCTGAAATCACTGTACTCAACACATGTCGTTGGGCACACTTTGACATCATCAAACGTAGTCCTGAAACATGGGTTGTTATAAAGGTGATGATTGGGTGGCTTTGACACATGGGGCTTTTGAGGGGTGAGTGATAGATATGGGATTTGTCCCTCCTGAGGGAGTTTGATATCCATGTCCACTTGATGAGTAGGATTGAGAAAGGCGTGCACGCATGTGTGAATCAGTATGTGATATTGATGTCATACATATCTCTTCCAATATACTCTGAGATCAAGAAAGTGAATGAATGTTGACAGGATGGCTGTTCCATGCCTCGAGTTCATTCGGGATATCAGTGACAAAGGAATTATACATTCGCTGCAACACCATTCACGGATTGTAGGATTGAAAGTTGTTCTCCAACTTTCTACTTTCACTTGGGTAGCATTGATGTGTGACTAGGCACTGCTCTTTGCTTGTGAAGTCATAAGTGTTATGGACTTTCACTGCCAATGTGAAATGGACCTGCAGGGTCACACACATAGGATTTAACCTGGAAGAGGAGTTTTGTCCACAAACAAGTTTAGATTGATTACTAAAGGAGTTTAGTAGTTCAATTAAACACTCAATTGATTGATAGCTCAAAATCATATTGTTCAAGGTGTTGGACAGATTGATTAGAGTATCAGAATGATTGAAATCGCAATTGACTGATTCTGCACAATATGTACTCCCAACCGATCGACTCAGCTTGGTGAACCGATCGGCTGAGCTTGGTGAACCGATCGGCTCAAGTGTTGAGTCGATCGGCTCATGGACAGGGTGAACGATTACTTCAAGTGTTGAAATGATTGGTTCAAGTGTTGCAACCGAGCAAGTTGGGAAAGTCGGATTGGTGAGAATTTTCCTTGCGTTTCACTTGCCCAATTTGATTGGAACAAGGATTGGTATTTGATACCAATTAGAAACAAAAGAGGGAAAGTCAATCGGGAACTGATCAGGACCACGAACCAATCGGTTCAGAAAGTGAACCGAACGACTCATGGGTCCCAACCGATCGGTTGAGTGTCAACCGACCGGTTCAGGTCACCAACCGACCATTTTAGTTGTGAAACGATCGGTTCAGGTTGCGAGTTGGTTGTTTTTGTGGAAAATCTCAAACCCTTCTACTCCTGCTTTTAGTCCCGCATTGTCCGGGATAGAGAACCCTGTCCCATGACCCTCCTATATATAGGGGTATTGGGGGATTCTCAAAGTACAACTCAGTGGAACCAGTTGCTCTGCAAAGTTGTCGTTCTCTGGTTTTGGTAACCGAGAGAGCCCGAGCAAGTGCTACCCGCAAAGGGAGGTGAAACATTGGAAAGACAACTGCAGTTGCAACTGGAGGCATGAGAGTGTGTTGGCGACTAGTACGTCAATAGGAGGGTGATACTCCTTCCACTTCCTTGTGGGACAAGTAGTGTGGAGTTCCAGGTGGTCTGTGTGGACTACTTCAGAGGCGGGAGGTTTTTGCCGCTCAGGAGGACAACCTTCAATCCTGTCAGTCTCGGTGCGACCAGGAGATGCACAGACACCGTCCAAGACAGGTGGTGAAGACCGCACAAGCCGCGAGGTATTGTCGTCGAGCAAGCCTCGGGACAAGGTATGATTCTACAAACCATCCTTTCCTATTATATAGATGTTGACGTGTTTCCTTGTTCTGAGTTTGGGGGAGAATTTTTTTATTTCCGCTGCCTTCTCTGTCTCCCCTAAAACCCAACAGTGGTATCAGAGCCACGTCAACTGCTCTATATTTTAGGAATATCGATATGATCGATTTTGGTTTGTCGCCTTTATTTATTGCATACGATGCAAATAAAATTGGCTTTATGCATGTCCAATCCTAAATCCACAAATCCCAAATTACATATATGATATGTATTATTAATGTACTCGATACGCGTCGCCCTTAAATGAGTTTTGTGGTGGATGTATAGCGTGATTATGGCCAATAAACCCTATCTGTGAATGGTTGTGTGTGGTTGTATGCATCTCGGTCTGCGCATCGATCTTCCTTCTCCTAAACCTGATGTAACTCGAAATAATTCAAGATTTCTTTCCTACCTTTGCTCCCCTCGAATGTAATTCAAGATTTCTCTTTTACAATGTAAAATAGGATAGATTTTATTTCCTATTATGTCAATGAACGGAGGACATCGAGATGACAGCTGAAATGATCAGTTCAAGGCGTGAACCGATCGGTTGACGTTCCAGACGATCGGTTCAAGGAGTGAGCTGATCGGTTGATGACCAGTTCGAGGAGTGAGATGAGTGGGTGGAGACCATGATGAGATGCACGATGACCAGGTGAACCGATCGGTTGGAGGAGCCAACCGATCGGCTGGTGGCACCCAGATGACCGGCCAATAAGAGCAGATCATTCATATGATGAGTTGATCAACTCAGAAGGCAAAGCACATAGTTCATCTTGTACAGGTTGCATGTGATGTTGACCTAGATGACCGTGATTCCTCTTGGCTCGAGGAATCACATTAGGATGGCCATAATCATCACTTTTATCGTTTTGCATGTTTTCTGTGGGATATAGCATGTATATGATACATACTATGTATTGTGGTGATTGGATATGTATATGTATATAAAAACCAAATCCCTCATTAAAATATTAAGTTTTAGATGCCTTCCAAACGCGACACACATGAAAAGCTTGATCGACCAAGTGTGGGCATGCCCTAGCGTGGTGCACCGTCTATCTCGTGGAAGCGTGAAGGATGAATGTGTGGGTCTGCCCTAGCAGGGTGCATATTCATCGTGTTTGCTTTGGGTCGGACTTAACAAGGTGACCTAGATAGGATCTAGCACCTTGAGGCATGGAGATGATCATGGCAATGATTTACATATGACATCTTATCAAGAGTTGCATATGATGCGATTGGCAAGAGTTGCCTACCTGAGAGATCTATGTTGTGGGTGACAGCCCTAGCTGGTCCATGACTTAGAGGATTTCAGGATCTTGCCCACTAGAAGGTTGTATGCTGCAATCTTCCGAATTGATGGTGAGGGCTATCAATTTGAAGTAAAATAGTGGGAGCGATAATTAATTAAAGTCCTAATTATATCGTCAAAATTTCAAATCAATCAAATAAGTCAAAAATGAGTTTTTGGACTAAAATTGCATATTTTCCTTTTGTAGTACAAATGGCAACAAACAACAATCACTTTTATTTGCGATCGGTCCTTGAAAAGGACAAGCTAAATGGGACAAACTTCCACGACTGGTATCAGACATTGAGAATTGTTCTCACTCAAGAGCATAAGCTCTATGTCCTGGATACTCCAATTCCAGAGGAACCCACTCCTAATGCACCAAAGATAGAAAGGGATGCTTATAAGAAGCATTTTGATGATGCCATTGATGCAAAGTGCTTGATGTTGTGTTCTATGAACCATGAGTTGCAGAGACAACATGAGAACATGGGTGTCATTGAGATGATTCAGCATCTCAGAAACATGTATGAAGACCAGGCATGGCAAGAGAGATACAATGTCTCAAGGGTGCTGTTCAAGTGCGTCATGACAGAAAGAGATCCAGTTGGTCCTCACACACTCAAGATGATTGGGTATGTGGAGAACCTGCAAAGACTGGGATTTCCACTGAGCCAAGAGTTGGCTACTGACGTGATACTACAATCGTTGCCATAATCCTACAGTCAGTTTGTGATGAACTACAACATGAACAACTTTGATAGGCCACTATCAGAGTTGTTGGGCATGTTGAGGACAGCCGAGATATAGATGAAGAAGGACAAGCCTAAGTCTGTGATGGTGATCACGGGCAAGAAAGGCAAGTCCAAGCGCAAGGGCAAGGGCAAAGCTAAGAAAGGTTCTGATGCTAGCCAAGAGCCTAAGACGTATTCAACTCTCAAGGCCAAGGGAGGCATGACCAATAAAGGAAATTGCCACCATTGTCAAAAGCCAGGACATTGGAAAAGGAATTGTTCTCTCTATCTGGAAGAACAAAAGAAGAAGGAGGCTATAGACGTCTCTACTTAAAGGTGTCATGAAAGTAAACTTGTAACACTTTTTGAGGTATATGATACCAAGATGTAAAGTGTAAAGCACTCATAATTGGGGCAAGTGTTGCCGCCATAGAAAGGAGTACTTTAGTTTATTTTCAGCCTACAAGGCATGTAATACAGTTATGAACTGCTATTTCATATTTTCCAAGAGATAGAAACACTTTATTTTTGCATATTGTATGACAATGATGGCAATTAATAAAGGTGCGTTTTCAATCTTAAAGATATGATCTTTGTGGCACTGCCTTGTTTATCTTGTGGTATTTGATATGCATAAGATAAAATGATACCTAAAAGTTATAGATAACTCAAACAATCAAATTAGCATTAATCATGAGAAATTCACTTCTAGTTTCCATATGATGGATGAATCTAGACTCTTTTGGTTAGAGAACCAGTAAGAGACATGAATATCTTGGACATGATTAATCAATCTTCACTAAAGGTAGTGGGAGAATGATTATCCTATTAGGTATAATACATGTGATGTATTTACATACCTATTGGAACAAATGCTAATACTTCAAAAGGTGTTTAGAAAAATACCAATATGAATATCTTGAAGTGTTCAAGAATATCATAGATGAAGTACGAATTTGGTAAAGTGTTAATTCTTGATGAGATCAATAAATGAAATACTTGGACCAAATGTTTGAGATCCTTATGAGTGATTATGATAGTGTATCATAGTGAACTCGTGATTAAGGCATGGTGATGTCTGAATTAAGAAGGGATCATACTCTAAGGAGTTAGAGAATGATTATCAAATAACTGAATTCTTCTTAAATAAAGAATACCCTACACTAATAAAGGACATTGAGAATCACAAGGAGTTGTGAGTTCTTATATCCTTGATAGATACACCTCAATTATCTATGTGATGAGTTGTTCATGTGATGAGTCAACTATCTAGACGAATATGAGGAACCGGATTTTGAGTTATGGTAGATGACCATTATATCCTAAATGACTTCCATGTAAACCATAAGGTATGACCTTGATGGTAGCACTCATTGGAATGAAATCCATAAGTGCAAATAAGTCTTAAGTGTTAAGACACATGGATAACATTTTGAGAAGGATGATGCTTGTTGATTGCAACTTAATGACTACGACATTTGGCATATGGATACTAAAACCGCATTCCTATGAGGAATAAAACAAGGATGTGTACATGACACAACCTATAAGGTTTATGAATCCACTAGTGCAAATGAAGTCTATAAGTTACAATGGACTAATCAATGTGATTGATTGAGTACAAGCAACTCAAAATTGGATCTTTACTTTGATGATATAGTCAAAGGGTTTGACTGATATGTCAAAGATAAAGAAGGGATCTGTGATTTAGTGGGAGCGTGTTCACATTCCACATGTTGATGTGAAATGGAAATGTTCTAGAATGGAAATCCAAAAGTGGAAATTATATTTAAGGAAGATAGAGATGTTTCCTATGTGATAGGAATCGAGATCTATAGAGATAGTTCTCGAAAAACCTCTTGACCTGAAAAGAGAAAGCATACATTGGCAATCTGTACTAAAGGGTTCAGTATGCACAGATTCAGTGGGAGAAAACTTGTCCATGTTACATGGAGTTAGTATCCCAAGGCCAAGTGTCCAATTCTTATGAAGAATGGGAACACTAAGAATAGATATGGATCTATCATGTATGTAATGATCCCATTATCTTGCATGTATGGACATGGAAAGAATAAAATGCATTCATCATCTTGTATGTATGACATGGCAATATGATGTGCTCATCTTGATAACTCGTATGTGAGACATGACGAGTGGATGTCTGTCTGTTTTCAGTAAGGGTTACTGGAAACCATGAGAACTTGATAAGTACTTGGGAAGTACTAGTTCTATGGAGATAAGGAAGAGTTCAATGTAAAGAGTTACATTGATGCGAACTTCCAAAAGGACAGAAAATTAATTGCAAAAAAATATATATAGGATATATAAAAGTGAAAGTTTGTTGATAATTGGAAGTGTTCCAATAAAACCATTTAAAAGGGAAATGCCGAGTATCCGTGTGTTATAGAACAACAATGGATACTATATGGATCTGGAAGTCCATGCGATGAACTTATAGATATTCCGGTCATTGATGACAAGTATGGAATCCTTGATCATGCAATGTGGCTAAAGGTTAGCAAAGGAATACTAGATCGCATATTACGGAAACTCCATCTCATACGTGTGACGTACAATGAAGAGATGAGAGACATGCAATGTATACTGACTTTGGCAAGGTGTTGTCATCACTCACTATGATAGCACAAGAGCATAGTAACATGTGGGACATGTTTGAAGATCACTATGAATATGATTCAAGGGTGATTGGCTCACAGTGCAAGTGGGAGTCTGTTGGTATGTATGCCCTGAGAGCCAATCATGGGATGATTGGTGGGATACATTAATATTGATTTGATAAACAACAAAGGTGAGCTTCCAATTCTTTCTGGTTCAGTCATATGAGATAGTGATAGAACAGATTGAATGTCTAGAGAATGACAATACTCAATGACGTATGCATTCAGGTTCATGACCTGAATGATGAGATCATACATATGCTAAGAGTTTGTACATTCTTATTATGTCCCTAGTCAGATGTCATTGTGGAAGGTAGATAGACAACAATGACACACAAGACTAGATTGTGGTGTTGGTTGATGACAGAATCTCATTAGTCATGATATAGAGATATCAAACCAAACACATAGGTACTTGTTAGAGAACAAGTGTACCAGACAGACCCACCGTGAGTTTGACACATGGAACCATGACATGGTAGTCACAGTCAGTACTCACAGTGATGGTGGTGAGTGTGATTCTTAGACCTGAAATCACTGCACTCAACACATGTCATTGGGCACACTTTGACATCATCAAACGTAGTCCTGAAACATGGGTTGTTATAAAGGTGATGATTGGGTGGCTTTGACACATGGGGCTTTTGAGGGGTGAGTGATAGATATGGGATTTGTCCCTCCTGAGGGAGTTTGATATCCATGGCCACTTGATGAGTAGGATTGAGAAAGGCGTGCACGCATGTGTGAATCAGTATGTGATATTGATGTCATACATATCTCTTCCAATCTACTCTAAGATCAAGAAAGTGAATGAACGTTGACAGGATGACTGTTCCATGCCTTGAGTTCATTCGGGATATCAGTGATAAAGGAATTATACACTCGCTGTAACACCATTCACGGATTGTAGGATTGAAAGTTTTTCTCCAACTTTCTACTTTCACTTTGGTAGCATTGATGTGTGACTAGGCACCGCTCTTTGCTTGTGAAGTCATAAGTGTTATGGACTTTCACTGCCAACGTGAAATGGACCTGCATGGTCACACACATAGGATTTAACTTGGAAGAGGAGTTTTGTCCACAAACAAGTTTAGATTGATTACTAAAGGAGTTTAGTAGTTCAATTAAACACTCAATTGATTGATAGCTCAAAATCATATTGTTCAAGGTGTTGGATAGATTGATTAGAGTATCAGATTGATTGAAATCGCAATTGACCAATTCTGCACAATCTGTACTCCCAACCGATCAGCTCAGCTTGGTGAACCGATCGGCTGAGCTTGGTGAACCGATCGGCTGAGCTTGGTGAACCGATCGGCTCAAGTGTTGAGTTGATCGGCTCATGGACAGGGTGAATGACTGCTTCAAGTGTTGAAACGATCGGTTCAAATGTTGCAACCGAGCAAGTTGGGAAATTCAGATTGGTGAGAATTTTCCTTGCGTTTCACATGCCCAATTTGATTGGAACAAGGATTGGTATTTGATACCAATTAGAAACAAAAGAGGGAAAGTCGATCGAGAACTGATCAGGACCACGAACCGATCGGTTCAGAAAGTGAACCGACCAACTCATGGGTCCCAACCGATCGGTTGAGTGTCAACCGACCGGTTCAGGTCACCAACCGACCGTTTTAGTTGTGAAACGATCAGTTCAGGTTGCGAGTTGGTTGTTTTTGTGAAAAATCTCGAACCCTTCTACTCTTGCTTTTAGTCCCACATTGCCCGAGATAGAGAACCTTGTCCCATGACCCTCCTATATATATAGGGGTATTGGGGGCTTCTCAAAGTACAACTCAGTGCAACCAGTTGCTCTGCAAAGTTGTCATTCTCTAGTTTTGGTAACCGAGAGAGCCCGAGCAAGTGCTACCCGCAAAGGGAGGTGCAGCAAGGGAAAGACAACTACAGTTGCAACTGGAGGCAGGAGAGTGTGTTGGCGACTAGTACGTCAACAGGAGGGTGCGACTCCTTCCACTTCCTTGTGGGACAAGGAGTGTGGAGTTCCAGGTGGTCCGTGTGGACTACTTCAGAGGCGGGAGGTTTCTGCCGCTCAGGAGGACAACCTTCAATCCTGTCAGTCCCGGTGCGACCAAGAGCTGCACAGACACCGTCCAAGACATGTGGTGAAGACCGCGCAAGCCGTGAGGTATTGTCTCCGAGCAAGCCTCGGGACAAGGTATGATTCCACAAACCATCTTTTCCTATTATATAGACGTTGACACATTTCCTTGTTCCGGGTTTGGGGGAGAATTGTTTTGTTTCCGCTGCCTTCTCTGTCTCCCCTAAAACCCAACAGATACAACCTAATTTAGATAGATATCCTATGAAGATCCACTACAAGTAGCTCTTGACGAAGATGAATTGATTGAGGAAGACCCCCAAGTCACCATGTACACAAAGCAATTAGACACTATAGAATCATAAGATGCACCCTTTGAAACCTTCAAAGATTTGCAGATGGTTGAAGAAATATCCCTGGAAGCATCGCTCCAAGCAAAGCCTGAATTGAAGATGCTCCTCGAAGCACTTAAGTATCGATTTCTTAATGAAGGAGACCTATGTCTAGTCATAATCAGCTCCAAACTTAGCATAGGGCAAGAAGATAAACTAATGATGATCCTTTGTAAATGGAAGAAAGCCTTGGGATACATCATGAGTGACCTTATTGGAATCAGCGTTGCCACATGTATGTACAAGATACCAATGACGGAGGATGACAAACCTTCAAGAGACCCTCAATGCAAACTCAACCCAAATATGAAGGAAGTTGTGTGAAAATAAGTGATAAAACTACTACATGTAGAATGGGTGAGCCCGGTCCAGGTGGTACCCAAAAGGGTGGGACAATAATCGTTCAAAATGACCAAGGGGAACTCATACCTACACAGACAGTCACGAGATGGAGAATGTGCATTGATTACTGTAAGTTGAATAAAATGACTAGGAAAGATCACTACCCCTCCAATTCTTAGATCAATTTTTAGAGAGACTCACTCACCAAGAATATTTTTGTTACCTTAACAACTATTCTGCATTATATCAAATCTCGACCCACCTTGATGACTAGGAAAAAACCACCTTTACTTGCCCCTTCAGAACGTATGCTTTTCGACACATGCCTTTTGATCTCTAAAACACTCCAGATACTTTTTAGTGTCGCATGACATCCATCTTCTCTGGGATCACTGAATCCATCATGGAAGTCCTCATGGATGAATTCTCTATTTACATAGATTCTTTTGACAACTATCTCATGAACCTTGATACTGTTCTCACAAGGTGTGAAGAAGCACACCTCGTTCTTAATTGGAAATTAAATTCACTTTATGTTACGTGAGGGCATCATCTTAGGTCATAAAATCTCCAATAAGGGGATAGAATTTGACCTGACTAAAGCGGAGGTAATAGAAAAATTACCACCACCCAAGATTTTTAAGGAGATACATGCTTTCCTTGGCCTTGCCGATTTTTACAAAAGGTTCATACGAGACTTTACGAAAATTGTGAACCTCTCACCAAGCTCCTGCTGAAGCAAATCGAGTTTGAATTTAGCAAAGAATGTATGAAAAGCTTCAATGCTATGAAAAAGGATGTCACCACCACCCCTGTCATCTGTTCGCCTGACTGGAGTCAACCCTTTGAAATCATGTGTGACGCAAGCAACTACATGGTTGGAGCCTGATGAATACATATTCATCATTTATTTGTGAATCATTTAGGATAATTCATCAAGAGTTTTTTGGTAATTTTATTTTAATTCATAAATCAATTGCACTTTCATCCTCTCAATATTTATTTTATAAATTCTTATGAGATTTCTCTCAATTTTTAGGAATTATTGAAGATAAGAAGAGATGTAGGTAGGATGCATTTTAGTTTTCCCGCAGTGCTAATTTAAATATATATCCTGTACCAAAATTGGCATAACTCTCACATCCCAAGGCAGGATTTAATTTTCAAATATGATTTGGAAAGAAAATTCAAAGGCCTACTGGAAAATAATATTTTTGGATGCACTTTCAATTCTAAGGATAGTGAAAATTCGCTCAAAATTTCTGCTGCGAGAATATGCATTAAAGAGAGTTACATGGTCAAGATAATTAAAGACAATCAAGAGTCTATTGACTAAATCTAAAAAATTTAAACTGCCGGTCCCCCCCTTTTTTTCTCCCTCTTTTGAGAGAAGCCTACCCCATACTTCTTCTATAAAAGGAAGGGGGGTTCTCTATCTTTCACATCATCTTTTGTATCATCTTTGTACGGGGATTTCTGAGCAATCATTCTTGCTTTCTTATGTTACTGTGTTCTATTCATCAATAAAGATTGGGTTTTACAAGCTAAGTATTTTCTTCAATTGTTGTTCTTTTACCTAGCTCGTTTAGATCTAGTTTTTTTCTCCTTCTTCTTCTTCCGTGGACTGGAGCAAGGAATTAAGCATCGACCATTTCATTGTCTCTAGCCTAAGGATCCAATCCTTTAATAAGTCTAGACTATGGCTAGAACTCTTCTTTCCTCCATCTCCCTTTTCTCCACAAGCATGAGTGAGTTGTTCTCTATCGAGGCAAGGCTAATAGCCCCTTAGTCATGGCTTAAATTGACTAATTCCTTATAACAACTTCTAGATGGCTTTTGGTTCTAGTAACCATTGATCAATCAAAGTAATTAATTGGTTTGATCACATATTAATCCAGATGGATATGACCATGGAAATCTGGATTTAGAATAATAGAATCAATCGCATAGGGGTTTTGATACAACTGTGGATCTTCCTATTTTGGGATGATGGACTAAGAAACATGAGCACCAGGACCAATGGGCTCATGTGGAGTGCATCGTTTGTGAATTTTTATTAATTTGCATGCCTTCTTCGTAATTGTCATTTTAAAGGATTTATTCTATTCTCGCCTTGGCTAAGGTGGTGAAAACCCCTAAAGCCTCGATTGTCCATCTCTTGATTTATTCTTGTGTTTGATCCTCTCCCTTTACATTCTAGTCTCCCATTCATAATAGTTTACTTGTGCTAACAATCATCTCAATTTTCCTTGTGGCAGGGCAAATTATTTCTTATGAAGTGCAATCTTATTCTTTTTTTTCTTTCTGTCTTAGTGATAATCATCAAACCCCAATATGATCTTTACTTTCTGTTATAAAAAATAATATTAAAAAGAAATAAAAAGTTCTTCAAAATCATTGGGATTAGATTTAACAATCTTAAAAGCATTGTCCTTTGGGATCGACCCTTTTTATACTAACCTTAATCGGAAAGTTGAAAAAGGATTAAACTCTAGGATAATTATCTTAGTGATTGTAGTGCACTTCAACACATTAATAATTTATACCAGGGACCACAAATTGTTTTCTCAAACCCTAAAACTTTTAAAAAACCTTTTTATATTTTTATGCCTTCCGAGTAACATTCCGGAAGTGCTACTCCTTCTGCAGAGTTTCCATTCCGGTAGTCCATTTTTTTCTACACATGATTAACTGCTTATTTTGTGCATGTGACGCCCGAACGCTGATTTTCAATCATTTGATCCTGAGATAGATAGAACTTTCCATCGTCTAAACCGCCAAAATCAAAATCAAAATATGTTGGACAAAGAAGAAGTTGCCCATAGGATCAACCAGGCTTTAGCGGCTCAAAGAGAGAACATCTTAGCTGACCAAGCAGCTAGGGAAGCCACTTTACAAGAAACCTACATGGCTGAACAAGAAACCCTAGAAGCCAATAGGAGGGAAGCCAAAAGGCAAAAACAATTGAAAGATTTTTCTGTTCCTAAATTTGGCTATGCCCAACACCCATTCGTGCCTCCCGACATCGTCGCTCCCCAATTCGAGATTTGAACCCAATGGATCATCATGTTCCAAGCAAATCCTTTCTCAGGCAACAATGGGGAAAGTTGTTAAGATCACCTTCAAAGGTTCATTGACCTTTTCTCTTTGAACAAACTCCCATGCATCTATGAAGATGCCATCTGCCTTAGATTGTTCAAGTATTCCCTCTCCGGCCAAGCTAGTAGCTGGTACAACACCATGGAGAGTGAAGAACATGTCACAAATTGGGAAGTTCTACAAAGTAAGTTTCTTGAGAAATTTTACCCCCCGTCTCTCACCTATGAACTTAGAGGACAAATCACTCACTTTTCCATGTCCCCAGGTGAATCTTTAGGAGAAGCCTGGAAAAGGTTCAAAGACTTACTTAGGAAGTGCCCTCACCATGATATCTCTCAAGTCCAACTCATAGAGATCTTCTATCGTGGTGTTGATGATGATACCAAATTCTTTCTTGATTCCTCATCTGGAGGAAATTTCATGCACCATAGTCTGACTAGTGCATGGAAGGTGGTCAAACATGCTTCTGAAACAAGGTCTAGAAGGGGAATTGGTGAAATCCTTAAGGTAGCCAATACATAAGTTAATCTTGATATCCAAAGCATAGCAGAAAGCCTCAAATTAATTACCCTAAAATAGGATTGGTTAGAGTCATCCCTAGGTACCCTTAGGGAGTCACCCCAACACCCCCATGCAGCCAGAAATGGGACAACAACTAGAAGACCTCAATTCAATCCATACCATATCAGGCCAATGTTACTACAACCCCAACCAGACTAGAAACCATCCTAGTTTCCAATATGGGAACCTTACAGGTGCCGAAAACTCTATCCAACTCCAATCCCAACAAAGGCCTCCCTACCCTCAAGGCAACAATCGACCACCACCTAGATTCCCATACAACAACCAAAGGAACTTTGGAACCCAAAGAAAATACTGAGGAAATCACCCAAACCGACCACCATACCAAGGACAACAATTCCAAAACTTAAACCTTCCCCCTCAAAATCTCAATCAGCCACCTCCTCAACCGCTACCAAGAGTTCCTACTCCCACCCCCTCAGCTGATGAAAGGATAGCTGCCTTGGAACAAATCATCATTGCCCAACTAGCTCATCAAAAGGCGACTGATGCCCAACTAGCTCATTTGTTCGACCAACAGAAACCCCATGCCAGAACTTTTACAGGGCAGCCTGAAAACAACCCCAAACATCCGAAACAACTCAAGGTTGTCTCCACTCATTTGAGAAAGGTGCACTCCCCTCCCCCTCCAAAAAAACCTTTAGAACCACCTCTAGAATTTGAGGATGTGGACATGGTAGTTGTTGAACCTGAAGGTACACATGAACCAATTGTCCCCAAAACCCCTCAGGAAAAATCCAAAGAACCAATCTATAAGCCACAACCTCCCTACCAAACCCGCCTCAAACAAACAAGACTTGATGTATGCTTCATGAAATTTAGGGATGCTATGAAAAAACTACATGTCACCATTCATTTCCTTGATGCTTTGGCAGACATGCCCGCCTGGTCCAAGTACATGAAATCCCTCTTGACTAGGAAGTATGCTACTAGAGAATATAAGAATGTTAAACTTGCTAGGACCACTTCAGACATAATACTAAGTAAGATGCCTAAAAAATAGAAGGACCCAGGTTCTTTTGGAATAGGATGCTACTTGGGTGACAATGCTTGTAGAAAGGGTCTAGCTAATTTAGGAGCCAGTATATCCATCATGCCCTACAACCTTTTCCAAACACTAGGATTTAGTGACATGTTATCCATAGCCATGACTATCCAACTGGCAGACTCATCCATGACCAAACCCGTGGGAATCATAGAAGACATTCCGGTTAAGGTTGGAAAAGATGCCTATGTTACCTGTGATTTTGTGATCATGGAAATAAAGGAAGATTTACTCTACCCTCTCATTTTCGAACGTCCCTTCATAGCCACTGCCCGAGCCTTGATTGATGTTGAGGCCGGTACCATTCTATTAAGATTAGGGAAGCAAACCCTAGTGTTTAGGGTGTTTGAAAGCATGAAGGGGCCTAGTCTCAAGGAAGAGGTCTACCTCCTTAATTGCATTAATAAATTATCCAAACTAAGGTAGGAATGGGAGTTAGTTGATGACCCCCTACACATAGCCCTCACTACCCCCTATGAATGTGATTTTGACAATGAACAATTAGATCAATGTAAGGCTCATTTAGATAACTTTGAGGAGATCCCCGATGCTGAAATTGAGGACCTTAAGATGATCTCCACCATAGAAAAAAGACTAAACCACCAAATGCCCCAGAAATGAAGACTCTTCCCATAGGGCTAAAATGTGTCTTTCTTCATGAGCTAGAATTGTGTCATGTCATCATAAATTCTGACCTTACCCTCGAACAAGAAAACAAACTTATGGGTGAACTTAGGAAAAAAGGAGCTTCCTTGAGATACAAAATGGCAGATATAGTTGGAATAGATCAATCCATTTGCATCCGAAAAATCCCAATGATAGAAGACCACAAACCTTCTCGAGATCCACAATGAAAACTCAACCCAAACATGAAGGAAGTTGTCCGTCTAGAGGTGATTAAACTTTTGACTGCATGAATCATCTATCCCATCTATGACTCCCCATGGGTCAGCCCAGTTCAAGTTGTTCCCAAAAAGGGAGGGACTACTGTCATTCGAAATGAGAAGAATGAGCTCGTTCCCACTCACACTATCATAGGGTGGAGAATGTGCATTGACTACAGGAAGCTCAACAAAGCAACTAGGAAAGACCACTTCCCACTTCCCTTCCTAGACCAAGTTCTTGAACGCTTAACCCATTAACAATACTTTTGTTAACTAGATGGCTACTCAGGATTTTATCAGATTCCTATACATCCTAAAGATCAAGAGAAAACCACCTTCATATGTCCCTTTGGTACCTATGCTTTTAGACGAATACCCTTTGGCTTGGGCAATGTACTCGCCACCTTCCAACGGTGTATGTCAGCCATCTTTGCAGGATTGACTGAAACCGTCAAGGAAGTGTTCATGGACGACTTCTCTGTCTATGGAGATAGATTTAATTCATGCCTTAGGAATCTCACCCTTGTTCTTGATAGGTGTATTGAGTCACACTTGGTCCTTAATTGGGAAAAGTGTCACTTCATGGTTAAGGAGGGCATCATTCTTGGCCACAGGGTTAGCAACCAAGGCATAAATTTTCACAAAGAAAAAATTGAAGTGATCACCAAGATTCCACCCCCAACCTCAGTTAAAGACATTCGAGCCTTCTTAGGACATGCCAGTTTCTATCGGTGATTCATCCGTGACTTTTACAAAATCACAAAACCTCTCACCAATCTTCTTCAAAAGGAGGTGCCGTTCCATTTTGATAAGGCATGCGTGGATAGCTTTCTATGTTTGAAAAATGCTCTCACAACCACTCCAATCATTCGTGCACCAGATTGGGCCCTACCCTTTGAAATCATGTGCGTTGCTAGTGACTGTGATGTAGGTGCCATCTTAGGACAATGCATTGATACAAAACATCATCTCATATACTATGCATCCAAGACCTTAGATGAAACTCAATGAAATTACACTGTGACTGAAAAGGAGATGTTAGCCATTATCTACACATTTGATAAATTTTGCTCATACTTAGTTGGCTCTAAAGTTATTTTCTTCACTGACCATGCAGCCATTCACTATCTCATGACCAAAAAAGATGCCAAACCCAGACTCATAAGATAGATTTTGCTATTACAGGAGTTTGATCTAGAGATCCTAGACAAAAAGGGGTCTAAAAATGTCGTGGATGATCACCTAAGTTGACTTAGCTACAGCCTAATCAATGAAATCCCCATAAATGACTCTTTGCCTGATGACTAATTGCTTAAGGTAGACTCCCAATTTCCTTGGTTTGATGATTTCGTAAATTATTTAGCTGCAGGTGTATTGCACCCTGAGTACAAGGGACATTCTAAAACTAATTTTTTACATGATGTCAAAAACTATAATTGGGATGAACCTTATCTATTTAGACTTTATGCTGACAGTCTGTATCGTCACTGTGTCTCTCAAGAAGTAATGACATTTTAGAACAATGTCATTCTGGCATGTATGGTTGACACATGAGTTCCCAAAAAATATCCAGGAAAGTCCTACAATGTGGTTTCCACTGGCCTACCATCTTCAAAGACTCATATGATTATGTGCTCTCATGTGACCAATGTCAAAGGACGGGTAAAATTTCCAAGCGTGACCAAATGCCCCTAACCTCTTGGTAGGAATTAGAGATTTTTGACGTCTGGGGGATCGACTACATGGGCCCATTTCCTTTTTCTTATGAGTTTGCTTACATTTTAGTCGTAGTCGATTATATGTCAAAATGGGTTGAAGCCATACCCACTAAAACTTGTGACTCCAAATATGTTAAGAAACTCTTTAAAAACATTATCTTCCCTAGATTTGGAGTCCCTTGCACCGTCATTTATGACGAGGGATCCCATTTTTGGGAGAAAAGTGTTGAGGCTCTATTGAAAAGATATGGGATTTACCACAAAGTCACCACTCCTTAACATCCTCAGACCAGTGGGAAGGTTGAAGTATCCAACAGACAAATCAAATCCATTCTAGAGAAAACTGTTGGACGCACTAGGAAAGATTGGGCACTGAAAATCAATGATGCTCTGTGGGCATACTGTACTGCCTACAAGACACCCATAGGCACCACCCCTTTCAGGACGATTTATGGCAAATCATGCCATATCCTGATAGAGTTAGAATACAAGGCCAACTGAGCCATCAAAAGCCTAAATTTTGACCTTTCTACTACGGGAGAAAATTGTCTTCTCTAAATAAATGAACTAGACGAACTTAGAATGAGCGCTTATGAAAATGTGAGAATCTACAAGGACTGGACTAAACTTTGGCATGATGGTCACATCAAGCACAAAGACATTAGAAAAGGCGACCAAGTTCTAGTGTTTAATTCTAGACTAAGGCTCTTTCCTGGAAAGCTCATATCCAGATGGTATGGTCCCTACCTCATCAAGTGTGCATATCCACATGACACATTTCTTCTTTGGGATAAAGTTTTGGGTGAATTTAAGGTTAATGGACATCGAATTAAAATATATATCACCACTAAAGACCTTGTCGCTTCAGATACCAACAAACACCCATCTTTGGAAGATCTCAACTTGACAGACCCTCCACCTCCCATAGAATCACAATAAAGTGGTATCTCATTTGTCGAGCCTCCGACGTTAAACAAGGCGCTTGTTGGGAGGCAACCTCATTCAGCCCTATTTTAGGGCTTCATCTTGTGGCATTTTGCATTTCAATCACATCTATAACTATTAGATTACATGTTATTTCCTTTAATATGCATATTTGTGTAAAATGCACTTATGGACACTATTTACATGTTTTTCAGGTACTTGAATCACACTTGGATGGATGAGAGAGATGGAGGGGCCCAAAGAAGGCCCCAGAGCTCCCCCAACCTACCCCTAGTGGCCAAGAGTCAAGCTTAAGAAAAGAAGTCCATGGATAATGAAGTTTGAAGCTCAAAGTGCAAGCAAAGCCCCCAGCACGACCGTGGTAACACAAAACGGTCATGCTACAAATGAAGAAATCACATGAAAAAACTCAGTTTTGAAGCAACTGCAGAGCATACTCTACCACGGCTGTGCAACTCAGAACGGCCGTGCTGCGACCACCCACCACGACCGTGCCATGCAACACGGCCGTGCTACCATCTTCCACCACGACCGTGCCACGCAACACGGCCGTGCTACCAGATTCGACCACGGCTGTGCTACACAACACAACCGTGCTACCCTCAACCCACCACGGCCGTGGTGACCACCACGGCCGTGGTGACCACCACGGCCGTGGCCATTTCAGGCCAAAATCGACCGAAACCCTGTTAACTTTGATGGAATAAACCCACAACCATGCCCATCCACCACGGTCGTGGTCCACCCTACCCACCACGGCCATGCTACTCACAAAATCCACCCATTTTCCCACTACTTTCCCCATTTTACCCCTAACTTAACCCTAGACCCCCTAGACACCAATATATACCTAGGTGGTGGATGGGGCACGAGGCCAACTACCTTCCACCACCTCCTAGCTCCCCAAATCACCATCCACTATATTCCACTCCATATCCACCTCAAATCCACTCCATTTCACCATTTCCACCACCAAATCACTAGTTTAGACTAGTTCCTACCTATAATCCCCTTCATTCTTCACCCTTGCACCCTGGAGGAGGGAGGAGGACGACCTGAAACTACTGGAGAGGGGGATTTCAGCCACTACTTCGAGCTCCATGGCCACCTCTATCTCTTTCTTCTCTCTTTTTGTATTTTCCATTTATATGAGTAGCTAGGCCCCTGTGGGTGGGATGTTTGGGGGAAATTATGTTACTTTGATATCATGTTGGAGGAAAATGACATGTAAACATTGTAATTCCATTTGTTAATGATTATATTCTTTTTGCATCTCATTCTCCATGTATTTCTTGTTGGTTTGTGTATGGAATCACCTAGGAATTTAGGAAAATTGCTTATATGTGTGAATTTTGGGATTTGCAACTAGGTCCAATTCTTGGATCCCTAGGTTGCCTCCCATCTTCCTACATCCTAATCAATCTCCCTAAACCTAAGTGAGAGATCTAAGTAGCTAGATTAGGTAATTATAGTGCAATTAGCATGGAGCCTTCTCAAGGCTAGAATGTGGGGGAATTGGGGTCCAAATCCTAATCTCACCTCCCCATTACTACCCTTGTCCCCTAATTGCCCTAGGAATGCCTAATCTAGAAACCTAGACTTGATTAGACTCTAATTGAATTGAACCTAACCCCTGACCCAATTGAGCCTCGTAAGGGTAGTAGGGGGTGTTAGGGACTAGTTCCCCTATGCACAACCTAGCATACCCATGGCTAGTTAGTAGCTTAGGTTAATTCATTAGACTCTAACTTGTTGTTTGATTTGGATAATCTAAATGGAATCATAATGTTCATATGTCACCCCCCAACTTAATTGATAAGCTCATACCCCTAAATAGCCCACACATCTCTTTACTGCTTGAAACCCTAGTTTTGTGCTTGCTTAGATTAATTAGTTCTTTTCTTGCTTAGTTAGCTTCTTTCCTTGCTCTTGCCTTGTTCATGCTAGCTTAGCTCTTTAATTTCTATTTTTCTTCTCTATTGCTTGCCTTAGTGTAACTTGCCTTTTCATACCTAGCTTAGTTTTTCCTTGCTTTCTTAGTCTTAATCTAACCTAGGGTTAACATAGATTTCATTCTCACCTTTAATTGCTTGCTTGTTCATAATAGTTTAACAATCAAAATCACCTTTAAACCCTTAACCCTAGTCTCCGCAGTAGGAACCTAGCAAAACTAAACCTAGCTCTAGTGCCCCCTCTTTTCCCTATGGATCGACCCTATACTTGCCACCTTCCTATACTACGACACGACCCCGTGCACTTGCGGGTGTAATGTTTTAGTGTACGTAGGTGTGTTAAGTTAGGTTTATAAATTTTGAAATCAAATTCCCATCACGTGTGTTCCGACCTTGTGGGGCGCATCTAGTTGGGTCAAATCGACTAGTGTGTTGCACCTCTAGCGGAATCGCACCAAGCTTTCTGGCGCCGTTGCCAGTGATAGTGGCGCTCAACCTAGCTAGTTAGTTTTGCTTTGACTTTTCCTACTGCCCTCATCATTGCTATTCTTTATTCATTACTCTTTGCATTCTTTGTGTATATTGGTTTGCTAACTTTCTTTCTTTTGTTTGGTTGTGACTTGTGCATGTGACAAGCCACTCGGAGAAGACAAGATGGAAGGCCAAAATGCACAAACCCATCCATTTCCTCCACCACCCTACCTTCAAGGCTATCCTAAGCCTTACACACCTCCACCACCTCCATTGCCGCAACGTTCCCACCACTTCACTTTCCAACCTCAATTCCCTCCTCCACTACCCTACCTCCAAGGCTATCCTAAGCCTTACACACTACCACCACCTCCATTGCCACAACCCTCCTACCAGTTCACCTTCCAACCTCAATTCATTCTACCACCTCCATCACCACAACCCTCCCACCAATTCACCTTCCAACCTCAATGCCCTCCTCCACCTAAAGTCCAATGGCCATCAACATCGATGCCATCACCACAACTATCACATGCTCCCCCTACTTCCCATGAGCAAATGGATATGATTGAGACCCCTCTCTTTGGTGCCTATGAAGACCCGTTCCTCAAGAGAGAGAAAACCTATGGCACAAGATTTCTGAGGGTCTTAAGGATGATTAAGATCTATGATGATGATCCCCAAGGAGAGAGAATTGTTGAAAAAGACTTACAAAGCTTGCATGACCCTTGGGAGGAAGATCAATCAAGGAAAGCATTTGAGAGGATTGCCTATGATGGGGGCATAAACATTTTGTTTTTGGACAATGGTTGATGGGGAAAGAACAAGAAACCTGGCTGAAGGCATGAAACTTAGCGCTTGTGAGAGGCAACCCACATAAGTTTGGGAAATTTTGACCCAACCTTCACTTTTTGATACAATTGCTTTGTTTTTACACTTTCCAAGAAAACACACACACTTGTGTTTAATAGTTTTTTTCTAGTTTTAAGATGTGTAGGTGGTAATAGGGTGAAATGAAGGAAATTTGAGTACAATTGAGAGAAGCATTCAAAGAAAAATCACTTTGGGTCAAGTTTTTGAGTGTTTAATGTTCCTCATTTTGAGAGTAGCAGCTACAGGGACCACCACGGCCGTGGCACATCAATACGACCGTGTTCATTTGCATGAAAAACACACCAAGTCCCTGGATTCAGAAGCAAAATTGAGAAAAGCTGCCAAAGGACTGCACCACGGCCGTGCCAGGCAGCACGACCATGCAACTTGAAGCCACCACGGCCGTGCTGCGCAGCACGGCCGTTCTGCAGACCAATTTTAGCCACTGAAGGTAGATTAGTGTGGCAGCTACTATGCATATCCTCCACCACAGAGAGGAACACCGCTAGAGCCTCAAGAGAGCCATGATCGTCTACCCTATCATCCTAAACTCTAGGATAATGTTGAGGACATCATGATTCAAAAGTTTGGGGTGGTAGGACAGGTATGCCCTAGTTTCACTTTACATTTCACCTACCACATCCACTTTTATTTTCTTGTTTTGCTATCTATCTTAGTCATTTTTACTGCTTTGCATACTTGCATGCCATGTAGTTTGCTTCCTTGCTATTTTTGCATAATTTTCAAAAATTTTGCCATACATTGCATTTCATGTAGATTTTCATAATTCTTGCATGTTATAGCTAGTATTTGCTTGTTTACTGCTTTAAGTTCAATAATATAGGGTTTAGATGTGATTGAAGGAAACTTGGCACCGTTTTGGCCAATTTTGCCCAAATTTGGAATTTCTTGTCTAAAAAGTGTATTTTGACCCAATCTCTACTGTGTTAAGTAAAAATGATGACCTTTGACAAATGCAAGTGAATTACCATTGTTTGTTGCTAAGTGGCATCAATGTTTGACTTTTTACATGTGCATCACCTCTCTCATGATTGTGATTGATTTGGCTGAATTGTGAACTTGAGCAAGCTTTGAACGCTTAGTGTTTGTGGAATTACTTGTTTGATATATCAATTTCATCTTATTCATTCATGTGGTGTGATATCTAGGGTGAAGTATTGGATTAACTTTCATGCAAGATGTATTATGTGGAAAATCATACCAATGACCCCTCTTTGACCTGACTCTTCTTCTACCATCTTCATACCCCTCCGCCTCATAAAAAGATTCCCTAGTGCACATAATCAGCCTTGGCCACATCCAAAAGTTTGGGGTGGCCACATCTCTACCTCCCCGCTTCACTCTATCCACCATATGCCCTATCTACACCAAGGGCAAGAAAGAAAAGAAAAGAAAAAGAAAATCAAAAACAAAATAAAAGGATGCTCTTGTTTAAGAGCATTCAAATAAAGAAAAGATGAGTGTGTAAAAACACTCCAAAAATCTTACCGCAACCCTTTCTTCCACTTTCATACCCATTGAGATAGGAAACATCAAACTTAGCTCATTTTTCCCTTTTCCGCAGCCACGTGGGTCATTTGGTATGATTTGAAATATAAGACTGAATGCATGAATGTGAAACAACACTCCTACTCATCCTTGATTAACACCATCATGAAACGGTTTACCTGGAACTTTATGGAAGAAGTATGGATAACTTGTGTATTCTATGCGCTATATTTGAAGTTCATATGCTTTGTGCTCTTTTCATGGTTGAATTGTGGAAGTAGGAGAGGAGAGAGGTGAAATGCATGTACTTTGTCATCTTTGATCCCATTCAACAACAATCATCGTTTATATTGCATTTGTCATTTCTTGATTGTGGAAAATTTGTAGAGAGATTGAGTTAGAGCATACTTGAGGACAAGTATGTTTCAAGTTTGGGGTGGTGATTCAGCCCTATTTTAGGGCTTCATCTTGTGGCATTTTGCATTTCAATCACATCTATACCTATTAGATTACATGTTATTTCCCTTAATATGCATATTTGTGTAAAATGCACTTATGGACACTATTTACATGTTTTCAGGTACTTGGATCAGACTTGGATGGACGAGAGAGATGGAGGGGCCCAAAGAAGGCCCCATAGCTCCCCCAACCTACCCCTAGTGGCCAAGAGTCAAGCTTAAGCAAAGAAGTATATGGATAATGAAGTTTGAAGCTCAAAGTGCAAGCGAAGCCCCCAGCACGGTCGTGGTAACACAAAACGGTCATGCTATAAATGAAGAAAGCACATGAAAAATCTCAGTTTTGAAGTAGCTGCAGAGCATACTCTACCACGGCTGTGCCACTCAGAACGGCCGTGCTACGACCACCCACCACGGCCATGCCATGCAGCACAGCTGTGCTACCATCTTCCAGCACGCCCGTTCCACGCAGCACGGCCGTGCTACCAGATCCCACCACGGCTGTGCTACGCAGTACGACCGTGCTACCCTCAACCCACCACGGCAATGGTGACCACCACGGCCGTGGCCATTGCAGCCCAAAATTGACCAAAACCCTGTTAACTTTGATGGAATAAACCCACGACCGTGTCCATCCACCATGGCCGTGGTCCACCCTACCCACCATGGCCGTGTTACTCACAAAATCCACCCATTTTCCCACTACTTTCCCCATTTTACCCCTAACTTAACCTTAGACCCCCTAGACACCTATATATACCTAGGTGGTGGCTAGGGCACAAGGCCAACTACCTTCCACCACCTCCTAGCTCCCCAAATCACCATCCACTACATTCCACTCCATATCCACCTCAAATCCACTCCACTTCACCATTTCCACCACCAAATCATTAGTTTAGACTAGTTCCTACCCATAATCCCCTTCATTCTTCACCCTTGCACCCTGGAGGAGGGAGGAGGATGACCTGCAACTGCTGGAGAGGGGGATTTCAGCCACTACTTAGAGCTTCATGGCCACCTCTATCTCTTTCTTCCCTTTTTTTGTATTTTCCATTTCTATGAGTAGCTAGGCCCCTGTGGGTGGGCTGTTTGGGGGAAATTATATTACTTTGATACAATGTCAGAGGAAAATGACATGTAAATGTTTTAATTCCATTTTTTAATGATTATATTCTATTTTCATCTCATTCTCCATGGATTGCTTGTTGGTTTGTGTGTGGAATCACCTAGGAATTTAGGCAAATTGCTTATATGTGTGAATTTTAGGATTTGCCCCTAGGTCCAATTCTTGGATCCCTAGGTTGCCTCCCATCTTCCTACATCCTAATCAATCTCCCTAAACCTAAGTGAGAGATCTAAGTAGCTAGATTAGGTAATTCTAGTGAAATTAGCATGGAGCCTTCTCAAGGCTAGAATGTGGGGGAATTGGGGTCCAAACCCTAATCTCACCTCCCCATTACTACCCTCGGCCCCTAATTTCCCTAGGAATGCCTAATCTAGAAACCTAGACTTGATTAGACTCTAATTGAATTGAACCTAACCCCTGACCCAATTGAGCCTCGTAAGGGTAGTAGGGGGTGTTAGGGACTAGTTCCCCTATGCACAACCTAGCATACCCATGGCCAATTAGTAGCTTAGGTTAATTCATTAGACTCTAACTTGTTGTTTGGTTTGGACAATCTAAATGGAATCATAATGTTCATATGTCACCCCCCAACTTAAGTGATAAGATCATACCCCTAAACAACCCACACATCTCTTTACTGCTCGAAACCCTAGTTTTGTGCTTGCTTAGCTTAATTAGTTCTTTTCTTGCTTAGTTAGATTCTTTCCTTGCTCTTGCCTTATTCATGCTAGCTTAGCTCTTTCATTTCTCTTTTTCTTCTCTCTTTCTTGCCTTAGTGTAACTTGCCTTTTCATACCTAGCTTAGTCTTTCCTTGCTTGCTTAGTCTTAATCTAACCTAGGGTTAACATATATTTCATTCTCACCTTTAATTGCTTGCTTGTTCATAATAGTTTAACAATCAAAATCACCTTTAAACCCTTAACCCTACTCTCCACAGTAGGAACCTAGCAAAACTAAACCTAGCTCCAATGCCCCCTCTTTTCCCTATGGATCAACCCTATACTTGCCACCTTCCTATACTACGACACGACCCCGTGCACTTGCAGGTGTAATGTTTTAGTGTGCGTAGGTGTGTTAAGTTAGGTTTATAAATTTCGAAAGCAAATTCCCATTACATGTGTTCTGACCTCGTGGGGTGCATCTAATTGGGTCAAATTGGCTAGTGTGTTGCACCTTTAGAGGAATCACACCACAACCCAACCCTATCTTCCTTTTATTACTTTTCCTTTACTTTGTTATTTCATCCTATTCCATTTTATCCTTGTCTGACACTCCAACTGATCAGCTCACAAGCATTAACATCTAGATCTAGATGGCAAAAAGATACTCGAGCTATATCCTTTACGTGATCTTCCAAATTCGACACTAGATTTGTTACCCAACTGGAACTCTCCAATCTCCCCCAATCCACATTCATCTCCAACACTACTTTTACTACTAAAGGAAGATATTTGGATCCTACTCAAAGGACTACGAGGTGACAAGCAACATCATTTAGAAAGCCTCTTCAAGCTTCCATGACCACCCATCCATTGGGTGTACCATGAAGATCCACTGTTCAAAGCCCCAACCATCATCGACATTCCCTTCAGATGAACATATTTTGAGCTACCATGGTCTCTTGGTGAATCCAAGAATTTTCTTCCCTCCATCTCGGGTTTGGGTTTTTCTCGAGATGAGAAAAAATCTAAGTTCATGGTGGAGGTGGGTGGTATGTTTCTACTTCTCCCCTTATCTTTTCCTTTCAACATCTTATTTTCCTTTGTTTTGCATATAGTTGCTTCTATATTTTCTTCTTTTATGGTCATTATACAGTCGGCCATGTTTTAGTTTCTTTTATTATAAAAAGGCCATTACCTAGTCGGCCAGTTTGAATAGATATTTATCATTTTACCCCTTTGAATTTAATAAATTTTTGTACAAAATCTATTACAAATTGCCATGTCTGAAACCACCGTGTCACCTAGGACCCCGAAATAACATCACTCCTTGAAAAAGTTGGCAAGTCATAAGGAATCGATCAGAACCAAACATAATTTATTCCTATATTTAAGCAATGGATTATCTTTTTATAAAATTTGTACTATGTGATTTATAGGAATACTCTAACTAGAGCAATGACACTCTCTGATAAAAATATATGAAAAAAAAGTGAAGTTATAAGCACAAGAACATCTCTTCGTTCCCTCTATTTTTTTCCTAAAAAAGAGAAGCAAAGAATCACCACAAGACAAAAATCAAGTCCGGGGTGGCATGCTTCCTAAAATAAAAACTCCATACCCCACAAAGCGGTGTACCATCAAAAGATGCCAAAAGTGCACATGAAAAAAAATTGTGACCAAAGTAGCCACAACTCCACAAATTCATATCCTGAGTCAAATAGAGGAAGGATCAATTTTTTTTTCATTACTTCTTTCTCTATTTTTGCACCCCCAATTTCGTCTGGTTCTTGTGCAAAAACTTACAAAAAATAAAAATTGAGAGAGTCAAAGTGAAAGTAAGATGAAGCCTATTTTTCTAAAAAATCTCATTTTTGAAGCAAGACGTGATAATTGTTTGATAGGGAATATAGAACTTTATGATATGTGGTTCTAGGAGATTGGGTCACTTGGCCAAAAATTGGAGGAAAGGATTATAGTGATGTTACAAGGGTGAGGAATGACATATTGGGAGTATAAATTGGATGTTATTTGTAATTTAATTTACTTGAGGACAAGCAAAGATTCAAGTCTGGGGTATTTTGATGAATGCATATTCATCATTTATTTGTGCATCATTTAGGATAATTAATCAAGAGTTTTTTTGGTAATTTTATTTTAATTCATAATTCAATTGCACTTTTATCCTCTAAATATTTATTTTATAAATTCTTATGAGATTTCTCTCAATTTTTAGGAATTATTGAAGATAAGAAGAGATGTAGGTAGGATGCATTTCAGTTTTCCCGCAGTGTTGATTTAAATATATATCCTGCACCAAAATTTGCAAAACTCTCACATCCCAAGATAGAATTTAATGTTCAAATATGATTTGGAAAGGAAATTCAAATGTCTACAGGAAAATCATATTTTTGGATGTGCTTTAAATTCTATGGATAGCGGGAATTCTCTCGAAATCTCTACTGAGAGAATATGCACTAAAGAGAGTTACAAGGTCAAGATAATTAAAGACAATCAAGAGTCTATTGACTAGATCTAAAAAATTCAAACTACCAATTCCCCCCCTTTTCCCCCTCTTTTGAGAGAAGCCTACCCCATCCTTATTCTATAAAAGGAGGGGGGGTTCTCTATCTTTCACATCATCTTTTGTATCATCTTTGTATGGGGATTTCTGAGCAGTCATTGTTGCATTCTTATGTTATTGTATTCTATTCATCAATAAAGATTGGTTTTTGTAAACTAAGTGTTTCCTTCAATTGTTGTTCTTTTACCTTGCTTGTTTAGATCTAGTTTTATTCTCCTTCTTCTTCTTCCGTGGACTGGAGCAAGGAATTATGCGTCTACCATTTTATTGTCTCTAGCCTAAGGATCCAATCCTTTAATAAGTCTAGACTATGGATAGAACTCTTCTTTCCTTTGTCTCCCTTTTCTCCACAAGTATGAGTGAGTAGTTCTCTATCGAGGAAAGGGGAATAGACCCATAGCCATGGCTTAAATCGACTAATTCCTTAGAATGACTTCTAGATGGCTTTTGGTTCTAATAACCGTTGATCTATCAAAGTAATTAATTAGTTTGATCACATGTTAATCCAGATGGATATGACCATGGAAATCCGGATTTAGAACAATAGAATCAATCATATAGGGGTTTTGAAATGACCGTGGATCTTCCTCTTTTGGGATGGACTAAGAAAGATGAGCACCATGACCAATGGGCTCATGTGGAGTGCATCTTTTGTGGATTTTTATTAATTCACATGCCTTCATCGTAATCGTCATTTTTAAGGATTTAGTCTATTCTCACCTAGGCTAAGGTGGTGAAAACCCCTAACGCCTCGATTCTCCATCTCTTGATTTATTCTTGTGTTTGATCTGCTCCCTTTACATTCTAGTCTCTCGTTCATAATAGTTTACTTGTGCTAACAATCATCTCAATTTTCCTTGTGGCACGACAAATTATTTCTTGTTAAGTGCAATCTTGTTCTTTTATTTTTCTTTCTATATTAGTGATAATCATCAAACCCCAACCTGATCTTTACTTTCTATTTTAAAAACAAAAATATTAAAAAGAAATAAAAAGTTCTTCAAAACTATTGGGATTAGATTTAACAATCTTAAAAACATTGTCCTTTAGGATTGACCCTGTCTATACTAACCTTAATCGGAAAGTTGAAAAAGGATTAAACTCTAGGATAATTATCTTAGTGATTGTAGTGCACTTCGACACATTAACAGAGCCATCTTGGGACAACACATTGACAACAAAACACCAAGTGATCTATCATGCTTCAAAGACCCCCGACGAGGCACAACGGAACTACACGACAACGAGGGAAATGTTGGCCATTGTGTATGCCTTCAATAAATTCCAATCATACTTGGTGTGATCAAAAGTTATTGTCTACACTGACCATGCCATTATCAAATATTTGATGTCAAAAAAAGATGCCAAACCAAGGTTCATTTGTTGGATCCTGCTCTTGCAAGAATTTTGACTTGAAATAAGGGACAAGAAAGGAAGTGAAAATGTTGTTGCTGACCATTTGAGAAGACTCACCCACAGAGTCAATAAACCAACAACAATCAACGAATCACCATCGAACGATCACCTACTGTGCCTTGAGGTAAGTTGGTCATGGTTTTCTGACTACGTTAATTATTTATATGCATGTATCATTCACCCATAATACAAAGGAAAAAGTAAGAATAAATTCTCATACAATGTCCAAAAATATTACTAGGATGAACCATTTCTTTTTTTATTGTGTGTTGATGGCCTCTACCAGTGATGTGTGACTTATAAAGAATCCAAGAATATATTTCTACACTGTCACTCAGGACCCATGAGCGGGCATATGTTCGCCCAAAAGACTTTCGCTAAAGTTTTACAATGCAGGTTCAATTGGCCGACAATCTCTAAAGATGCCTACAATTATACTCATTTTTGTGACCAGTGTCAGCGATCTAAAAATATATCAAGGCAGGATGAGATGCCTCTAACACATTGGCAAGAATTGGAGATCTTTGATGTCTAGGGAATCAATTACATAGGGTCATTCCCTCTGTGTGGATTTTCCTACATTCTCATAGAAGTAGATTACGTCTCTAAGTGGGTTGAAGTTATTTCCATAGTCTCGTGCAATTTGAAGCCCATTATCAAAATGTTCAAGGACATCATTTTCACACAATTTGGAGTGCCTCGAGTTGTGATCTCAGATGGAGGTTCCCATTTCACTGAGAGAAAATTTGAACCACTCTTAAGAAAATATGGGGTGAACCACAAGACAACATCACCATATCACCCCCAATCCAGCAGATAAATTGAAGTCTCTAATAGACAGATAAAATCAATACTTGAGAAAATTATGAACAAGACAAGAAAAGATTTGGCCCTATAACTGAGGAGCACTTTGTGGGCCTATCAGACTCACTTGAAATGCCACTAGGGACAACTCCCTTTCACCTAGTCTATGGGAAAGCTTACCACCTACTAGTAGAAATGGAACACAAAGCTAGTTGGGCAATAAAAACCCTCAACTTCGATCTATCAATTGCCAAGGAGAATCGATCGTTGCAAATTTAGGAATTAGATGAACTCATAATGTTGGCCTATGAAAGTACACACATGTACAAGGAACATACTAAAACTTTCCATAATCATCATATAAGAAGGAAGGACATCAAGGTGGGAGATCTAGTTCTTGTGTATAACTTGAGGTTGTGACTTTTTCTAGGAAAGCGGAAAACAAGGTGGTATGGCCCATATGTGGTGAAACATATTTATTCCCATGGGGCTTATGTGGTGGAAGATGAAGAAAGAGGCAAATGCAAAGTGAATGTCTAATGAATTAATCGATACTTTACCCTCAATAATTACCTGTATCAAGAAGATACTCGAATGAATAATGGAATGTTGAGACAACATAAAGAGGCTCAAAGTCTACATGCTCTACCCCACACATAGAGGTAGCGCTACTTCGAGCCAAATGACATTAAATAGAAAGTGATTCCGGGAGGCAACCCATTTTTCTTTATGCAAAAAAATGCCTTTTCCTTTGCCCTAAAAGCCTCCAATTTTCTCTCCTATAGGAGTCACCCGATTCCTTAGCAATCACCCATGTAAAGACAACTGAACGAATGGTTTTTGGCCGATGCAATCTTGCACAATCGATCTACTTCAATGAGGCTTTGGGAAAAAGCATGCCAAACGACATGATGGATGTTGTGTCGGCACTGAAACTGGGACACAACAACAAAAAGCTTGCTTTTCATCGATGCCAACAACCAGAATGCCACAATCTACGATCCAATTCCCGCCAAACCTCGACAGCCACATTGGATGACCACAGCCGAAAATCATGGTAAGATGTGGTCAAGATCCTTCCCACAAATATATCACCTCGTCCTTCCACCCCGAAGCAGTTTGACGATAGATTGAAGACAAAATCATCCCCTTCCTGGCACCTATCATGAGTTCCTCATTGAAGATTGTCACCACTGATATGAGACCATATAGAAGGCTAGATTGATTTACCCTTGATGGGTCTACAACGTCACCTTATGCAAGCTAGGCTTAAGTGGCCCAATAGATGATATATTGCACTGAAATCATATTTTCTCTTTTGTGTCCCAACCATAACCAATTTTTCCGACACTTACCTTGGCATTTCTAGCTTCCTTTGTAAAACATCATCCCAACAATGGGTGATTCAATTGTTCCTTCCAACTATTCAGTGAAAATCACAAGCTGAGTTCATCCCATTTTATCACTATCATTTTCTAAGATGCTAATGATGAATGGCTGTCAAATTATGATTCACAGCAAGATTTCCATCCTGACTACATGGCAGATGATTTTTAGGCTACAGTTACTAGAACCTCTGGGCCTAAGTCTAGAAATATGAAAGAGTCCATGATATAGCCCCATGCTTCAATATCTACACGGGGTACTTTATTTCGCGATACTTTGTAGGGACTCAACTCAAGGCATAGTCACCACTATAGACCTCTATGCTATGTGGTGCATCCTTCATGGGCATCCTTTCAACTGGGGAAATGCTTTCATTGAATACATAGGGAACCAGCTCTCACACGTCACCAACGGGAAGTTTAATCAAGAAGGCATGGTATCCGTGATAGCATCTATCCTTGGTCTTCTTGATATCCAACATGAATCCCTTAAATAGAAAGAGAATCTTGACATAATTGATATTCCCTACCTTATGTACAAAAAACTTATATAGCCAGGGCCTCATCCAGACACATATGGAGTTGTTTTCCACAAGTCTCAAGTCAAACTACTCTTGCCGAATCACATAGAATTTTCCATAGCCAAAACTATTTATGATCTTCAACATCTATTCGATCATATTTGACAGTTTTACAATACTGATCTAGCACCACATTCTCCATCTGTCAATACTGAAATCCAGAATACAGATGCTTATAAGACCCATATTTCAGATGGCTATGTCACTAAGTGCAAATACAAAGATGAGGGTGCAGACTGTCAATTCCATATCCTACAAATAATGATGGTAGATATTGTTGCTACGTAGTACCACATCGAGGCTAAATTACACTGCCAGTCTTAACAGATGAATGACATCCATCTTCAATAGGAAGCTAATGAGAAATGGCATGTCGATCTTGGATAATACATGCCAACACCTTCATCATTTGAAAACTCTTCCCCTCCATCCTGACTTTATCTTACTCAGGTTGAGTAAAGGTATAAAGTAAGGGGTGGGGGTGTGGGTATGATTTAAAACCCTTCAGAGCATTTTTCTTATCTTTCTTTTTTATCTGTCTTTTTTTCATTTTTTTTGTGTGAGTTGTGACCATTACCTATCCGATCACTATGATGTATTCTAAAAAAATGGAAAATATATGAATGAACTTCCATTTTTATTTTCTTTTTCTTATGCTAACCCGTGCAAAAGGAAGTTTTAAGGAATATGCATGTTTTGAACAATTTTGGGCCCCGATGACAATAATCGAGCATCCCCCCTTGTAAGAGATGATAAGCAACTGGAATATGAAAGGTAAAGCCACATGTGCCTCCAACATGACTTGCAACAATACTCATGAACACCTATTTACCCTATATATTAACTGAATTAACTGATATGATGATCTGATTCCAATGTAGCAATAACATGGAGAAGCACAAGTCCGCCTTTTGACCTACTTTTTCTTCTATCACTTCTTACCTCTTTGTCACCCATATTAAAAAATGATGAATGAAATTTCCACTATATGCCAAACCCTAAGTCTGGGGTGGCATCCCTTCCATAATACTCTTTCCTTCTGATTTTTGTCCATAGGCATGCATGAATGAAAGAGGCTAATGAGCCCAAATGAAAACATTTGGTCAATGTAACCGCAAACAAAAAAAGGTATCGAGTCAAATAGAGGAGAAAAAAATAAATAACTGAATCCCATATAGGATCTCGAGTCAAATAGAGTAGAGATCGAAGAATTGGGTTCATGCCATGTCTTTCTTCCCCTTTTTCCAGTTTTCATACCCATGGGAGTTACCAAAATTCTCCCCCAATTAGCCTAATAGACCTGGCTTGTGCTTACTTCTACTTTCAAGGATAGATCAAGAGTATTATTGATATGAAAGCATTTCTTTGTAGGTTTTGGGGTCTAGAAATTAGAGGAACAAGCCCCAATTGGGGGATATCCAAGTGTAACTACGTGATCACCAAGGACTAGGGTCGCTTGATCATGATTGGTGGAAAGGGGACTATTACATTTGAATGTTTGGGAGAGGAAGGCTTGGAACCTATTATCAATTGTTGATATGCTTTTTATTTTGCTTTACTCTAGATGAGCAAAGGATTAAGTTCGGAGTATTTTGATGAGTATATTTTTACCCACTTTTACATGTTGTTTTATTCTCTTTTTAGGGACTGTTGTGTCTTTATTTCCTAGTATTAGCTTTATATTTACTTAAACACAATTATTTTCCCTTTTTTGTATTTTAATGCATTTTTATATGAATTTTGTACAGGAAAAACCAAAATAGCACTGTGATGCCTAGATGGATGATTAAGTGCTCAAGTTGCTACACCTCAAGGGAAGGAAGTCCCGAAAACTTTCCTTTTGATCACCTTCCAACCACCTAGTCAAGCGAGAGGTTCTGTGATTTTCTCGACTCAAGTCATTCTTTGCCCATATTTCTCCCAACTTCATTGACCTGGTGCGTGCTCCCAGCATCCATCCCATTTTGATTTATCTATGTTGGCTCGCCAGAGGACCGGACATGAGGTTCAAATTGAGAAACCCACGCGAGTCTCCTATTGGACCAAGTACGAATCATGCAAGAAGATGCCTTCAACTACAAGCATTCATCTTTAGGGTTTTGGAGGCGAGGAATGCATCTATAAAAGGGAACCCTTATCATCCATTCAAGGGGTCTTTGATCGGGGATTAGAAGCCACCTTTTGCATCATAAACCCTAGCAGGGAGAGAGGAGGCGACGACCACAGTGGAGAGTTTGTTCTTCCTGCACCATACATCATGGCCTTCTCCATCGTTCCAATCATCTCTTTGATGTTGTCTCTCACCATGAGCGAGTAGACACCTTGTGCTAGGGCATGGGGACTAGCCTCGATCACCCGTATTTTACCTTATATTGTATTTAAACTTGATAATATAGTTGTTAAATAAAGTATCATTTTGTTCGATGCCTTACTTTGCAAATTGATGACTTATTTTGCATAGTAGTTGCAATCATTGATATGTAGGTTGCTGTGAGTGTGATTAGAAAAACAAAATGATCTTATTATCCACCTAAGCTGTCAGCAATGAATGGTGAGGTGTTTGGACTTCAATCTGCTATGTGTCGAGGATGGTTGGTCATAATTAACGGAGTTCATTAGCATAGGCATTGAACTTGGGTCTCGAGGATGGTCAATTCCAAGGGAGTCTATATTAGGCATTGACTTGTATCTTGTGAGGGTGTAACAACTAAGCCTCGATTTAGCAAGAACTATTGGAGAGTTAGATTTTATTAGGATAATTATGCAGGCCCGAGTAGCAAAATCCCATGTCATGGTTCTCTTTATTACATGTTATTTACTTCCTTAATATTTGTTGTTGTTGGAAACATCTTAGTTTAATAATCTTTCAACTATCTAGTTATAAATATTACTCTTTTTACTTCTAAATCTAAACTGCTTAAAAAGTTGTCCTTTGGATTCGATCCTTAAGTATACTACAATAAGGCTTATGTTTGTGTGTAGTGTGGAATTAGTGCATTGCTTTCGGTAAACCTAGGAGATTTTTCATAGGGTTTTTCTTGGTGCAATATTTGTAGCCCCATCAGTTAGTCAGGCATAACCACATACATTGATCATGTGTTCTTAATGTCCAAGCAATAGAAAATTAGGAATAACCAAACAAGCAACCAAGTAATTATCCTGAAAGTTAAAGCATAAGACCCATGTATCATTATTTTATCCAAATCTACCATTAAGACTGACTTGGGTCTCAAGTTAGGGTTTCATTAGGGTTTTGACTTCCTAAAACCTTAATCATCACCTTCCATGCCTTTTGGGTTAATAAACCCTAATATTATCATTAATTGTACTTTTAATCTCAAGGAAACATTAATTCTTCAAATAATGGGTGATTAAGTTCACATAAGTTCCAAGTTTCTCTTTTTATTCATTAAAGATCGATCTTTGATCATCAACATAAATTGAACCCATTAGGATCATCAAAACATAGGTATTGGGGTTTTGATTCGAAGAATACGTTAAAGATGCTAAGTTTAGGTACTTTTTTAATAGAAGCAGATGTAGGTCCTAATTATATTTTTACTAAATTCCTTGAATTTTTCTAAGAAAAACACCCTCACTATTCTATTGGACTAGACTCCCTAGAAGATTAGGTTGTGTAAACTCCCCCAAAGGGGAAGACAGGATTTCATTATTTACTATCAACATCCTATAGAAATTTAATTGAGCGAACACATTTTTATGAAAAAATGGAGCATCTTGCAATAGTTTGTTGTAATTGTTTTAATAAAAACTTGTAGTTGTTCTAGTCCAAGTTACTAGTTGATTACTACATTATTTACAAATTAATGGTGTTTTCAGCCAATCATAAGAGGGCACATCAACGATAACTATATATTTTGAATCAACGCTTGAGCGACCCTTTAGATAGTGAGAAATGTTGATACTGCACTTCACATCTCACATGTATGATTGGGGAATCCAGGTCTTTTGACCCCAAACTATCTCCTTTCTCGTGTAAGGCTCGACGCACATCCCTGGAGAGGTGCCTGTGGCTACTTCCCCCGCTAGATTTTGGGTGGCTAAGACTCAGGAATAGATGGAGTAGCCTCTCCTACCTAGATAGACTTGGACAGTGGCATAGACATTTCCAAAGATGAGCATGGAAAGGCTGAGGGGAGGGTTCCTATCTTCTTGGGTTTTCAGATGGTCAACACATAGAATAGCGAGTAGGAGCACTTACCTTGGTATCTTACACATTTTTTCAATAGAGGGGGACCTCACTGAAATCTTCCTCCTTCCCCTTCGATCTAGATCCAATCCATGGCATGCTATTGCTTGCTTAACCGTGAGGAAGAAGAAACAGTGGTTGGCACGTCTCCGGGTAAAATTCTAGGGTCTAGGCCCATACTGCTCAGTTCTTCATGATAACTGAACAACCCTTGTTATTATATAAGTCTTGGCGGAAAAGGGAGAGAGGAAAGATTGGTAGATTTAGGATCCTTGACAGATTGAATGAAAAGGAAAGGTTCTCCCAAAATGGTATTATTTTTTAAAATAAAACCTACTTTTGGAAAATATTTATATCTCCTACTCCATAACTCACCTTCCTCTCAAAACTAATAAAAACCTTCCTATTGTCTTTATCTTTTCCTTGCCAAAATATTACCCAAACTAAATGACTAAATAGTTCAAATTTGTCTCTTGAGCTATTATTTTATCATTACACATTTAATTTCCCAAATCACAAGGCATCTTGGAAAGTTCTAATTTTTCTCCCATAGTCTTTTAATGAGATTATCTTCCATTTAAAATTACATTGGATATTTATCATGGGCACGAAAACCCCATCTTCCTATTTTGTTTCACAAGGACCTACATGTAAACTTTTGATTAAGTAACACATATACCTCTCTCCTTTTATCAATTTCATGCCATATTTTGGAAGAAAGTTCTTAATGATCTTACCTAGACATGGGCAAGGGTTGAGATCAAAACTCGAAAGGAAAAAGGCACTTTTCTTAATATACAAATATTCTCTTTATAAAGCATATTCCAAGCATTAAAACACATAATTTTCTCTTTCTTTCCGTTATATACTATTTATTTCAATACATTTCTTATTAGAAACTATGTGCAAACAAAAACCAATTAATAGTGGCCATTCATGCCACTTTCTAGAAAATTCTACACAATTCTCTCATGTACACACATATCATCAATTTCTTTTTATTTATACTTAACATGGGATTTTCTTTTTTCCTTTTTCCCTTTTATCCATTATTTGATTAATTCAAATAGTAGCAATGATGAAACCATTCATTCCAGGGAAATTTGTTAAGAAAACCATTCTCTAAAAACAATGCACATAAATTTCCAACATGCTTCTTTTACTAGAATAATTGCATTTAGATTATTTAAAATACAAGTGAAATTGAGGTTATAATAGTAATAAAGTCCTACTCATCAATTATGCTCTTTGACCCTTTATAGGAATATTCACTTTGGTTGGTGCCCTTTTAGTAGTAAAAGTTCAACCTTCAAAATGATGGAAATCCACAACAACAATTCTAGAACATTCTTAGTCAACTCACATCATCTAAAAAGTACTATGAAGATGAATAATTCACATGGAGAATCAATTTGGAGCTTTCCAAACCACACCGTTCCAAATGAATGAACCAAGGGTTGAGCTAGTGACCTTAAACAAGTTCTTCTTGGGAGGCAGACCAAGTTCTATATCTTCATTTATTTTTATTTTCACTTTTATTTCTTATTTTTATTTTGAGACTAATCCACTTATTTTTTATTAACCTCCTTTTATCTCGAGCTATGCTTCTCGATCAAACATTTCCTTCATTTTATCCTATAAGCTGTCAACCTAGAGATTGACAGATCATAATCGAGATCCTTTTAGGAGTGATCGAGCTCCTCTCCCGGTAGAGGCCGATCACAATTAATCTAGCATAATGATTAGCCTCTATTAATGGACAAGTTGTCTGACACATGTATAGACACGTCACCCAGCTAGCCACCCCTACCACTAACCACCTTAGCTATAAAAAGGAGGAGAGTTATGAATGTCTCACCTCACTCAGACTTCTCTTAGGTATGAAGGGCTTGCACTTTGGATGTAGACCGGATGACCTTGTATTCTAGATCAATCAACCACCAACTAGATTGATTTTCCTACTCGGCCACTAGCTCAATCGTTCACCTTTTGTGATTCAAGGTATATGAGTGATAAATCTCAAACAATTAACAATTGACATGAGACCTTGAATGATGGAGTTATTGACTTCCTCTGATTGAACACCTCACATCATATTGCTCAACAGTTTTTCAATTGAATTTTTTAAACAGTATACTCATGTTGACATATCAACCTCAGAGTTTGATCTACCTATTTTACTCAACCTTTGTGCATTTGTCTCTAATTGATCTTCTTAAGATATCTTCAAGTATGTTGACAATGTATCACTACAAATAACGTCAACCACTACTAACTTTTCTTTTCAAGACCCACAAACAGAGCACACTAGTAGACCCAGATGGTTGGTCAATTCTATCAAACAAATCACCCAAATAGAGATAGATGAATCTACAAGAAGTAGGGTGGAGGACTCCCTATCTGAGGGGAGGGATCAATATCCTGTTGGATCTCTACAGGGGGGTGAACATAAATAACATAAAACTTATAAAATTTCAAATGCAAAGGAGGTTAGATTGTAACTTCGTTAAAAGATAATGTAGTGGAAATGTAAAGTAAGTAATTTAAGAATGAAAACAACCACAAGAGACACACATGTAGATCAGTTCCATCAAATAACATCAATCTACTACCCAATTGTTCCCAACTAGGATTTTCAACTTGTTTTTTATTCCTTTTATCAACCTATACAAAATACATAAACCCACTAGTGTATTTTGTGGATTAAGACAACCCTACTTTCTCTAGTTCAAGGAGAACTATCAACTTGGAGTATATTTCAATCTGCCTCCATGCCTTGGTTACAACCTTCTCGCAAGAAATAGCTCCATGTAGCTTCATGACAACCTTCTTGCAATAAGTAGTTGGAAGAAGCAAGCATATATAACTAGAATAAGAGACAAACAAGAAGTTACAACTATTCAAAAGATTACAAAATGAAACTATCTATGAATAAGTGTTGATCAACTTCTCCACAAGGAATATACAAGGCTATATTTGGTGGAGAAGGATACTAGCTTAGATCTGGACATTGCAATATGAAATTCTAAGATTTTAGAAAGATAACATGTAATATATTGCTCAAGTGTGTGTCCTAAGTCTTCATAGGGCACTCTTATATACATGGAACACTTAGGAATGGTCAGTATAAATATTGGGAGTGTTTAAGCCGAGTCAAAAGAAAAACTACTCATTAGAATGTCAAAATTTGAGTTGCAATGACTACAAAATAAATAATGCAAACTATAATCCAGTTTAAGAAGAGTTTGACCATAATAAATTCAGTCCAAGAAGAGTTTGAATGAAATTCAGTCTCTTCATAAAAATTGCAATGGTTATTTTCTACAATTTCTCTTTTCTACAATGACAATTTCTCAATCCAAGAAGAGTTTGACCAAAACAGAGTTTGTAGAGTCATTTCTTAAAAATAGAAAATATATCAAATGATTTTTCCAATGACACCTACCTATCCTAAAGACTATATACAAGTCTGGAAAAGAGTTTAGGATAGGATAGGGTTGAGCATCACTTTTTCTTACACCATTCCTAGCAAGTTGTACAAAATGCACTTATACATAGCATATACATGGTGAAACTTGTCCTACAAACATCCAAACTTATATATAGCACATTGTTTGATGTTAGATTTTATCTAAGTTCCTTGATCACCTTAAATACTAAATTCACATATTAATTAAACAAATGGGAAACATTTACATCATAAAAATTGGAGTGTGGATTATCCAAAAAGCCAACATATCACAGTGAATGGTTGTCGGCTACACCATCTAGCCAACAATTGACTATTCACGTAGGAAATTTTTGCCAATTGCATCTAATGAAACTGTTAGATAGATGGTGTGCACAACTCCTTGTCACATTCCACATGTATCCTTCTAGGCACTTAATCTCATTAAGGCCACCCAGTTAAGCCTGACCCAAAAGGCAACATGATCATATATGCACCCTACTTTGGCTGACCCACATATCTACCATCACATTTTCATGAGATAGATGGCTCACCACACTTTTGCCTATCATAATTTTATCTGATCAAGATTTTCATGTGTTCTAATTATGGAAATCATATAAGACTTAATGTTTGTTGAGGGATTTTATATATAAATACATATACATATCCAATCACCACATACTTATAATATGTATCATATACATACTATATCTACCAATGAAAACATGCAATCACAAACATACAAGTGATGGTTATTACCACACTAATGCAATTGTTTAGAACCACAAAAAATTTCTTCCACGAAGGTAAAACATCACATGTTACAACAGGTAAAAAAATGTTGTGCTAGAAACAAACTGATGCGTCAGATAGACTCTTCTAATCGATCAATTCGTTTGCTTGTCCCTCAAATGCTTTTAGTTAGTTAGTCGACTATATTTTAGATCAATCAACTATCTTAAATCCTCCAGTCAGTCAATTGGGCCTCCAATTTATAGATTGGCTCCTCTAGTCTACTACCTCTTTGGTCCTCTAAAAAATCGGCTCAACTTTCCAATTGGTCTACTCGTCTGGTACATAATGTATTCTCTTTTGCCGATTCAAAAAGTAAACTAATCCTATTTATTTTTTAAATTATAAAAGGTGAGACCTCAAGTTACATTTGAGGAAAGTATAGGGAGGAAAGTGTTAACTTACATATGGAGAAAGAGAGAGAGAGAGAGAGGCTCAATATGCAAACTGAATTTAAAAGAAAATAATTAAACCATTCAACCAAGCACACACAACCAAAGGGGTATTGACCATAACCACACATACATCCAACATCAAAATGATTTTAGGATGACAATTCATATGGATTATACATATATATATATACATATATACATACATATATATATATGTATATATATGTATATATATATATATATATATATATATATATATATGTATCGGATCTATGAGACATTCTCCAATGTATGTGGTATTTAATCATATATGCACACCAATCATTTAAATATTTGCATCGCACGCAATAAAATAAATGATAAAACCAAAATTCCGATCATATCAAGTAAATTCTAAAACATAGTAAATTGGCTTGGATCTGATACCATTGTAGGGAAATATGGCGATAGAGATGGAAGAAAAAATAAAAATTTAATTGTCATATTCCCCATAACCAGTGGATTGCGTCAACAACTACAAAGTAGAAAATAGGGTTGCAAGGCATATGCCTGGTCATGGAGCAAGTCCAACGACAATCCTTATAGTAATGTGCTTCTTTCTCAAGAAATACACATACGGTTGTTGGTGACATCCTCATGGTGTTGCCCACAGATTACAATTGATGAATTCCCCCTAGCATGATGGCATCAATCTTCACACCTCTACATAGTCTATATGGACCACCAATAATTTCTCACTGTTCTTCTAGAACTGAATGGAACGAGTTGTCCCTTCGTGTTGTCAACGTTCTAGCATCAACTTGCTTCCCTATATCTATATCTCCCTTTTATGAGTAAGATGCATCTAGCTCTCACATTACCACAACATTGAGGTTAGGAGCAGCGGTGGATCCAGAATAGGGATTGGGGGGACTGAGTCACATTAAGGAGGTTGATTTTGTCTTGAAACAAATATTATAGCTAGGATTGATACCCATAACTAAAATATAAACAACTCCAGCTATGTACTTTTTCTATTCATATTTAGTACATAAATATATATATCATGTGCACATTTTCCATAAGCTTATAATTAATTTTTTATTTTTGGATTTTGGAGGGGGGCTAGAGCCCCCCAAGTGCCCTAGATCCATCCTAATGAGGAGTGTATATTCTAATAGCCTTTCCCACCCACTTTGTATAGGAGTGGATGGGTTAGGGTTTCCACAAACCCGAGGACATGAGGAGACCAATTTCATGATTTTGTTCAATTGTTGCAAACCACTAGTCAGACAAATGTCTATTGTTCCTATTAAAAAAGTACTAGTTTTCTATGTAACGATTAATGTACATCATGGCGTCAGCATCAGTTCCTTGATCCAGTCCTACTGGTCATCCAGTCAGTCGAATAGACTATTTTGTTAGTTGATGGAACACTCCAGTTGATCGAGTGACATTCCCAGTCAGTCGAGTAATAACTCCTGTTAGCCAACTATCACCCAGTGTTGTTTAAGTTGATTACCTAAAAATTTTAGCAACAAATTTAAACCTTATCCATGAGTAAACTCCTTTTCTAGGTGAATCCTATGTGTGCGACTCTATAGGTCTCAAATTACATTGGCAGTGAATGTATATAACTAGATTATGACATCACAAACAATGAGCGACATCTAGAAACACATCGTGCTACCCAAATAATTGGAAAGTTGGAGAACAACTTTAACCTACAATCCATGATCAATGTTATAGTGATTTATTGTCCCTGATATACAAATGGAACTTTAGGCATGGAATCGTCATTCTTATAATATTCAATCCATGTTCCTTGAACTAGAGAAAACTATATGAGATGCACATGAACTCACATATCACATATTGAGTCACACGAGTATGGCCATATGTTCCTTGATCTTGATTATCAAGTGGCCATGATATCAACTCCTATAGGAGGAACAAATCCCATCTACATCTCTTACAGTCAATCCCCATGTTTCACAATGTACCCAAGCACCACCTTTATGGCAACCCATATTCCGTGTCACATTGGATGGTGCCAAAGTTCATAGAATGACATGTGATGATTACAATGACTTCAGGTAAAAGAAT
Source organism: Alisma plantago-aquatica (assembly GCA_963693085.1). NCBI lineage: Eukaryota > Viridiplantae > Streptophyta > Magnoliopsida > Alismatales > Alismataceae > Alisma > Alisma plantago-aquatica. The sequence continues at coordinate 252,481,024 of OY856409.1, forward strand.
CATAATCACCACTATCACTTTGAGAGATAATTTTGACTACCATTACATGTCCCCATGTATCATGCTCAAGGTGGGTCTATCCAATACTCTATTCTGTTACAAGTACCTATGTGTTTGACTTGATTGTTAGGTTTTAGGGGAGGCAGAGAAGGCAGCGGAAACAAAACATTTCTCCCCAAACCCAGAACAAGGAAACGCGTCAACGTCTATATAATAGGAAAGGATGGTTTGTGGAATCATACCTTGTCCTGAGGCTTGCTCAGAGACAATACCTCGTGCTTTGCGCGGTCTTCAACTCCGGCCTTGGACAGTGTCTGTGCAGCTCCTGGTCGCACCAGGACTGATGACTCCTGGTCTGACCGGACTGTCGGGTTGACAGTTGTCCTCCTGAGCAACAGAAACCTCCCGCCTCAGAAGTAGTCCACACGATCCACCTGGAACTCCACACACCTTATCCCACAAGGAGTTGGAAGGACTCGCACCCTCCTATTGATGTACTAGTCGCCAACACACTCTCCTGCTGCCAGTTGCAACTGCAGTTGTCTTTCCCTTGCTGCACCTCCCTTTGCGGGTAGCACTTTCTCAGGCTCTCTCTCGATTACCAAAACCAGAGAGAACGACAACTTTCCAGAGCAACTGGTTGCACTAAGTTGTACTTTGAGAAGCCCCCAATACCCCTATATATATAGGAGGGTCATGGGACAGGGTTCTCCACCCCGGGCAATATGGGACTAAAGCAGGAGTAGAAGGGTTCGAGATTTTCCACAATAACAACCAACTCGCAACCTGAACCGATCGTTTCATTTCTAAAATGGTTGGTTGGGAATCTAAGCCGGTCGGTTGACACTCAACCGATTGGTTGGGACCCATGAAATGGTCAGTTCACTTTCTGAACCGATCCGTTTGTGGTCCTGATCAGTTCCCGATCGACTTTCCCTCTTTTGTTTCTAATTAGTATCAAATACCAATCCTTTTACCAATCAAATTGGGCAAGTGAAATGAAAGGAAAATTCTCACCAATCCGACTTTCCCAACTTGCTCGGTTGCAATAGTTGAACCGATCGTTTCAACACTTGAAGCAATCGTTCACCCTGTCCATGAGCCGATCGACTTACAACTTGAGCTGATCAGTTCACCAAGTTGAGCCGATCGGTTCATCTCATGAGCCGATTGGTTGGGAGTGCAGATTGTGCAGAATCAGTCAATTGCAGTTTCAATCAATCTAATACTCTAATCAATCAGTCTAACACCTTGAACACTATGATTTTGAGCTATCAATTGATTGAGTGTTTAATTGAACTACTAAACTCCTTTAGCAATCAATCTAAACATTGTTTGTGGACAAAACTCCTCTTCCAGGTTAAATCCTATGTGTGTGACCCTGCAGGTCCATTTCACATTGGCAGTGAAAGTCCATAACACTTATGACTTCACAAGCAAAGAGCGGTGCCTAGTCACACATCAGTGCTACCCAAGTGAAAGTAGAAAGTTAGAGAACAACTTTCAATCCTACAATCCGTGAATGGTGTTACATTGAATGTATAATTCCTTTGTCACTGATATCCCGAATGAACTCGAGGCATGGAACAGTCATCCTGTCAATGTTCATTCACTTTCTTGATCTCAGAGTAGATTGGAAGAGATATGTATGACATCAATATCACATATGGATTCACACATGCGTGCGCACGCCTATTTCAATCCTACTCATCAAGTGGCCTTGGATATCAAACTCCCTCAGGAGGGACAAATCCCATATCTATCACTCACCCCTCAAAAGCCCCATGTGTCAAAGCCACCCAATCATCACCTTTATAACAACCCATGTTTCAGGACTGTGTTTAATGATGTCAAAGTGTGCCCAATGACATGTGTTGAGTGTAGTGATTTCAGGTCAAAGAATCACACTCACCACCATCACTGTGAGTACTGACTGTGACTACCATGTCATGGTTCCATGTGTCAAACTCACGGTGGGTCTGTCCGGTACACTTGTTCTCTAACAAGTACCTATGTGTTTGGTTTGATATCTCTATATCATGACTAATGAGATTATGTCATCAACCAACACCACAATCTAGTCTTGTGTGTCATTGTTGTCTATCTAACTTCCACAATGACATCTGACTAGGGACATAACAAGAATGTACAAACTCTTAGCATCCGTATGATCTCATCGTTCAGGTCCTCAACCTGAAAGCATACATCGTTGAGTACTGTCATTCTCTAGACATTCAATCTGTTCTATCACTATCTCATATGACTGAAGCAGAAAGAATTGGAAGCTTGCCTTTGATGTTTATCAAATCAATCTTAATGTATCCCACCAATCATCCCATGATTAGCTCTCAGGACATACATACCAACAGACTCCCACTTGCACTGCGAGCCAATCACCCTTGAATCATATTCATAGTGATCTTCAAACATGTCCAACATGTTACTGTGCTCTTGTGCCAACATAGTGAGTTATGGCAACACCTTGCCAAAGTCAGTATAAATTGCATGTCTCTCATCTCTTCATTGTACGTCACACGTATGAGATGGAGTTGCCGTAATATGCAATCTAGTATTCTTTTGCTAACCTTTAGCCACATTGCATGATCAAGGATTCCATAATTGTCATCAATGAGCGGAATATCTATAAGTTCATCTCATGAACTTCCAAATCCATATAGTATCCACATGTTGTTCACTAACACACGGATACTCGGCATTTCCTTTTAAACGGTTTTATTGGAACACTTCCAATTATCAACAAACTTTCCTTTTATATATCCTATATATATTTTGCGATTAATTTTCTGTCCTTTTGGAAGTTCGCATCAATGTAACTCTTTACATTGAACTCTTCCTTATCTCCATAGAACTAGTACTTATAAAGTTCTCATGGTATTCCACTAACCCTTACTGGAAGCAGACAGACATCCACTCGTCATGTCCCACATACGAGTTATCAGGATAAGCACATCATATTGCCATGTCCTACATACAAGATGATGAATGCATTTTGTTCTTGCCATGTAGAAGCATGCAAGATAATGTGATGATTACATACACGATAGATCCATATCTATTCTTAGTGTTCCCATTCTTCATAAGAATTGGACACTTGGCCTTGGGATATTAACTCCATGTAATATGGACATGTTTTCTCCCACTGAATCTGTGCATACTGAACCCTTCAGTATAGATTGCCAATGTATGCTTTCTCTTTTTAGGTCAAGAGGTTTTTGAGAACTATCTCTATAGATCTCTATTCCTATCACATAGGAAACATCTCTATCTTCCTTAAAGATAATTTCCACTTTTGGATTTCCATTCTAGAACATTTCCATTTCACATCAACATGTGGAATGTGAACACGCTCCCACTAAATCACAGATCCCTTCTTTATCTTTGACATATCAGTCAAACCCTTTGACAATATCATCAAAGTAAGGATCCAATTCTGAGTTGCTTGTACTCAATCAATCACATTGATTAGTCCATTCTAACTTATAGACTTCATTTGCATTAGTGGATTCATAAACCTTATAGGTTGTGTCACATACACATCCTTGTTTTATTCCTCATAGGAATGCGGTTTTAGTATCCATATGCCAAATGCTTAGTCATTAAGTTGCAATCAACAAGCATCATCCTTCTCAAAATGTTATCCATGTGTCTTAACACTTAAGACTCATTTGCACTTATGGATTTCATCCAATTAGTGCTACCATCAAGGTCATACCTTATGGTTTACATGGATGTCATTTAGGATGTAATGGTGATAAACCATAACTCAAAATTCGGTTCCTCATATTCATCTAGATAGTTGACTCATCACATGAACAACTCATCACATAGATAATTGAGGTGTATCTGTCAAGGATATAAGAACTCACAACTCCTTGTGATTCTTAATGTCCTTTATTAGTGAAGCATATTCTTTATTTAAGAAGAATTTAGTTATTTGATAATCATCCTCTAACTCCTTAGAGTATGATTCCTTCTTGATTTAGACATCACCATGCCTTAATCATGAGTTCACTATGATACACTATCATAATCACTCATAAGGATCTCAAACATTTGGTCCAAGTATTTCATTCATTGATCTCATCAAGAATTAACACTTTACCAAATTTTCACTTCATCTATGATAATCTTGAACATTTCAAGATATTCATATTGGTATTTCTCTAAACACCATTTGAAGTATTAGCATTTGTTCCAATAGGTATGTAAATACATCACATGTATTATACCTAATAGGATAATCATTCTCCCACTACCATTAGTGAAGATTGATTAATCATGTCCAAGATATTCATGTCTCTTACTGGTTCTCTAACCAAAAGAGTCTAGATTCATCCATCATATGGAAACTAGAAGTGAATTTCTCATGATTAATGTTAATTTGATTGTTTGAGTTATCTATAACTTTTAGGTATCATTTTATATTATGCATATCAAATACCACAAGATAAACAAGGCATTGCCACAAAGATCATATCTTTAAAATTGAAAACTCAACTTTATTAACTGCCATCATTGTCATACAATATGCAAAAATAAAGTGTTTCTATCTATTGGCAAATATGAAATAGCAGTTCATAACTGTATTACATGCCTTGTAGGCTGAAAATAAACTAAAGTACTCCTATCTATGGTGGCAACACTTGCCCCAATTATGAGTGCTTTACACTTTACATCTTGGTATCATATACCTCAAAAAGTGTTACAAGTTTACTTTCATGATACCTTTAAGTAGAGACATCAGTCGCCTTCTTCTTCTTTTGTTCTTCCAGATAGAGAGGACAATTCCTTTTCCAATGTCCTGGCTTTTGACAATGGTGGCAATTTCCTTTCTTGGTCACACCTCCCTTGGCCTTGAGAGTTGAAGACGTCTTGGGCTCCTGGCTAGCATCAGAACCTTTCTTAGCTTTTCCCTTGCCCTTGCGCTTGGACTTGCCTTTCTTGCCCGTGATCACCATCATAGACTTAGGCTTGTCCTTCTTCATCTATATCTCAGATGTCCTCAACATGCCCAACAACTCTGACAGTGGCCTATCAAAGTTGTTCATGTTGTAGTTCATCACAAACTGACTGTAGGATTCTGGCAACGATTGCAGTATCACGTCAGTATCCAACTCTTGGCTCAGTGGAAATCCCAGTCTCTGCAGGTTCTCCACATACCCAATCATCTTGAGTGTGTGAGGACCAACTGGATCTCCTTCTGTCATGACACACTTGAACAGTGCCCTTGAGACATTGTATCTCTCTTGCCGTGCCTGATCTTCATACATGTTCCTAAGGTGTTGAATCATCTCAATGACACCCATGTTCTCATGCTGTCTTTGCAACTCATGGTTCATAGAACATAACATCAAGCACTTTGCATCAATGACATCATCAAAATGCTTCTTGTAAGCATCCCTTTCTGCCTTTGGTGCATTAGGAGCGGGTTCCTCTGGAATTGGAGTATCCAGGACATAGAGCTTACGCTCTTGAGTGAGAACAATTCTCAATGTCCAATACCAGTCGTGGAAGTTTGTCCCATTTAGCTTGTCCTTGTCAAGGACCGATCGCAAAGAAAAGTGAATGTTGTTTGTTTCCATTTGTACTACAAAAGGAAAATATGAAATTTTAGTCCAAAAACTCATTTTTGACTTATTTGATTGATTTGAAAATTTGACAATATAATTAGGCCTTTAATTGATCATCGCTCCCACTATTTTAGTTCAAATTGATAGCCCTCACCATAAATTCGGAAGATTGCAGCGTACAACCTTCTAGTGGGCAAGATCCTGAAATCCTCTAAGTCATGGACCAGCTTGGGATGTCACCCACAACTTAGATCTCTCAGGTAGGCAACTCTTGCCAATTGCATCATATGCAACTCTTGATAAGATGTCATATGCAACTCCTTGCTATGAACATCTCCATGCCTCAAGGTGTTAGATCCTATCTAGGTCACCTTGTTAAGTCTGACCCAAAATCAACACGATGAATATGCACCCTTCTTGGGCAGACCCACATATTCATCCTTCATGCTTCAACGAGATAGACGGTGCACCACGCTTGGGCGTGCCCACACTTGGTCGATCAAGAATTTCACATGTGTCGCATTTGGAAGTCATCTAAAACTTAATATTTTAATGAGGGATTTGATTTTTATATACATATACATATCCAATCACCACAATACATAGTATGTATCATATACATGCTATATCCCACAGAAAACATGCAAAATGATAAAAGCGATGATTATGGCCATCCTAATGTGATTCCTCGAGCCAAGAGGAATCACGATCATCTAGGTCTACATCACATGCAACCTGTACAAGATGATCTCTGTGTTTTGCCTTCTGAGTAGATCAACTCATCATATGAATGACTGCTCGTCCTGGCCTGGTCGTCTGTGTGCCACCAGCCGATCGGTTGGCTCCTCCAAATGATCGGTTCACCTGGTCATCATGCATCTCGTCATGGCCGCCACCCGCTCGTCTCACTCCTCGAACCAGTCATCAACCGATCGGTTCACTCCTTGAATCGATCGTCTGGAACGTCAACCGATCGGTTCACGCCTTGAACTGATCGTCTCAGCTGTCGTCAGGATGTCCTCCGTTCTTCGACATAACAAGAAATAAAATTCTATCCTATTTTACATTGTAAAAGAGAAACCTCGAGTTACATTTGAGGGGAGTAAAGGTAGGAAAGAAATCTCGAATTATTTCGAGTTACATCAGGAATAGGAGAAGGAAGATCGGTGCACAGACCGAGATGCAAGCAACCACGTACAACCATACACAGATAGGGTTTATTGGCCATAACCACGCTATACATCCACCACAAAACTCGTTTAAGGGCGACGCGTATCGAGTGCATTAATAATACATATCATATATGTAATTGGGATTTGTGGATTTCGGATTGGACATGCATAAAGCCAATTTTATTTGCATCGTATGCAATAAATAAAGGCGACAAACCAAAATCGATCATATCGATATTCCTAAAATATAGAGCAGTTGACGTGGCTCTGATACCACTGTTGGGTTTTAGGGGAGGCAGAGAAGGCAGCGGAAACAAAAATTTTCTCCCCAAACCCGGAACAAGGAAACACGTCAACGTCTATATAATAGGAAAGGATGGTTTGTGGAATCATACCTTGTCCCGAGGCTTGCTCGGCGACAATACCTCGTGCTTTGCACGGTCTTCAACTCCGGCCTTGGACGGTGTCTGTGCAGCTCCTGGTCGCACCGGGACTGACGACTCCTGGTCTGACCGGACTGTCGAGTTGACAGTTGTCCTCCTGAGCGGTAGAAACCTCCCGCCTCTGAAGTAGTCCACACAGACCACCTGGAACTCCACACTCCTTGTCCCACAAGGAGTTGGAAGGACTCGCACCCTCCTGTTGACGTACTAGTTGCCAACACACTCTCCTGCTTCCAGTTGCAACTGCAGTTGTCTTTCCCTTGCTGCGCCTCCCTTTGCGGGTAGCACTTGCTCGGGCTCTCTCTCGATTACCAAAACCAGAGAGAACGACAACTTTCTAGAGCAACTGTTTGCACTGAGTTGTACTTTGAGAAGCCCCCAATACCCCTATATATATAGGAGGGTCATGGGACAGGGTTCTCCATCCCGAGAAATATGGGACTAAAGCAGGAGTAGAAGGGTTCGAGATTTTCCACAAAAACAACCAACTCGCAACCTGAACCGATCGTTTCATTTCTAAAACGGTTGGTTGGGGATCTGAGCCGGTCGGTTGACACTCAACCGATCGGTTGGGACCCATGAAACAGTCGGTTCACTTTCTAAACTGATCGATTCGTGGTCCTGATCAGTTCCCGATTGACTTTCCCTCTTTTGTTTCTAATTGGTATCAAATACCAATCCTTTTACCAATCAAATTGGGGAAGTGAAATGAAAGGAAAATTCTCACCAATCCAACTTTCCCAACTTGCTCGGTTGCAACATTTGAACCGATCGTTTCAACACTTGAAGCAATCGTTCACCCTGTCCATGAGCCGATCGACTCACAACTTGAGCCGATCGGTTCACCAAGCTGAGCCGATCGGTTCATCTCATGAGCCGATCGGTTGGGAGTGCAGATTGTGCAGAATCAGTCAATTGCGGTTTCAATCAATCTGATACTCTAATCAATCATTCCAACACCTTGAACACTATGATTTTGAGCTATCAATTAATTGAGTGTTTAATTGAACTACTAAACTCCTTTAGCAATCAATCTAAACATTATTTGTGGACAAAACTCCTCTTCCAGGTTAAATCCTATGTGTGTGACCCTGCAGGTCCATTTCACATTGGCAGTGAAAGTCCATAACACTTATGACTTCACAAGCAAAGAGCGGTGCCTAGTCACACATCAGTGCTACCCAAGTGAAAGTAGAAATTTGGAGAACAACTTTCAATCCTACAATCCGTGAATGGTTTTATAGTGAATGTATAATTCCTTTGTCACTGATATCCCGAATGAACTCGAGGCATGGAACAGTCATCCTGTCAACGTTCATTTACTTTCTTGATCTCAGAGTAGATTGGAAGAGATATGTATGACATCAATATCACATACTGATTCACAATGTACCCAAGCACCGCCTTTATGGCAACCCTTATTCCGTGTCACATTGGATGGTGCCAAAGTTCATAGAATGACATGTGATGATTACAATAACTTCAGGTAAAAGAATCATAATCACCACTATCACTTTAAGAGATAATTTTGACTACCATTACATGTCCCCATGTATCACGCTCAAGGTGGGTCTATCCAATACTCTATTCTGTTACAAGTACATATGTGTTTGACTTGATTGTTAGGTTTTAGGGGAGGCAGAGAAGGCAGCGGAAACAAAATTTTTCTCCCCAAACCCAGAACAAGGAAACGCGTCAACGTCTATATAATAGGAAAGGATGGTTTGTGGAATCATACCTTGTCCGGAGGCTTGCTCAGCGACAATACATCACGCTTTGTGCGGTCTTCAACTCCGGCCTTGGACGGTGTCTGTGCAGCTCCTGGTCACACCAGGACTGATGACTCCTGGTCTGACCGGACTGTTAGGTTGACAGTTGTCCTCCTGAGTAACAGAAACCTCCCGCCTCTGAAGTAGTCTACACGATCCACCTGGAACTCCACACTCCTTATCCCACAAGGAGTTGGAAGGACTCGCACCCTCCTGTTGACGTACTAGTCGCCAACACACTCTCTTGCTGCCAGTTGCAACTGCAGTTGTCTTTCCCTTGCTGCACCTCCCTTTGCGGGTAGCACTTTCTCGGGCTCTCTCTCGATTACCGAAACCAGAGAGAACGACAACTTTCCAGAGCAACTGGTTGCACTGAGTTGTACTTTGAGAAGCCCCAAATACCCCTATATATATAGGAGGGTCATGGGACAGGGTTCTCCATCCCGGGCAATATGGGACTAAAGCAGGAGTAGAAGGGTTCGAGATTTTCCACAAAAACAACCAACTCGCAACCTGAACCGATCGTTTCATTTCTAAAATGGTTGGTTGGGGATCTGAGCCGGTCGGTTGACACTCAACCGATCGGTTGGGACCCATGAAACGGTCAGTTCACTTTCTGAACCGATCCGTTTGTGGTCCTGATCAGTTCCCGATCGACTTTCCCTCTTTTGTTTCTAATTGGTATCAAATACCAATCCTTTTCCCAATCAAATTGGGCAAGTGAAATGAAAGGAAAATTATCACCAATCCGAATTTCCCAACTTGCTCGGTTGCAACATTTGAACCGATCGTTTCAACACTTGAAGCAATCGTTCACCCTGTCCATGAGCCGATCGACTCACAACTTGAGCCGATCGGTTCACCAAGCTGAGCCGATCGGTTCATCTCATGAGCCGATCGGTTGGGAGTGCAGATTGTGCAGAATCAGTCAATTGCGGTTTCAATCAATCCGATACTCTAATCAATCATTCCAACACCTTGAACACTATGATTTTGAGCTATCAATTAATTGAGTGTTTAATTGAACTACTAAACTCCTTTAGCAATCAATCTAAACATTGTTTGTGGACAAAACTCCTCTTCCAGGTTAAATCCTATGTGTGTGACCATGCAGGTCCATTTCACATTGGCAGTGAAAGTCCATAACACTTATGACTTCACAAGCTAAGAGCGGTGCCTAGTCACACATCAGTGCTACCCAAGTGAAAGTAGAAAGTTGGAGAACAACTTTCAATCCTACAATCCGTGAATGGTTTTACAGTGAATGTATAATTCCTTTGTCACTGATATCCTGAATGAACTTGAGGCATGGAACATTCATCCTGTCAACGTTCATTTACTTTCTTGATCTCAGAGTAGATTGGAAGAGATATGTATGACATCAATATCACATACTGATTCACACATGCATGTGCATGCCTATTTCAATCCTACTCATCAAGTGGCCTTGGATATCAAACTCCCTCAGGAGGTACAAATCCCATATCTATCACTCACCCCTCAAAAGCCCCATGTGTCAAAGCCACCCAATCATCACCTTTATAACAACCCATGTTTCAGGACTGCGTTTGATGATTTCAAAGTGTGCCCAACAACATGTGTTGAGTGTAGTGATTTCAGGTCAAAGAATCACACTCAACACCATCACTGTGAATACTGACTGTGACTACCATGTGATGGTTCCATGTGTCAAACTCACGGTGGGTCTGTCCAGTACACTTGTTCTCTAACAAGTACCTATGTGTTTGGTTTGATATCTCTATATCATGTCTAATGAGATTCTGTCATCAACCAACACCACAATCTAGTCTTGTGTGTCATTGCTGTCTATCTACCTTCCACAATGACATTTGACTAGGGACATAATAAGAATGTACAAACTCTTAGCATCTGTATGATCTCATCGTTTAGGTCCTCAACCTGAAAGCATACGTCATTGATTACTGTCATTCTCTAGACATTCAATCTGTTCTATCACTATCTCATATGACTGAAGCAGAAAGAATTGGAATCTTGCCTTTGATGTTTATAAAATCAACCTTAATGTATCCCACCAATCATCCCATGATTGGCTCTCAGGGCATACATACCAACATTGATATCCTATATCATGACTAGTGAGACTCTATCATCAGTCAACACACATTCTAATCTTATGTATTACTATAGTCTATTTTTCTTTCACAGTAATATTTGACTAGGGACATAACAAGAATTTATGCACCCTCATTATACATATGATCTCATTGTCCATCTCCTCAACCTAAAGACACATATCATCGAGTAACATCATTCTTTAGACATCTACCATGTTTGTGTCATCATCTCATACTAAGACAAACATAATAGCTGGATTTTTTTTATAATTATAATATCAAGTATATGATGCCCCATTACAATCAACATATTATTGGCTCTCTAGACATAAATACCAACAAATTCCCACTTGCACTTAGAGCCAATCACCTATGAATCTTATTCCAAGTGATATGAACATGTTCATCATGTTTACGCTATGCAAGTCCTTTTATAGTGGGTTAGCAACATTTGTTACTAGTCAGTACTTTGCAAGTCTTCACATTCCCCCCCCCATATGATTTCTCATATGAGATGGAAATGTTGTAGTATGCTATCTGGGCTTCCTAGTTTATCCAAAGGCACCATTGTTATCACAATATTTCTACTATGTCATCAATGGTTGAAATCCCACAAGTTAATCTAAATGGCTTCTTGATCTATACAATATCCTTTGTTGTTTTCAAAATAATAAGGTGCTCAACTTCTATTCTAGAATCAGTAATTGACTCTTGCTTGAAACTTTTCCAGCTTACAATTTTTTAAGTTCTAACACAAATTTGGATTGCAATCGTGAATCTCTTTGTGAATTTGGAAGCTTGCATCAATGCAAACCTTTACACCCAACTCTTACTTATTACCATAAATAAGGAATTGATCCTTAGTTCTTCTTAAGTACTTAAGGATGTTCTTTATGGTAGTCTAATGACCTTCACTGGTGTATGATTGACATCCTCTTGCCATGTCTAATACATACAATATAACATGATGAGTACATAATATTACATACATGATAGGTCCAATAAGGGATGCTTATGGCATCTTACTCATGTGTTCCCATTCTTTACAAGAACTGGGACATTAGGCTCTCAAGAGACAAATTATGTGGAACTTGGACAAATGTTCTCTCTTTGAGTCCTACATGTTGAACCCTTTCAACATCTTGCCAATGTATGTGCCCTTAATTAGGTCAAGAAGTCTTCTAGATCTATCTATATAGATATTAATTTCTACGATATAGGATGCTTTGCCTAAATCCTTCATAGAGAAGGTACTTTTCCATCCAAGTTTATGACATTTATAGGATAAGGATGTCATTCCCCATCAATATGTGGAATACAAATATGCTCCCACTAACCTTTTGTAAACATATGTTTCATCTTCATTTTTGACTAACTTCAAACTCTTCGACTATCTTGTCAAATCAAATATTCCAACTCTGATATGCTTACTTCAGTCCCTAAATTGACCTTTGTACCTTACAAACTTTATTTGCATTATTTGGATTTATAAAACCTTTAGCTTGTGTCATGAACACATCCTTATGAATATTCCCATTAAGGAATGTGGTTTTAACATCCATCAGATAAATCTCATAGTCATAATAAGCTATAATGGCAATGATCTTGATGGGGTGAACCATGGAAATTGGTGTCCTTGAACTTCTTTGAAACCCTTTGTAAGCAATCTATCCTTCTGGGTATGTACACTAACATCCATGTCGGTCTTGTTTTTGAAGACCCACTTGCACCATATGGGTTTTACCCTTTTAGGTGGATCCATTAAGGCCTTACCTTTTTGGTGTCCATGGATTCCATCTTAGATCTAATGGCCTCAAGCCATTTCTCATACTTTAGTCCCTCAATATCTTCTAGGTAGGTTGTTGAATCATCATCTATGGCCAATCTACTACCTTCTTGATTCTTAAGATATCAAAATATTTCAAGCTCAAGGGGTGTCCCACTAGATCTATGAGGTTCATGTGTTACATGAGAAACTTGAGATTCCATAATAATTTGTGATTCTTCTTGTTCCTATTGTACCTTTGTAGGCTCATTGTTTTCTTATTAGTCATGAACTTTTCAACTTCTACTTTTCTCCCATTGATTGTTTATAAATAAATTCCCTTTTAGGAATGAAGCCCCTGGAAACAAACACTTTGTTTTCGGATGGAATATAAGAGTAGTGTCGTATGGTTTTCCTAGTATATGCAACAAAATAACATTTATGTGATTTGGGGACAAAATTTTTCATGAAACTATTTTCTCATATAAGCTTCCCATTCCAAATCTTCATAATAGACTTATGGGGACACTTCCCATGCCATATCTCATATGGTGTCTTTTGAACCGATTTAGATGGTACATGGTTTTGTGTCAAGCATGTTTTGAAAAGGAGGTTGGAAGATCAGCTAGATTTATTGACAATCGCACCATGACTAACAAGGTGTGCTTCCTTCTTTCAGATACATCATTATGTTTCCGGTGGATCCATTGTGATATAAGATCATGATTTTGTAGAAGGTCCTCAAACTCTTGGTTCAGGTATTCTCCACATCGATTGTATCAGAGTGTTTTAATACTTTACCTAGTTGGTTTTGTATTTCATTCATGAACTCTTTGAACATTTCAAGGGATTCAAATTTGTATTTCATTAAATACAAATTACTATATCTACTAAGATCATCAGTAAATGTGACAAGGTACTTGTATCCACCTATAGCATTTGTTCTAAAAGGTTTACATACATCACTATGTATGAGCCCTAATGTATCAATCTCTCTCTCTCACTATTTCTAATCAAAGGAAGTTTTGTCATCTTAATCAACAAACATGACACATGTATCCATTGGTTTTAAACCAAAAGAGTCTATATGACCATCCTCATGGAATCTAGAAATGTGTTCTTTTTTTTATGTTCCCTAGAGGTGAATGCTATAGGTATATATCATTTGAGTCATGGAGTCATTCAATATATATGTTATACATATTTGTCTCTAGAACTATCAAGTATAGACCACGAGACATTGGGGCACTGCCATAAAAGAACTTATCTTTAAGCATCCACAAAATCAACCATGTGGATCCTAGCTTGCTTTCTAGAAATAGGTATCTGACTACAATTTTCTTCTTCGACAATAGTAGGTCCATAAACTCTGAGAAGAGAATGACGTTCCCTCTCTTCTTCTCCAGATTTTGTTCCAAAAATGAGGTTTAGACTAAGCATGGACGACCTTCTTGGACGTTCACTGATGTCTTTCTTTTTACTTCCTAGTTTCTTACCTCCCAAATTAGGATGTCAGCTATTGTCATTGCGCTTATCTTCTGCATCGGTCACCCAAATAGTAATACTAGTCAGCCATCTAGCCTTTAAGTGGAACATCTGATGGGCTTTTGGTTGCTTGAATGGTAGGTGAGTTAGACAACTCTTTGTTAGATGATTCTTTTGAGGGAATGTTGGGTCTGCTAACTAGAATGGCAGGTCACCCACTAGCCAAACACCCAAATATTTTTATTTATAGTGGTTCATGGTACAATTGGAATTAAACTCCTACTGATTCATTCATGAGTAATGTGTCATAGGTGAATTGATCTACTGGTGAGGCAGGTCACCTGACTTATGGGCCACCAAAAAACACTGATAGCCACTGACTTGGAGAAGCAATATGTTGATCGGCAAAGTGGGTCGTCCAATTGGACTTTCGTCAGTAGCGTTGCTAGTTATTGAGTTGGAGACCCGAAAAGGTCTAGTCGACAAACTACAGAAGTGAGTCAATAGACTGGTTGGTGCTTGGGAGGTCTTGATCTGATCAGGTCAACCACATGACTGGGGAACCCAGTCACCTGACTAGCTTGACTGATTTGTGCTGATTTGCTCCTTTGTTACTTTAATTTCTTCTAAAGTCAAGATATGAATCATGAGAAGACCACTATGATGATTTGGAATTTAGTGTTTCTTTTCCCTTCATAAGAGCAAGAGATCTAATTAACATTCTAACAATTTGAGGACAAAAGAAAAACAACAAAACTAAGCAAGATAACATGAATTATATACTCAAAATGAGAAAAACTACTCTAGAAAATGTGATGAAAATGTGAACGAAAATGCATTCACCAAAATACCCCAAACTTGAACATTACTTGTCCTTGAGCAACACAATATCAAAGCAACCTACAAAATAATTCTATTGTTTTTCATACTCTCCTTCATAGAACCATTTGACTCATTACAACCAAATATCTCCAAGCAACCTCGATACCATGGAATCACAAAGTGTAACTTCAAGTTCACTTCCTGACTTTACATTCACAACCTACTTTTGTTTAAACACCTACAAAGTCATAGTCGTAATATCATTGATGTTTTAGAAAATTTTGCATTTTCCTATGAGCTTTGCACAAGAACGACGTTCAATTATAGATGGATTGTTTTGGGGGTGGTTTGCTAACCCTAGGAAGATATTGGAGAAAATAAGGGGCATGGAAGGAAGGATTGCAAATCTCTCCTTTATTAGACTCAAGGTTGAATTTTATTTTTTCTACAATTACATTGATTGCAATATTTTTCTTGTTGGTATGCACATTAACATATTTTATATTTTGGTAATCCCATATTATATGCAAGGGTTATGGAATAAAAAGAGTAGAGGTGGAGGTGGTACCACCCAAACTTGGAGTTTGGCACATATTTTTAATTTGTTTGATTGTTTTTAGAGAATGACAGGGGTAAGAAGATGATGTAAGAAGTGTAGATGAGGGATGAACTTGCACATCTCATATTTTGGAATTTAGATCATTGGAACAATCTTAAAAACAATGCAACTAATCATATGACATACAAAGTAATGACACTTACAAAAGATATTATTCTAATCAATAAGAGACACTTTACATACCATTTGTCTCAATCCCATATGACTTTCCATATTTTCTAAATGAAGATGCTAATTGAGATAAATGGTAACGTTATTGGTTCTTATTTGTAGTTCATGGTTCATCATTACAAAAAGATCCACTTCATTCAAATGGGTACATTGATGATTGATTCATAAACAAAATAAGAAAACCTAAAACTTAATCTAGACTGACCAGGTAATGGCTAATTACAAGTAACTCTACTAAGAAAATTTTGAAAATAACTAGAAAAAACAAGTTGCATTGGCTAATCCTAAAATGAAAGCAATAAAAATGAATAGAGTGGGTGGAGTAAAGACATACCACCCACCCTCCACCCTAACATAGAAATTTTCTCATCCTAAGAAAACTCTAGGTCCATAATGGAGGGAAAGAAAACTGCTACAATGGTCAACAACTATTGTGTTGACCTAGTGTCGATGGTCGTTGCTGAGGAGGATGTCGGGGCTGGTTGGGCTGAGCCTTAAAAGATTCCCATGATGGTCAATTATACCAATCCGGCTCGTGCCTGACTAAGGGGGATCCTCATATGGTGGAGGCTTGGTGTACTTATTTTCCCAATACTGAGAGGTAGAGGAAGGATAAGTTTGGATGTCACCTTAGTCCTCATAGTAGGTCCAGGATTGTGTGTCTCACCTTGGCCTACATGCCACTACTCATGTACCTACCACATCAACTACATATGATTGATTTGGAGGCCTTGGTGTTGTTGATCCCAGTCCATGATGGTATGAGTAGTATCAATGTGGTCCACTTGTTTCTACAACTAGGAGAAGTTAAAGGGCCAAGATGGCATTGTAGTGTCTAGCACACGTCACCTCGCATGACACCTCAGAGGTGGTGGAAAAGGCCCAAAATCCTCATTATTTGCTTCTATGGTAGCATTGTGTGATCTATACATATTCTCATGAAACTCACCCTAAACACAGTGATTCTCCCTCATATAATGCTAGATGTGCACATTCAAATCGTTGAGGTTTTGGATGGTTGGCTTCCACAAAATAAGAATGAGTGGGTAGTGAAAGCATGGTAGAGATGTCTCCAATCAACCAGTAGTAAACATCATTCTCCTTGACTATGTAAGAATCTGTCATGCTAAATGAGATTACTCAAAACTCAAAATAGGACCGGTCACTAATTGATCACAGAGCTATAAAGCGGGTAAATTAAAACCAATTTAAATTGAAAACATGTCAAGAAACTTTTACAAATAAATTCAGCCACTGGAGAGATATGTAAATACCTGATATGGTATATGCCCCAAATTAAAAAGGTAAAATGATATATAAAATTTGTAACTTTCATGATGAAGATAAGAATCAATAACCTCTTGCTAGTAACCTCAGGTCAGTGTTGTTGTGTTGTGGGTGGTGTGTCACAGACTATCTTGATGAAATTCAAAGACATCGATACTTGATATCAATCAAGGAAGGTGGCTTCTGCATCATGTGCAATGTGAAGGGAATGTGGGTGTAGCCGAGGAGGATGTGATCACTGTGATGAATTTTCCCTAATAAATTTCATAAATGGTGTTCCAGTATTGTTGGAAGTGTAGTTGACCAATGAGCATACTCCCCGAGTTGAACAATTTGTCATTCAACACACACTAAAAGTAGTAAGGATCAATGGTGGTGACAAAGCCCAATAAACCAATATGGTAAAGAAATGGTGTGGGTGAGGATGCGATGTAGATAGTAGAGCACTAAATTGTGAATGAATGATGCTTTTTATCCATGTTGTAAGGGGGGAATCGACAAATGATTTATTTCCAGAACTTGTTGGTGATGAACTTCTTGTTGTAATAGTTATGATTTTCTTCATCAGACTAGTCTTTCCACTCGTTGTCAACATCCAAAATGAGGGCAATGAGGTTAACATCATCGATAGAATGCTCCTCTCTGAACATGTAGGAGGAGTATATGAACTTCTAATCCTGGTTGGCAGCACACTCAAGGGTGATGTCACGCCCGGGCCCACTGCCCAAGGCTCTAGTAGAGTTTTAGGAATGATGACTGGCCCCACAGACCACCACTAGCCATAACTGTGCACTTTGCCCTCACTCATGCGCATGCCAGGATCAACTTCCCGACAGGTCACCCATCCCAGTACAACTCCAAGCTGAGCACACTTAACTATGGAGTTCTTAGTGATGGGCTCCCCGAAAAGGAGGTGCACCTTGGTGATATGAGTAGTCCAATCATTCCTTTTAAGATCATATTATCCGAGACCTCAAATCCTGGGATGTTACAATCTCCCCCACTTAGACTCTTGACGTCCTCGTCAAAGCTCAACTATATGGCTTCATAATCTGACCCCATTTCAGTGCAGACCCACAATGGCCCATGGACACCCATCTCCCGATCACAGAATACCAGCGCTGGGGTGGCTACGTCAACCATGGACAGCCCTTTCCTACCTGCCTAGACCGCACGGCTCAAGACCGGCATGCCACATGCCCATGTGGGCCCCACCTACTGGAGGGGTTATGGCTCTGATACCATTTGTAATGCTCGGGCCCACTGTCCAAGGCTCTAGTAGAGTTTCAGGAATGATGACTGGCCCCACAAACCACCACTAGCCTTAATTGCGCACTTTGTCCACACTGACGCGCAAGCCAGGATCAACTTCCCGACTGGTCACCCATCCTAGTACTACTCCAAGCCGAGAACACTTAACTATGGAGTTCTTTAGTTATGAGCTTCAAGAAAAGGAGGTGCACCTTGGTGATATGGGTAGTCCAATCATTCCTTTTAAGATCATTATATCTGAGGCCTCAAATCCTGGGATGTTACAATCTCCCCCACTTAGACTCTTGACGTCCTCATCAAGACTTAACTATATGGCCTCATAATCTGACCCCATTTCAGTGCAGACCCATAATGGCTCATGGACACCCAGCTCCCGATCACGGAATACCAGCGCAAGGGTGGCTACGTCACCATGGACATCTCTTTCCTACATGCCTGGACCGTACGGCTCAAGACTGGCATGCCATGCCCATCTGGGGCCCACCTACTGGAGGGATTTTGGCTCTGATACCATTTGTAACGCCGGGGCCCACTGCCCAAGGCTCTAGTAGAGTTTCAGAAATGACGACTGGCCCCACAAACCACCACTAGCCTTAACTGTGCACTTTGTCCACACTGACGCGCAAGCCAGGATCAACTTCCCGACTGGTCACCCATCCGAATACTACTCCAAGCTGAGCACGGTTAACTATGGAGTTCTTTAGTGATGGGCTCCCAGAAAAGGAGGTGCAGCTTGGTGATATGGGTAGTCCAATCATTCCTTTTAAGATCATGTTATTCGAGGCCAACAATCCTGGGATGTTACAGGTGAGATCTTAGTTGATGTGCCAGATGCATAAAGGGAAAATGAGATGTGAGCACGATGTAGTAGGGTCTATTGTGGCTCATGTAAGCTGAAGGCCTTGAGGGTGGTTGGGCACACCCATCAAGTAAGCTACACTCTGAGCGCTTACATGGTCTTGTACCTCTTCTTGTTCTTGGGGGTGACTAAAACCTTGTATTTGACCATAAGAGGGTCAAAGTGATTGGGGAAGGCCAGTGGGAGGGAGCGTGGGCATTATCAGCTGGTGAAGACTGTTAGGGTAGAGAAGAAAAAGAGGGAGTGGTGTGAAGGATGATATCTCCACATTAAGCATCAATGTCATCGATGAGATGCTCACCAGTCATTGTGTCGGCAGCCACAACCCCTCAATATAGGCCTCATCATCCTCCATAATGTCAAGTGTGTGGAAATCATCACTGACATGCCTTTCCCAAATATGAATGCCTCATATGCAAGAAGGGTGAGTGGGAGAGGGATGGATCTATTTGAGTTTCTTTGATTTTACCCTTCTTGGGGATGAAGGGGTTAAGTTTATGTAGGAGGCCCTGGCCAAAACCATCATATAGTTGGCTTGACCCACTTCCTCTAGCACTTGGCATCTTCTTCTATTGTTTAGATGCTAGTTAGCTAACTAGAACAGTTGATTGGGTGACTGGAAATTAGTTTAAAAAGTCAATTGCATCCCAACAGCCTACTAGATGAAGAAATCAGTCGACTATAAATGAAGATGGTTGCTAGGAGGCTATTTGATTGGGTGACGGGTGGTCTTGACACTGACCAACTGGGGTGGCACACGTTGAGCGAATAGCAATAGGTGATTGGGTAACAACAAGGGAGCTAGTTGGTTAAATCTTAGGGAAGAGGTATGGGTGGCGCATGGTGAGAAGTTGGTATGTCATTGACCGAATGTAGTCCGTGTTTTTTACCAGATGGGTGGATCAGTAGGCATTGGGAGGGGGTTGATTTGACAAATATGAAATGACACTACTTCCCAATTATGCATCTCTAGCCAGGTGATTAGGTGTGGTATCATCCTCTGACTAGAATCAACATGGTGATAGTTAAAAATAGAGCCAATGTGAGAAAGGGGAAATGGATCTGTTACTCATTCAGATGACAAAGGCCAAAAGGAGGAGGCTGGATAGGGTACAGTACATGTGAGTCATCTAGTAGGAGGCCTCTCGATTGCCCACTTGGGGATGTTTTGGGCAAGAGGTTAGTGAGAGAGAGAGATCTTGGGGTGGATATGGTGTAGGGAACGGGAGGAGTAGATCATAGTGACAAATACCTTGCCCCTAGGGTCCAACATATGGACAAAGGAGAACTAGTATGTCGATTTGAAGTGACCAAGTTGCCTGATCGAGGTCCATGTATGTCAGTAAACATCAATCGATCAGTTGTATGGGTTCGCTATGTAGTTGATTGGAGTCTAAAGAAGTGCGAAGTAGAGAAATCATCAATAGCCTAACTCTCTTGGCTCAGTTTGGGAGGTGAGGCAACTTCAAGTGTGAAATTTTTCACATAACAATCGAACGACTCACTGGATGAGTTGAGTGACTAGAAATGTGTCACATGAATTCAGTTGTTCCCAAAGTATTGAGTTTTCATTATAGTGTCCCTAATGGAGTGACCAACTGGACAATTTGAAATACATTTGTGATCCGATGAATACTGGACATTTAAAAACTCATTCTAGTTGGGTGATTGGATTAGCTTGTCAATTGATTGGAAATGGTGGGAATATCTGATAACACCCAAATTCATGCAATATTACTATTTTTTACCATAATTTTTGTACCTTTATTATCCATGATATGCCTTTAATTGTTTAATTTGTAGTCTTTTGTAACTTTGGTCCTTTTCCCAATTTAGTTTCTTAATTAGTGCATCTTTTGTCTTACAGGCAACACAAAACACAATTTATTTGTGTCCCTCACATTAGTCGTGGTGGTTAAAGGCAATAACACAACAATTTTACATTTTCTGAATGGCTTGAAAACTCATTAATATATTTGACTGGAAAAATTAGAAACCATGATAATTGAGAAAATTGTGGGCTGAATATAGATGACTATATCCATCACAAAAGAAAAATGAAAAGGCAAGTGAGTACTTTTCCAATTTGGTTAAACCATAAAAAGTTGTAGCATTTATTGCTTTTGCTTTAACAAACCACTTTTCCTTTGTGACTTCACGATGATCATACCTGGTATATGAACAGACACAAGGCATGAACATTTAATTAAATATCAAGACATTCCCACTTGTAACTTCTTCCACCACGTCAATACTATCATGCTCTACTCTCCATATAAGTTGTCTACATCTTTTAATAGCACAAGGCCATCAACACTTCTATTTGTCACGAGACCATCAACCATCATTCAGCCACAAGGCCATTGACCATCATGCATGCCACCCGTTCTCGACATCTAAAAAAAATTGATAGTTTGGGAGTCGTTGACCTTGTGAAACCCCTAACTTTGTTTTATGGTTGAACATGCTTGCTTATCATAATTGGATGTTTAAAACCCTTATAAAACCCTAAGATGTGCCTTGATATCATGTGACAAGCTTAAGTTTCAAGTTTGGCCCAGCTTGGACATTGTTGAACATGTTATGCAAATGTATGCTTGTTTTGGGCTTTTATGCAATTTATGCATATCTAGGATTTTTCTTACAATTTATCACATGATTGTTGTTCCTCACATGTTTTGATATAATTCTTGAGTTATTTGTATCTTGGGGTGCCTTATTACACCTTAGTTTGAGTGGTGACATCTAGCCTTGTGTTTGACTTTGGGTTTTCTCTCTTGGGATGCCTTAACCCTAGGGTTGACTTTGAGTGTTGATCCACCTAGGGTTCGTGGTCACCAAGGTTTATGTGGACACCTAGGGTTGGTGGTCAATGAGACTTATAACTCATCTTGGTCACCAACACTTCTAGGGTTGGTGGTCGTTTAGTTTTTTTGACCACCTTAGTCGCCAACTTTTCTTGTGTTGGTCGATTGGTTTTCTGATCACCTTAGTTGCCAAGTTTTCTTCTTATGGTTGTTTGGTTTTTTGGTCAACATGGTCAACCTGGCTGCATGGATGAGTTGCTTGCACGAGCGAGATATTTGGACCTCGGACACATGGCATGCATGTCGAATCACCTCTACTTTCGTCTCTCTCACCTAAGCCTTATTTACACCTCCCTCCTTGCATGCAAACATGTTATTTACACACCTAGTTCTCTCTTTCTTATACCATTCTATTTCGAGGTCTTCCCCCTTACTTGGTGGATAAGAAGGAACCAAGTTTTAAGAAGTTGGTCGATCTATCTTGCATGTGCACCTAGGGTTTGGATCCACCCTTGTTGAGGTTGTTTGGTGCTTCCTTGGTTTGCTTTGTGGTATTGTTAAGTGAGATCTCCCTCTTTTCCTTCATTTTTCTTACTAACCTACCTTCCCCTCTCTTCTTCTTGGTGTGATACATGGTAGATCTTGGACTAGTATTTGAAGAACACTTCTTTCTTGCTTCCTTGACCTAGGGTTTGCTTCCTTTTTGGAGAAGTAGCTAGCTTGGTTGAGCAGAGATCTCAAGCTAGGGTTTCTACCTTCTTTCCTTAAGCTACCTTGTTGTGTGAAGCTTCATCTATATCCTATAGGTGAGGTATATAACTTTCTCCATGATTAGTGTTTACTCTTATATTGAATGCATACGATCTTGCTCTAAAACATTGTTCCAAGTAGAAAGATGATATCTTTGCCTAGGGTTAAGCTTAGATGATAGATATAGAGTATATAATCCATCTTGATGTACCTATAAACATGATGCAATGCTTATTCTTTGAAGATAGTGAATCCCTACATGTTTCATATGTGTTTGGTGCATTGTGGTTTCCAAGATTTGTTTTCTATGATGGGCGATGAAGTTTGAATCCATGTTGGTCACCAAATCTTATTTCCTTATTGGTCTCCAAGTTTGTGATTCAATGTGGTCGCCAAGTTTTGTACCTCTATGTGGTCTATGAGCTTTTGATTTCAACTTGGTCACTAAGGTTTTGGACTCTTGATGGTCGCCAATATTTTGAGCTATGCAAGTCGATGAGTTTTGATTCTATGTGGTCAGCAAAATTTTGATCCCATGGTTGGTCACCAATATCTTGAACTCATATGGTCGATGTGGATCCTAACCCTAGTGGTTGCTAAGGCACTTAACCCTAGCATTCGTCAATGTATTTTTAACCCTAGTGGTCGCTAAGGAACCTAACCCTAGCAGTCGCCAAGGTGTTTCTAACCCTTGTGGTTTCTAAGGAACCTAACCCTAGTGGTCACCAAGGTGTTTCTAAACCCAGTGGTTTCTAAGGACCTCTAACCCTAGAGGTCAATGATGTTCCTAATCTATGTGGCTGATGAGAATTTCTCATCTATGTGGTCTCTATGATATATTTATTTATGATCGATGGGTTTTTTTGATCCTATGAGTATGAGTTTGGTTGTATGAAATCAGACAATTATGTTTGCTCATATTTTCATTATCTAATGAAAATGCTAAGAATTAGGGTTTATCCTTGAGTGGAGATTTGTAACATTAATTCAAGTTATCTTGTTGAATCTAACCCTAATACTAATAGGTGATGATGGTTAATTACACTTAGCTTCCTTGTATGATTTGTATGATGATCAAAACTCTCTCTCTCAATGTTGTTGTAGTCCTAATAATTTGCCATATGGACATCATAAGCTCTTACTATTATCTCAAACTTAAATGTAACATGTATGGTGATGTTTTGATGAGCCTTTGGTAAGGCATGGAAAGATAATGATGTTCTTGCAGGGAACAATGTGGATGGTATTATGACCTTTGGACATAGTTTTGTGCCCTCATTGAGGTGTTATACTCTTCACTATGTGGCAAGGATTGGTATCCTGTGATGATGTGATATGAATATATGTCATACATTTTATATATTCCAAAATTTCAATATACCATACTTTTTATAGAGCTCTTTTTAGGGTTTGTATGTAACTTAATTGATGCAATCTTGACTCAGTAATCAAGTGAAACCCTAATCATGTGGTGCCTTGTATTATAGAACCATTCCAATGTTAGGACTTTCTGAATGGGGAAATGAGTATTCCTAAGGGATGCTTAAAGTCACATACATAATTATTGAGTATGCACAGGTGAAATTGACTGTGTGTCCTTGTCATCCTGGTCGCAAGGTTTGGAGAATGACTGCGGTCATGTGGTTCACAAACAGTTGATATGTATATATTTGTGATATGTTTGAGGACAATTGTGGTGGTACTTTAGATGATAGGGTCTTGTATACTGAGGTTACTAGTGTCGTGACCTATATACTAAGGGCGGACTAGGCTGATTTTGTAGCTTGACTTATATATCACTGTAGGCAGTTTGAGTGATATGTCACTCCTATTGACTCGTATTGACCGAGGGGGTGAGATCTTAGGATCCCATCTCTCCTAGATCTTGAATAGAACTGATTGCGACCAAGCGGCGGTCAGTTGGAATTTTAGTGGTATACCTCAAACTCCCCATGGCTTAATAGAAGACATAATCCAGTCATGTAGTACATTTATTTAGGGAATAAACATGAATCACATTGGTTGATAACCCTTGCCCTTTTTATGCTAATTGTTATATAATGTAGTATGATAAGTCAACTGCTTCGTAAATGATAGATTTATTTGTTCCTTTATATATCTTATTATTTATACATGTTGCTACGAATACCTATTTAACTTGCCTAATTTTGTTAATATGCTTAATTTGATTAGTAATAATATTACCTACCATAAGAAATAACTGTTGTTGAGAGTTATATCTCTTGTTGAGATGTTGGTCTCACCTTGTGGGTCACCACATTTTTTTGGATGGTCATCAACGATGTCGTCAGGATCAATGTGGTGAGGAAGAGCAACCTGAAGAGCAGTAGGAGCAGAAGGTTGGCTTATAGTTAGTGTGGCCTAGAGTCTTCCATGTACTCTTAGGTCCGAGCAGGGGATGTTTTGTAGATGATATGTATGTCGACTCAGTCTTTTGGTAGTATGACTATGTTTGTGTATGGTATGTGTATGTGGAACAAATGCTTTTGTATACATGTTGCGACTGAGTCCACCAAACATACATGTAAATACCTGATATCAATATGTGTCGATATGCAAGTGGTTGGACCTTTATGCAAATATTTCTAAACATGATGGTAATGTTTAATTAGTTTTAATTTACCTCTTTTCTGGGTGTATGGTAACTAGTGACTGATTGCGTGCTTCATTTTGAGCAATCTCATTTAGCACGATGGGTCATCATAGACATGCTCCTCTGAAGACCCATTGAGTAGTAGCCATCAACCAATAGATCTATTCCTTGCACAGCTAATTAATAAAGACAATTTATCAAAGAAAAATCGACATCCCAGTCTATGATAGTCCCAATCGACAAATAATTACCAACATATATCTACCTCAATGCTCCATCATTCAAATATGGGCTAGGTCCCATCTGCACTAATTCCTCGAATTTACAACCTTTTATGCATTTATTTCTAAACTTTTCAAATCTCAAGATGAACTCTAAGACTTCCTCTCTATTTTTATAAATACTAAATAGCCGCCAACCATGCAAAGGCATCTTGGACTTTTGTGGAGAACAAGACAAAAGTCCATTTCCAAGATCAAAATCAAGTCCAAAGACCCCAACGACCTCTAGACTTGGCAACCAACCACCTTTCCTCTTTTCTCTTCTTGTAATCTTTTTCCTTCTTGTTCCATGAGTGGATAGACTCTATAACTTGGGTTGAGAATAGACTCCATGACCTCCCAACCATGTAATAGTTTCATCATCTATTTATTGCACATGTTCTTACAATTTTGTTTCTATACTCTTGTTTTAATGCATCACATATTGATTAGCTACCTTCTTGTAATGTTTGATATGGGTTTGTTTGAGAGAATGTTTTCATTTAGATCTACAACATAGATTTGTAATGAGACATGAGAGTAAGGAGTTATTATAACAAAAGTCACACGATTATACTTGTTTCATTGGTTATCATCTCGAGATAGAGATACATTTGGACTGAAATCTATGCGGATCTCGAGAGAAGGAAGGATTGGATATCTTTTATGACTGTTTGCAAAACACGTCATGAACATAAATGAATTGGAAGAGAAGGTTTTATATGTTTGTGATTAGTTTGATTGATGAAACCCAATCTAAGTTTTCCATTTTATCATTTCACATTTATCTTTATTTTGTTTTGATCTATCATAACTTTGATTTACTACTTGATCATATTAATTCGTTCTTTGATCAGAACACCAAAATTCACCTCTTTGATTTGACTAAACTAAGCCAAGATCTCCCATTCTCATTATGTCATTATCCTTGTCCCTGTGTTTGACCCGACACTACTAAAAAGACTTCGTATTGAGTTGCGGACATCTCTTATAGTCATGTATAAATTTAAAGTCTGACATCTTTGACTGGACAATTGTGTTTATGCTTTTACCCATGAAAAAGGATGATCAACTTTTGGTGCCATTGTCGGGGACAAGGCAACGAACAACCACTAAGAATTTCATGTCTACTTAAGTTTAGTCAGTGTTATTAAGTTTAACAATAGATTTGATTACACAATTTTCTTTCTTTATTTAAAAAAAATCTCTTATTTTTCTCGTTAGAATTGTTATTTATTTCTCTTCAAAAAATTAAAAAATATTTTTGTAATTTTTTTCCTATATTAGTTTTTATTTTCTTTCTTTGATATTTATAACCTTTGTAAAATCTCTCTCTCTCTCTCTCTTTTCTTTGTTTTGATTGCTTCCATAGATTTGGCTACAACAAGGAAGAAAATCTTGTGCACTTGGACCCCTGACTTTTTCCACACTCCAAATTGTTGGTAGGTCATAGAGAATCATGCACTTCTGTTTGTGTCCATGCATCAACCACTTCAATTGTCATCCTTGCACCAACCTCTGCCACTTCTTTTTCTCCAACATACCATGATGGGTTTTTGACCCAAGATATTATGAAAGCAACTTTCAAGGCAAGAGAAGATATTGACATGCTCCAGTTAGGCATGTCATGCGGTTTTCAAGATCCTGTAGATCTGTATTCAACTACATTTGAAAGGTGAAACTGCTTGATCCAAGAATTGAAAGAGGTTACTACCCACAATAGAATCCTCATATGTGTTGTCGAACAAAGCTTTTCTAATACACCCTCATTGTATACAATGGATCCACACTTAGTTTGCATGTATGAAGACTTTAACCATCACATACAATACACTAGTTCCAATAAGGAATTCATTTTGCCTTCCTACTCGGATCCTCCATTAAATTCGACCGGATTTTTTAGTGAAGATTTCTTTATTCAGGAGAGTGATTCATTCCACCCCGTTTGATACAATGAAACTACTACAGGAAGAATTGCAATATCCTTACATGGAAGTTAGTGATGGAGATTTTCACATACTCGTGGAGGACCAAGAAGCCATGTATCACCCTACACACTAGTTTTACGCCTTGCTTGATCGGTCCACTTTGTTCTTTGTCCCAACTCAGAGCAACATTCCACATGATGAGGATTGTCATTTTGTGACTAACAAATCATCTACTTTGGGTTGGAATAGTTTATATGATGATGATGATTATTATTATTATTATTACTACACATTTGACAATGATGATGACCACCCATTTTATACTTTCACTTCACCCCCTTTGAAGGTTAGTGACAATGTGGGGGTGCAATTTGAAAAACTTTGACAACATAGTTGCAACTCATTAGAACATCTTACTCCCTTGCTCGGTGGCAAGCTTGGGGTGAAGGATTCACAACTTTATTCACCTAAGATTGATCCATGTATAGAATATGATTGAATGCATCATATTCAGCTTGGGTATATAGAAAGAGATTCAATCTCAGATTTTGAGGAGGGTGAAGAACATAATTATTTAGCGGACTCGAATCCTATTATCTCCATCATTTCATGTGTTAACATCTTGGGGACTGACTATGAATATCCTTACTTTCAAGAATATATCAAGGATGTTATGATAAGAGATTCATTTATTGATCGACATGAAGATGAAGTCACTGAGTCCTTGTATTTTATTGCCCTGTTTCAGACTTGGAAAGATCCACCTCTCTTTACATTCTACTCATACATGGTGGATCTAATTTGCAAGACAATGGTGACCTTTCTCGCAAAACTTAGAATCTAGGATCCAAGCTTCGCTATCGTTGGGAAACCCCCTTTGCTTTAAAGGATAGATGATTGTAGAGCACGCCATCCCTACTATCCTAAGTTTATGATTTGCTAGAGGATGAACAACATTTTAAACTTGGGGTGGTAGGCTAGTACGCCCTTCTGTCTCTTCTATATATGTCTTTCATTTTTTAGGATTTTGTTGTGTAATTTTTAATCTCTACAATTGTGGCTATGTTTTGGCATGAATGATAGGGTTAATGCTCATCTTGTCTTAATTTACCCGATCTTCATTAGATTTTCTTGGCCTTCATCTTTGTTTATCTCATTGATTCCTTTTTATAATTTTGACAATGAATTCTAAGATTACACGTTGCTATCTACAACTTAAAATTACTTGTTTGTCTGTCTCATGTTATAAATCATGAGCTTAAGGTTTGTGTCTGATTGTTGGAACTAGTGTAAGATCAAAACTCCTTACAGTGTTTTCATATATTTGACAATATTTTAAGGATCTTTGAACCATATAAATTCTTCACTAAGGTTTGAGCGAGCGATGATGAGTATTGAGTTCATTTAATGGATTGTTTACTATGATGGTCTTCATGCTTTCCCATATAAGATTAATTAAAAATATGAACAAAAGGGCCTTGTCCGCCCAAAATCCCAAAAATAGTTCCTTTCTATAAGAGAAAAAAAAGCTAAAAATAGATAGCACCCATGACCAATTAATTAGAATGCAGTGCTAAAAGTATGAGAGTGAATAAAAGCATGAGCATTTTATTTTTTCCATTTTAGGAGAGTTAAGGATGATGCCCACTGGGTGTATGACTGTGCTCACAAACACGAGTATGTTGTGTATGGTAGTGTCATTCAAAATTCACTAGAGAGTCTTTTAGGAACCCTTAGGAGACTAATGTATTATTTTCAATAGCAAGGTTGGTTCGAGTATGATACAAGGAGATCATCTCACTACTTTAAGCCAACTAGCTTGGACAACAGAGACTGTTGCTCATTACATGGACCAATCTGACATAGATCAGGAACCTCATGAGTCACTAGAATATTTTTCTATTTATTTTATTTTTTGCATTAGGAAAAAAAATTTGTGGAAGGTGTGTTGTACTTGATTGGTATACATAAATTCCTAATGACAACTCATTATCCACATTCATCGTTTTTCTCAATCTCCTAAGTGACTGTGCTTTAATGCTTATATATATGGCCTACATCCCTATGGGCCTTGTTGGATTGCAGTGCAATCACTTAAACATGTCTGGTAGTTCTCTGATCTTACATTAGCAGGTTTGTTTGTATGGTGGAAGTTAACATGTAATAGACAACTTGTAGCTCGAAACTATTTTTCTTAATCTTATTTTGTATTGCTAGACTCAATTTGGATGTTATTTTAAGATCTTTGAGTTTGATTCTTTCTTGAGGACAAACAAGTTATAAACTTGGAGTGATTGATAACACACATATTCGTACAATATTACTATATATTTTACCAATAGTTTCATACCTTTATTAGCCATGACATGTCTTTAATTATTTAATTTGTAGTCTTTTGTAACCTTTTTCCTTTTTCCACTTAGTTTCTTAATTAGTGCATTTTTTAGACTTACATGCAGTGTAATATTAAATTTATTTGTATCCATTATATTGGTCATGGTGGTCAAAGAAAATAAGACATTAACTTTACATTATTCGGAAGGCTTGAAACTCATTAATATATTTGACTACAATGAAAAGTGTGAAAAGAGGAAAAATGAAAAGCCATCAGAAACGAGAAAATTGTGGGTTGAATAGAAACGACTATATCTATCACAAAAGAATAATGAAAAGACTACATAGTACTTTTCCAATTTGGTCAAACCAGAAAATGTCATGGCATTTATTACTTTTGCTTTAAAAAAGCTCTTTCCTTTGTGACTTCATGATTTTTTTGGAAGTGGGGAATTTCACCCCTATCCAAGGTAGTAGGAGAGAGAGAACACCATCATCTACACCGAGGGCTATAATCCCTTCCTATAGTGCCCCAACGAGTTCGCTGAGATTCGAACCTGCAACCTACGCTTCACAAGCAGCATGCTTAACCAACTGAGCTAGTTGGCAAATGCTTGGCATCAGAACGGACACAAGGCATGATAATTTAATTAAATATCGAGACATGTTCCCACTTGTAACTTCTCCCACTACGTCAATATCATCGAGCTCTACTCTCAATACAAGTTGTTGACATCTTGTACCAGAATGAGGCCATCAACACTTCTATTTGGCACAAGATCATCGACCATCATTTAGCCACATGGCCATCGACCATCATGCATGCCACTAGTGCTCGACAGTCAGAAACAACCAAAAGTTTGGGAGCCATCGATCAACTCCTCTGAAGACCCATCAAGCAACCATCGACCAATAGATCTGTGCCATGCACAATCGCTCGATAAAGACAAGTTATCAAAGCCCTATCAAGAGAACTGGTCGACATCCCAATCAACGATGGTCTTGATTGATAGGTAACTCCTGGAATGTACTGCTCCATTATTCAAATACGGGTTGGGTCGCATATGCGTTAATTTTGTGACTTTACAACTTTCCGTGCATTTATTTCTACACTTTTCAAATCTCAAGATGAACTCTAGGACTTCCTATCTATTCCTATAAATACCAAATAACCACCACCAGAAAAAGACATCTTGGACTTTTGAGACAAACAAGCCAGAAGGTTTTTGCCAAGGTCAAAGTCAAGTCCACTGACCATCGACCTCTAGACTTGGTAACCAACTACCTTTTCTCTTTTCTATTCTTACCGTGACTTATTCAAGTTGTAATTTTTTTCTTCTTACAATTTTATCTCTATACTCTTGTTTTAACGTGTCACATGTTGATTAGCTAACTTCTTGTGACGTTTGATACAGATTTTCTCAAGAGAATGATTTTAGTTAGATCTGGAGTATAGATTAGTAACGAGACACGAGAGTGAGGAATTACTATAACAAAAGTCATATGATTATACTTACTCCTTTGGTTATCATCTCGAGAGAGACACCTATGGATACAAATCTATCCGGATCTCGAGAGAAGGAATGAGTAGACATCTTTTATGATTGTTTGCAAAACATGGATGTAACAGAAATAAATTAAAAGAGAAGGTTTTACTTGGTTGTGGCTGGTTTGATTAGTGAAACCCAATATAAAATTTCTCTTTTATGGTTTCATAATTATCTTTATTTTGTTTTGATCTTTCATAACTTAGATTAACTACTTGATTAGATTAATTCATTTCTTGATAGGAACATCAAAATTCACCTCTTTGATTTGACTAAACTAAGGTAAAATCTTCCTTTATTATTCTACTGTTCTCCTTATCCCTGTGTTCGATCTTGCACTACTACAAAGACTCCGTATTGAGTTGCATATGTTGCTTATAGTTGGATATAAAATTAAAATCCGATATATTTGATTGGACGATTGTGTCTATACTTTTGACCTATGAAAAAGAATGATCAATATCTCTACTACATGTCGCTCATACAACTGGGTTTGCCAATGGGTTGACCCACACGCTAAGTTTCAATGACAAATCCTTCTTTGTGCATACCAAAATCTTTTCAAGGATGACCTTGATTTGTCTATTAGAAATTTATACTTGGATAATTGTTTGAGGATGATACATAGAGTCTGATCGATGATGAAATATACTTATTCAACAAATGTTTGAACTTCTTCTCCAAAAAATCAGAACATTGCATGATACCCCCAAACTAGGAAAGATGATGTCCTAGAAGAGCTTTATGATGGGTTTGGAATCATTGGAGATGATTGGGATTTCTACTGCCCACTTTGAAATCCATTGCAACTAGAATGTAAGAGTAGCCACAAGATGGGGGAAATGGATACATGTAGTCCACCCCAAACATCAAAGATCTTAACCCTCTACCAAGCTATTTAATGTGTTTCATCCCTTCTTGATATGTTTTAGGATCTTTGGCCTTGTTCACAAGAGAGAACGTACTCATATGCATCCTTGAAGAGTGTAGGATAGAAGAAACCACACTAGATGATCTTCAATGTGATTTTCTTTGCACTCATGTGTCCATCCGTCAGGCTTGAGTGACATTTCTAAATAATAGAATGCCCTTCTTCCTTTGTGACACACCTTAGATGTAAACCTTCTGCTTAAAGTCAAAGGAAATATGACTCATATCGATAGTAGTCTCATATGTCATGCATGAACTTCTTCTTGGAATGACCCATGTACTCTAGGTTCAGGATTCCAACAGCTAAATAACTCATAAAATATGCAAACCAAGGAATGTCAGAAAATATCTTCATCAATCAGACATCGGGAAGACAATTTTCAACTGCCTCACTATTACTTTCAGGAAGATGAATATGTTTGAGGCAACCATCCACCATGTTCTCTCTCCCTTTCTTGTCATGAATTTCCAGATAAAACTCTTGTAGTAATAGAACCTATAGAATTAAATTGGGCTTGACATCCTTCTTTGTCATCCAATATTGAATGATGACATGGTTGGTGTAGACAATCACTTTCAAGAAAACAAGA
This sequence comes from Alisma plantago-aquatica, assembly GCA_963693085.1. Classification (NCBI taxonomy): domain Eukaryota; kingdom Viridiplantae; phylum Streptophyta; class Magnoliopsida; order Alismatales; family Alismataceae; genus Alisma; species Alisma plantago-aquatica. The sequence goes on from OY856409.1 coordinate 252,514,135, forward strand.
TATGATCTAAATTTATCGAAGTCATACACAATGGTTAGTTGCTCTTTCTTAGTCATGACGTAATTACACTATGTTTCATCTAATATCTTTGAGAATAGTATATGACATGATGCCTCTTATCAATATGTTGTGGCACAATTTCTCCTACAACATAAGCTCTACCATTACACATGATCTCAAAGACTGAGACCAATCCGGTTCTCAAATAATGGGTGTGGAAACAAGAGAAACCTTCCAATCGGTGAAACTTTCATGCATGCAACATCAAAAGGGGAAGTAGCATCCTTCAAAATAAGGTTTGTAGTCAACTTTGAAATTTCGAGAAATCTTTGATAAACCTATGATAGAAACCTGCATGCCCAAGAATGATCAAAGTTCCTTCACAGTGGGCATTAGTGCAGGCTTGGCAATAACCTCAATCATCTCCTTGTCTACATCTACTCCCTTTTTGCTCACTCTATTGCCAAGAACAATTCCCATCTTCACTAAAAAGTGGCACTTCTACTAATTTAGTACCAAAGTGGTTCTTCAAACTTTTCTAGTACAAGAGAAGGTGATGTAAAAAAGTGTGAAACGAGTCACTGTATATGCTAAAATCATCCATAAAAAACTTCCATTACAATTATGGTTAATCCTACAAAAATGGCTTCCATGCAACACTAAAAATTAGCAAGTGCATTTGAGAACTACAAAGGATTCCTCCTGAAAGAGTATGTGCCAAATGCTCAGATAAAGGTGATCTTCTCCTGGTTGTCGAGATAAATGGAATTTGATAGAAATTGAAGTAGTTGTCCAAATAGCAAAAGAATTCTTGATGGGATAGACATTCTAGAACTTGATTGAGGAAGGGAATGGAAAGTAATCCCTTTTTAAACATTGTGTAATCAATGCACATCCTCCATCCCATGAATATGGTGGTGGGGATGATATCATTCTTTTCATTCTGTAAAACTATGATGCAACTCTTCTTTGGAACAAGCTTCACTGGAGCTAACTAAGGAGATTCTAAAACAAGATAGATAATCTCACATTTGAGCATGTTATTACTTCTAGACAAACCACTTCTTTCATGTTTAGATCTGATTTGCACAGGGGGTCTCTAGATGACTTAGAATCCTTCATCATTGGGATTTTGTGCATACAAATAACTTAGTTTATACCTATCAAATAGTGATCTTGTATCCCAAGACTACCTTCCTCTTCTTTAGCTAAGTTATAAGTATTCCCTCCTTCTCCTGAGTGAGATATGAATTGATGATCACATGACAAATCTCTTTCTCATCAAGGCATATATACATCATCCTATCGGTAGAGTCTTAGTCTCCTATACCTTGGGTGCTTCTTCCTCTTCTTCAACCACCGATTTCCTCTTTAGATATTTAAATTCAACATCTCATTCCTCTTCAAAGGTGTCCAGATGAAACCAACATTGATCAACTTGTACATCATTAGAATGTAATACATCTGGGATGGTGAGGGTTATTTGCAAGGAGTCTCCTGATTGCTCACTTTCTTGTCTAAGCTGAGATAATTTATCAATTCAATCTAGCAAAAAATACTTCCTCATGAATGTTGGCCCCCTTTAAACTATCAAACACCAAGAACTTGAGTGTCTCTCTCCCTAACCTTAGGAGAATGGTGCTCACTTCGACATCAATCAGAGCTCATGAGGTGGATAGGAATGGGCAACCAAATATGAGATGATATCTAAGGTCTTCATTAATGTTCATGATCACAAAATATTGAGGTGCACATGTGACCTTGCCAACCTAGACTAGAATGTCCTCTATGATCCCTGTATGCTTTTTCATAGAGTAATTAACTAGCTAGATACTCATGGCTGGAATAACTTGGTGAATCCCAATGTTTGACAAAGATTGTATGGCATGATTGAAATTCTAGAACACAAATATGCTAGAATTTCCTATAGTTTTGTCTCTAAGGTAGAATCCAATCCCAAAAAACACGAGATCCTTTTGCTTCCTACACATCTTGTTAAGTATAATGTCTGAAGTTTTCCTATCTGGCTTCACAGTTTCATACTCCTTGATAGTGAATTTCAGGTCAAGATAGTCTTCAAATACTTTGACGATGCTGGTATCTCAAAAAGGTCATCCAAGAAGGGGATGTCCACCTAAATCTTTATTATATCTTCCTTGAACTTCATGAACCTGACATCTAGCTTGGTCTGCCTTAGATGTGCTTTGTATGGGGGTCTTGGTTTGTAAATGGTATTTGTTCGGTTCAAAAACATTAACCAACATCTTCTCAACATTATTTCCCTTCCCTACATTTGTACCAACAATGGTGTCCTATGATTTTTGCTTTTCAACAATCATTATATGATCATCAAAAAAATCAATAAGAACAATGTCTAGTGTCACTAGAGGTGTAGGTGCATACATTTTTCTTCAAAGTGTGGAGATAGGATTCATCTTTTTGGGATGTTTAGGATTATTTTTAGGTTTCCCAATGAATGTTTCCGTAGGAGGGTATAAAGATGTAGAAAGATGGGCTTATGGTGAATCAATGGACTTTTGGTAGGCTTGCTGATTGGAGAGTATTTTTTGTTTGCTAGAAAGCATGGAATTCTATGACTAGAGGATATTCTCTATAGAAGAAAACTTGTCATCATTCGAAGTGAAGTTTCTTGGATATGATATATGTGGAACTTGGTTTGGATTATGAAATTGTTGTCCTTGATTGTATCCACCATTCTGGAAGTTCCCTATGAAGTTTCCATGAACCCTAATATTCTATTGTTGATTATACTGGAACCCGAGAGGACCATGACCTTGGAAGTTCATTGTAGATGGCTTCTACTATGATGCATTATTTGCTCCCACCATATTTCCATATAGGAAACTATAGTGATTTTGATCTTGGTTGGGATTGTAGTAGCCTTGTCTAGGAATGCAATCAATGGAGTTGAAGTCTTCCATCTACCTTTCTTCATCTTGCTATGGGGAATTGTTCACCATGACATTATAGAGTTGACAATTGAGGGTGGATTTTTCATGCCCTTTGCATGCTTCATAGAGAAGATCCATAGACTTGGCTTGCTGTTATAAATGTTATGGTTGTCCTTGTATCTCATAGGCATTGAAAGAGGACTTAAATATATCCTACTTCAAGGACATTTTCTTTAGCGCCTCTCCTATGAATTTGAGTCTAGAACTATCTTCATTTTTATCCACCTTGAGGAAATTGGATTTTCCTATGCTTGAACATGATTGATTTTCAGATCCTCTCTTTACAACTTCCCATGCGCTATCAAAGTTTTGGAACATAACATTTTCTCCAAATGAGGAGTCAAAGAATTGCTTGGTTTTGTTTTCAACAACCCTATAAATAGTCTCTATCAGTTGAACATATGAGATGTCATGATGTGGGCATTGACAAGGGATCTCTTTGAATCTTTCCCATGCCTCAAAAAGGGACTCTCCTGGGGGCCATGAAGAATTATGTGATCTGACCCCCAGTTTGAAAGATGAGGGACGTAGGTAGTACTTTTCTAAGAATTTGGCTTGTTGACACTCCCAAGTTGTAATGTTGTCCCCCTCCACCGTGTTGTATCAACTTTTAGCCTTGTCGTCAACAAGTATTTGAATTGTTAGAGTTTGAGGACATCTTCAAACACACTGAGTTTCTTGTTCAAGGCACAAAGGTATGCAAATTGTTGTAAGTGTTCTTTCTACGATCTTATCTCAAATTATTGGGTGGTGATAGCTGGAGGGACCACTACATGATGCATAGTAGTAGATTTAGGGAAGAGAAGTCCCAATGTTGCCTCTTTCTTTCAGCTTCAAGGGCAGCAACATCTCTAGCCCTATATATTTTGCTATAATTGCTCTTGTTTCATGCACAAGAGCCTAACTCTGGGTTGTAAGATCTAGATTCACCCCACAATTGATTTGTTCCTCATCCATCCTATTTCATTACTCTTATTTAGGCAGTGGAAGGTCTTGTCAATCTCTAGATCGAATGCAGGAGGTGTTGAGTCAACAATTTGTGAGCATTGCATGCATTACTAGTACATGAAAGGGAGTGGACATGACTATATTGAGGAATATTAATTCAATTAGATTTGAATGGATATCAATTAAAAAGGAAAATTCTAATTATTCATAACAATTAGTTTCATAGGATATTCTATTGTCCCCAAAAGTGGCACCAAATTTGAAGTGGATTTTAAAGCACAAACAAATTCTCTAAGGTAAATTACCTTAGGTTTTAATCATTTTTCATAATGCAAAACCAAACACCCACAAGCAAACAGATCAATCATGGTATAGAAAAGGAACCAAAGAGATAGCTTATTTAAGAAATCACTTCCAAGCCAATCATTGAGAACAATATTTAAAACTAGTTGTTGAGGGTGATTAATAATTAAGTTTGGATTAAGATTGTAGTGCAATTAATGATTGAAAAATGGATTGAAAACAATATTTAAATGACTTTGGGACATTTGGATTTCACCACCATCACCTACATAATCAATCTAATTGTTAAAACTTAGTAATAATAACTAATTGGACTAGGACCAACTGAACTTGTTTCTGTTTGGAACACAAGCTACACAAGGATCAAATTCTACATGAGAACAAGTTCTCATTACCCATAGATCATGATCCAATTGTTTTGTAGAATTCCTTACATGATCATATATAGAATTCTATGCATCCATTTGAGGATCTAATCCTAAGTTTCATGGTATTACACTTTAGATATATCAATCATACTAATGGAATGATTGTTTCAACAAGTAAGCAAATAAACAAATGAAGAATATACTGATTAGAATATAATGAGTCTGATATCAAATAGAAAAAGGTATGAGCAATGGGGATACTCACCATGCCAAGATGGAGTCTACTTGCTCATATCCATAGAGAAAGAACAAATACAAGAAAGGAGAGTCACTAAGAGTGGGGAAGTGAGAAGTAAGAAGTCTCTGACTATAGTTCTCCACTTCAGTAGTAGTAGGTCCAACAACTCAACGAAGAGGATGATGATCCCTCTCTACTTCTTTGACTCTTGCACCAAATCTGAGATTCAAACTCAATGTATAAAACCCCTTGGTCACCAAGTTATGCATTTTTTACTCCCTAGCTCCTTGCCTCCCAAATTGGGCAGGTGATTGTGATTGTTTTTGTCTTCCATTGCACCTATCTTCCACTTTGGTTGCCTGATTGGGAAAACCAGTCAACTGACCATCCTTAAGTGGGGCATCCAATGGGCTTCTAGTCACCTGATTGGTAGGCATTTTAGGTGACTCTTTGTTTGATAACTCTTCTGAGGGAAAAATAGGTCAGCCAAATGGAATGGTGGTTTGGTTTACTGGAAAGGCACCCAAAACTTCTGATTTCTATTGACTCGTGGAGCAACTGGGAATGAATATCAACTAACCAACTGATGAAGTGAGTCAGCTAACTAGGCTCGTCTTTTTGGTATTGTGCTACATGTGAGTTGGCCGAATGCTAAGGTGAGTCGACTCACTTGTGTCCCTACAAAAAATGTTGATGGCCATAGACTTGGGAGAAGCAATTGAAAGCAAATACCAATGGGTTAATCATCAAGGTGGCTCAACCATTTGGAATGTTGTCAGTAGCACTACTGGTTACTGACTTGGACAACATCCAAGACTGAATTCCAGTCAAATGACTACTTAGTTCTTGGGAGGCACCTTGAGCTGATTAGGTCAGTTGTCTAACTAGGGATCCCAGTTGCCCGACCGGCTTGAACGATTTATGTTGATTTGCTCTTTTTTTCCTTCCAATTTCTTCCAAACTCAAGACATGAATTGGGGGAGAACTACCACCATGACTCATAATTGAGTGTTGATATTCCCTACACAAGAGCGGTTACTATAATCAAAACTCTAGCAATTTGAGGAGAAAAGCAAAACAACACAACTAAGCAAGATAACAAGAATTATATACTTAAAATTAGCAAACTAGTCTAGAAAATGCGATGAAAATGTGACAAATACGCATTCATGATTCATCTTATCTACTTATTACAATTTTTTACCTCATTTATAACTCTCGAATTCATGATATAACCTAAAACATATACATCTATTCATTATCAAATAATATAAGATAATTTTGATTAAAATATTATGTATTTTGTTTTAAACAAAGGATAACTCCATATATCCCCAAAGATGAGTGGATGAATTCTCCTTGTATCAAAACACATAATCTAACATCTACATACATTCATTAATATATTTTTGTCCCTCAACGATAGATATATTTTTATTTCTTTGCATCAAATATGATGAAATGTTGTCCCAACATCTATCATATTCATCATTGATTTCTTTGAGGCTTATTTTTAGTTTGATTGTTTAAATTGGTTTTTTTTCTTAGAATTTTAATATGGATAAACATATATAATGGTTTTTTGAAAATCAAAGTTGTGGCGTACACATAAGATTATTTTTAATATATCACTAACACATCAGTCTTCCATGAGGTGACCTTGTCCACACTAAGAGATATATGGAAGAGGTGCCCTATCTGAGATTTCAATCCTTTCCAATATGATCTAAGCTTTATCTTAGTTCTTACTCACCCCAACCTTTGTTGTTTGAAGTTGCAATGTTCCTCATAGTTGTTCCTTATACTCAACACTTTGCATTTCCATTTCTCCATATCTCATACTATATTTGTGGCATGCCCTCATGAAATTCTCTTTGGTCCTTGTGTGGTGAATTTATAGCTCACCAACCCACCACCAAATATGGAGTGAAGGGAAATTTTATGTGTTTGTAAAATTTCCAACTTATTGAACTTATGTACAGAGACACTCATAGAAACTTAAACTTATACTTCATTTATCTCGGGTTTGGTAACACAACTCACTAAAAGAATATATGATTCATCAATCATGAAATGCCAAACTTAATAGGAAATGTGGATATTAATTATTTCATTCACTTCTGATACACTATGATGTAATATGTAAATACCACTTTATTTAAAGAAATATTATGATATTCCCATACATAAGTCTTCATTAAAACTCCGACATCACAATACAAATCTGAAAATTTTCAAATAGAGAAAGAATGCACGACACCTTTATTTTGTTACTTGTATTCAAGATTCATGTATGAAACTATGACCAATGATTCATTTCATAACTATTTAGGTTTCCTTCCATTATTAATTCAAACTTCCTGATAATTTTTTTGATACATATCTAAGTAGATAATGACTAATGCCTCTAGAAAGATTGTGCATCATAGTGTTCTTTGCATCAAGCTGTGTTTGCTTTTGGTCATTACAGGTTTGGTTCTCATGAGTGTAGGCTAAAAATATCGAATTTTAAACAAACGGAATAAAAAAACACCCTAACATGAGCCGAGGGGTTACAGGTCGACCCCCGAATGCCCATACAAAACATGTCTGGTCAATAATAAGTTGCTAGTTGTTTCTTTTAAATCTAATAAACAAAAATGGAAACCGTGTAATGTCATTGTTTTTGTAAAATACAATGCTAACAAAGCACCCAACTATTGTATTTTATGTCAAACACAAAAAGATTAGTTGTTGTCTTAATTTTACATAAATTTGACAAAAAAACAACCAACAAATGTTGTGTTTTGGTTAAATATAAGAGAAAACAATTTTGTTCTATAAATAAAATATCACGAGAAGAAATAATGTTATTTTTGTTTAACATTAGACATTCTTATTGTTACAAGTACTTGTGGTTTTCTAGTACACCAAGACAAGATCATAAAATTATAGTTGTGAAACAATAACTTCTATGAATTGGCAAGTCATCTTAATAGATATGCATGTATTATATGTATATATATTATATATAATTTCATTTAATTAGATCACATGTAGGTGCCCAGATATCACTTGAGAAACCTGCTTACAAAATGGGTGGGTATGAGTTTGGGTGATTTCTATCTGGTGTTAAATTTTATTATCCATATCCAATTTAAATGGATCCAACTATAGGTTCTCATGAGTTTTGACCCAGTTTGACAAGTGTATTTGAAACTCTATATTTTACCTATGATATAATAAACTATATGTGTTGACTTTCAAAAGGAATAATATCATAGTAAATAGTAGGAATACTCTGCTTGCATGCCTAACTACAAGTTACTTGTTAGGGTTGACTCTCTCTTAAGGAAGTATATATTTTATAATAGTTTCTCTTCCTTATTTTTAGAAAAGAAATACATACATAGGGATGAGAATCAGACCTAGATGGTCCAATTTGACCCATGTCCTGACCCACATAACCTGACTCGGGCCTGATCCATATAGTTTACATGGGTGGGCCAAGCCTAAAAGTTTGTCCCAAATTTTTGTTTGAGCGCGTCAAGCCCAAGGTAAACCCAAGCCTGAAAACCCAAATACCCAGAATAATTACATATATTTGTATATATAACTACATGTTTTTATATAATATATATCTTTTGTAAGATGTATTTGACTACAAGAGTTCAAAATTACCTTTGATCTAAAAATGTTTAATTAGTTACATTAATACGACACTACAATAGATACAATTTATGTGTACCCAATTTATATTTAACATGTTTGCAATAATTTACAATATAATAATCTTAGATATTGGATGTATACTACTTATGTTAGATGTGTGTCACAAAACATCTCAACATGACATTGCTAGACCGTTCATAGAAATACAATGTAATTGTAGAAATTTCTAATGGTTATTTGATTTTTAGTTTTATCTCATAAAGAAATGGGATTTTATTTTGCTTTTTAAATATGTCTAGATGATATTATTTTCATGCATTGGATTTATATAACAAGGTTTAAGTGTGTTAGTTTTATGGTAGATCCAAATAAATTGTGTATACTTGTTGATTCATATGTTTAAGACTATGTTAATAATTTGTTCTATGCATATATTAAAAATATCTTCATTCAATATGTGTTAGGAGTGGACCAAACCCGACGCATTACCTGGTCTATTACATGGGGTTATTATAGGCCAAGTTTTCCAGACATCAACTGAGCCTGAACCAGACCCATAACCTAGTTAACAATATAGGTTTGGGTATGGGCTAGCCGAAACCCATGGTGACCCGACCCAATTCTTATCCCTATCCATAAGTCATATAGGTTGTACTCTAGAAACTATGTTTGAATAGTATAATGACACACACAAAACTAGTCAAAGATGTTTATTGATTAATAATGATTTAACATGTGTACACAAATACTAATAAAAAATCACTCTATCTGTAACATCTCTGACCTGGATTATGCTTTAACCCTAGGTGTTTTGATTAAGAAAGATGATTATATGATTAATCTCATCTTGTGAAAAGTAATTAAGGCTCAAAAGGAACCTATGTTTCAATTTTGGTCCTGTTTGAACAATGTTGAAGCAATGTTTGTTTATTTTGGACTAAAGTGCAAATTACCCAAGTTGAGGGGTTAAATTGCAAATGTTGCATGATAAGATGTTCCTCTGATGTTGAGACATCATAAGCATGAATATGATGTAGTGGTATGGTTTCCACAAGCTTGTAAAGCAATCCTTGTGCATTAAAACCTAGTTTTGGTGTAATGTGCAATTTACCCAAAATCTAGGGTTCAATGTGCAAATTACCACTTCAATATGGTCTTTAATGTTTCTTGGCATCATGTAGAGAAAATAAAATGAGAGGGACTCCTCATTTGAATTAAGTTGTAGGAGAGAGAATCTTGACATTAAAATAATCAAGAATAATGCCTATTTGAAACCCTAATTCGATTTAGGGCAAAAATGAATAAAAATAATTGAAGGACTTTCAACCAAAATGTTTTGGGTTGATTTTGAATAAGGATGGACGTTCCTTTAACAAGATAAGGAATGAAAATATCTTAAGTAGGTGAAATATCACATGTGGGATATCTACTATTCTACCATACTAAGCATCACCCCTCGTCTCCGTCCTCTCAATTCCTTTAATTAGTTGGACTCTGTAATACCTTATTGTTTCACGTTGCGTTGCTTGTTAATGAACTGCCATCACTCCCGATAAGTCCCTCCGAACATTTGATAATTGGTGGACTCTGTAACATATAACTACCAAATTGTGCGTCCGCCTTTTCGGCTTCGGTCATGACCTCCCGGTTTCCAATTAAATACTCCACAAAACCGCTTGCAAATTGCAATTATCGTAACAGCCCCCCCTGCACGTATATAGCTTGACACCATGGACTTGATTACCACCAACTCCATGGACTTCATGATCTAAAGACATGTTCCAGAGCCCTCACAGGATTGCGAGCAATACCGCACCAGATGACTACAAATATATTGCGTTGTTGATCTAAGGAAGTACCAATTAACATCATCAAAGGGTGACAGAAGACGTAGTAAAAACAACAAAGATCCTGTGGGCGATTTCTATTCAGATTTTCCCGAGTGCAGGTTTCCTCTGGATCAGGGGAAGCAGCGGAGGTCGCTACCCTATATTTTTCTCTTCTGTTTGGGTCGCTAGGCTGGCTGAGGTCGCAAGCTCCAACGACTGTGATCCTGTGTTGCAGCGCATAGTCGGTGTGGAGGGCTTGTTGGTAGTCTCACAGGACACAGGTACGTGTGATTTTCTCTGTCCTGGTTCTTTAGTTTTTGCGTAGGTTTTTGTGTCTTGTTGTTTGGGCACAAATCTGTTTTTGTTGACGTTGATATCCTCACTGGTAGGGAATTAGTTATTAGCGCTTGGCAACGCGTTTGGTGTGCCACCACTTTGGTGCGGTGAGATGAACCACCGTAAAATTTTTATCCGGTGGAAAAAAGTTACCGGTGAACGCTAATCAATGCTAAAAACAATATAAATTTAAAGCGGTGGGTGATCTTGTGTTTGGTAATAGCGATTACGAGCGATTTTAACATGTCCGACCTTGCCCAATCGCTGACCGGACAATCACACCGCTTTACCAAACGGAGTATTAGATAGCATTTTTTTTCGATGGATATGTTGCTAGGTTGTATGGTTTTTATGAGATGGCAGTCCCTTGTTTGGCTGATCTGTCGCATCCTTCGTACCGCCATTACATGTTAATGTTGAAGATAACCAACATCGTTGTAGAGAGTTCTATACAGAAACGTCTTATGGGCTTCCTGATATGAGCTTCTTTCAATCCTGGTTACGTTCTTGGTTATTTGTATGTTTTGTAGATTCATCGTTCATTTTATGTAGATGTCGTGTGGCTTAAGAGTAACAAAATTAATATATTTTCCCGAGGAAACAATACACAAAGTGGGATAAAAACATGCGAAAGAATTTGTATGGATATGGCGAGAATTATCGACATAAAGGATATTTAATGATCTCCTCACCATGCAGCCACAACAATGAATCATCAGCCAAGAAGTTGTACCGTTCTAGCCACTAATGTATCACTAGCACCGGCGAGGCATTTCCTAATATTATCTCACTATAACACCTGATGACATTCATTCGATTTTCATACCTCACCCATCGTATTTTCCTCTAAGATATTTGACTTCTTACATGATGCATGCTCATCATTAGGTTACAACTCCCATCTGATCCATGGACCTCTACTATTATGATGATCAAAGGCTAGAAGGTGGAGTTAATGTCAATAGAGAATAACATAGGCTATAGGATGAATCAATGCCAGGTCCTTTGACATTTAACACTTGTTTTTTATTCGATTAACTTCTATGGACTGTGAAGACAAGAACTACGAGGATTGTAGACATTTGGGAGTCCCCATCTAAAAGTAGATGGTGGGTTTGAATGATGGGATTATTGTTAGTCTCCATCAATAACAACCAACTCAACCTACTTTCATTAGTGATGTTGCTTCTTTTCTCTCAATTTCCACATCAACAAATGTTTCTAGCACTGATTTACCTTATTGTGCATGTCATCCGTGGCTACTAAAAGATAATAGCATGCATTTTTAACTATATAACGGCTCTTATTCATAGTACCATGTAATGAGCTCCAATGTTCTATTATGATCCTTGACCAGATGACATGGTATTATGGTGGTCTTGATAGAAATTGAAAAGAATCTTGGTTATGATTTCTAATAGCAATATACAAAATGTAGTGTTATTATGGATTGAGAGGCAAATATAGTTAGCTTTATTATTGTCTTTCTCATTGAAAATCATTTGGTCACTGCTATTAGAACCACGATACATATGTTGTTGTAAACTGGTTAGAAAAGTAAAAACATGGTCAGTCACATCTACAAAGTGGTACCTTTTTTCCTTGAAAGGTGTCAATAGTTTAGCATAGTAAAAATTTAGCATCTTGTTTGACTAAAACAAATTAGGATATATTGTGTGGGTCGTGTGTAAACATATGAGCAATACTTCTTATGTCTTATATTGAAGATTTATCTTGAGTGGCTTATTATATTTGTAATGTTATATTAGAGAGTGGAACATTTGAAATAGGACATGTATTTTTTTTTTACTTCATGGAACATTATAACAAGATGAGACTTTGATTGAAAAACTATGTCAATGCTCAAACATTATTATCTATTGGTAATACTACTTCGCCATCAATTTTCAGAATTATTACCTTAGTAGTAAACTAAATATTCCTTGGTTTTATCTTGGTGAATTATTTATAGGAAAATGTATAATATAAACTGCAATTAATAAAGAGAACTATATAATTTATTACAAGACTTAAGCAAATTATACAAATTCTCTTGTTACATTCTAAAAGATATTTTTGGAAGAAAAATGTGCAGACCTATGACGTATTGTGTTGTAGAGAAAAGTGGATGTTATTAGTTTTGCATTTGAAACAACATTCTATTCGATACCTTACATTTTTTGTTTTAAACACAAGTTTAGTTTTAAATAAATATCCATGACTAAAATTCAATACATTTTATACAATAGCACAAAAGTTTTTGTTATCATTGTCTCATAATTTATTACAAGCTATAAAATTAGATTTTGCAAGTGTATTTAGTACACATTTGATAAATATTTGTTATGTGATTGTATTCAATAATTGATCATAGAAATTGAATAATTAATTTTCATTTTAGATGATCCCAGAATACTATTTGAAGTCCATTACCCTAAGAGCATTCACTTAAGTGAGGTATCAATTGTGTTTCACTGTCTACCATTGAAAACAATATGCAAAAAAAGGCAATCTCATATATCTATTTTTTTTCTTGATGTCACAAAATTTAGAGGATAATGGTAGTGTGTGTGTAGAAAAGAAGTTGTAATTTTGTAAGAATAATGTAGAGAAAATTCAATGAATCATTGTCTTACAATAGTACCCATAAAAATATGACAATATTCATATTGTGATCCTTATTACTAGAAAAAACGTTATATTTTTATGATATTTTACCCAACCTTAGTAATATGGTTTTCTTTATAAATGGTAATCTATCAAATATTTTGAATATTTTTTCCCTTGTCAATCTATTTTACACAATACAAACATGTTTGTATAGTGGAATATTTCTATTGTATATTTGTTTTTCTACTTAATTGTATCAAATTAATATATTATTTGTACATGATCTTCACTTCACTTACTTTTACAAATATTTGAAATGGGCTCATTATTATATAATTTTTTAACAATAACTTTATATTATCATCATAATAAATACTAAACTATCAATACATTTTACTATTAAGAAGAAAATTAAACCATGCATCCATGTATATATTTCACTACAGAGATAAAATTAACACTATTGTAAAGTTTACAGTTATAATAGAAGATGATCAAATTCAATATATAATTTAAATGTAAACAAAATTTTGTAATATAATTTATTAATATGTTCACATTAACCAATAGTTGATGAGAACCTAGAGACACAACTCTTTAGTTTCTATAAAAAATACTAGCTATACTTTCATATAGATTGTTTGATATATTTTTAAAAGAAATACTATAATATCCATTATGTGTAACTTATTCATTAATGTTACATCAATGAAATAGTGGAATACACCTTAATTGTATGCGCAATATTTTACTAGAACATTGTTTTTTGTAATAAGCCAATATTAGTTTTAAGTTTTATTTTTTGCATTATTTTCTAACATGGATCTACCAAAAGAATATTTGTTTTTTAGATACTAAAATCCCAATTATAGATAGGTTTTCGTTTTTTTATTAATTCTTTTTCTATATGCAAATAGATGGATGATGTGGAGGATATTACCCCAGTGATACAATGTTAAAGGTAAATTTATAGATACTTGTTCATGGTTATGTTTCAATTACAACCTAAAAAAATATAAAACAAGGATAAGAGTGTGACACATATACTTATTTTATATTTGTGTATGTATGCACACATATGAATGTATTTGAATACATATACATAAAAATAAATGTACATATCTTATCACTCTTTAAATTATGTTAGAAAGTTTGTTAAAGGATATCAACTTGGTGACCTTCATTGTTACTGATGTTTAAAGGATGTTCTATTCACTTTTCCCTCTTTTAACAGACTCTACGTTAATGATTACATCTATTATAATTATTTTAATTGACTTACTTTATTTCATACCAGAGTCTATGATAGGATGTTACAGAAGTGGGGATTCTCTTACATCCTAAAGCTCACAACTCCTACTTGTCCTACTTAGACAAACTTTGGTGTCCTTAAACATTTCTCAATAGTAGAGTTGTACCAATATCATCAAATCCCTAATCCATGGACTTTATATCTTTGATCCTATGAGTAACTATTACTTATTGAATGTAGTATTTTGTTACTATCATTTATACATGAAAAATGCATATATAAAGGTAGATTAAATATAAGCTACGAAGATCATATACGTGTTTTATACCATTCATTTGTATTTAGTTTTTTGTAAGTATGAAAAGTCAATTGTTTCATTATACTTACTATAATGTAACCTAAAAATAAAATCAATTACATAGTTATTAAACATACAAATTCAAGTTCCAATACTCCATATTTAAGGTTTGATTTAGAAAAATTATACCAAATATAGTATTCTACAATCGTATTACTCTTCAAAGGAAGTAAAATAATTGTTGTAACCTGAGACATGATGATGATAGAGAAATATGAACATCTTCCTTTCTAATGGAAGTAGAACAAGTAACTATCCTATCGGTGAACTATCACTAACATCGGTAAAAATGTTGCCTTATATGATATCCTCCACGATTAAAATTTCATGCAATTCTTTACATTCACATAATAATGGCAGTAGTTTCACATATATAAAAAAGATATTTATTCAATATTTGAGTGTATACATTCATGAAGAGAAATTTGACTAACAAACATCAAATAGTAATGTTGAGATATACATGCATACTATTCAAAACATAATAGATGATGCTTTTCATCATTAACTAAAATAAATGTCCCAAGGAATTATAGTATGACACACACATGAAAGAATGTAAAGAGATAGAAGAATTCATGATTAACATTAAAAATAGATGTATCTAGGTAAGTAAATAAGAATGTCATTTTTCATCAACTAATTTCTAAAAACATGGATATATATATATATATATATATATATATATATATAGTCAGGCTAGAATACACTCAAGTATATTCGAAGCAGAATACGCTCAAGTAGAAAGTATATTTTCATGATGAAATATTTTTTTAGAAATCTAATCCATTGATCTTCTTAAGCATCTTGTGAATAGCTCATATATACGAGTCCATTTGGAAATTTGTAGATCATGTTATGAAGACTACAAAAGTTATGCATTTCAAATTTATTTCGTGCGTCGATTTTGTTGCCCTTAGATGAGTGACTTACACTCATCCAAATGGGCTCAAAATTCATATGTAGCCTAATTATAGTATGACAATGAAGATCAATGGTTTATATTTTACAAAAAAAATTGTCTTGATATGCAAACACAACTTGAGTGTATCGTGTGATCCGTACACTCGAGTGTATTCCAACCTCTCTCTCTCTCTCTCTCTCTCTCTCTATATATATATATATATATATATATATATATATATAAGAACACTAAAAAGAAAGATAACAAGTATAATACAATGGTGGTATACTTATTTACATAACACATAATATAATTATCACATGAATAATTTACGTCATCGTCCATAAGTAAAAAAATGTAAAAATCCTATAAGAGCTTACCATTTTCTTCACTGGATGTTGTATGATTCATAAAGACTAAACTTATCAAAATTATTATGCATAGGAGTCATGTGCAAAGCACGTGAACATACTAGTTATATTATAAGCATTAAGGTGCTTAATTTGCTTTTCTTTAAATTGAGGATAATGAAGGAGAATTAAAGGCAAGGAAGGTGTCTCGTACCCAAGGTAGTTGAGGGGGAAGAGGCGGCCACTTTATTGGGATTAATTGGATTTTTATAAGGCATTTTCTCTCTCATCAATTTCCTTATAAAAGTGCCATTTCTAAGCCCAAACCAAGGCCTTTTTCGGATTTTCTTCTTCCCCTTGCTTGCAAAACTGACCAAGGAGCTAGGGAGGAGCAGGGAGCACGTCCCCAACCTGTGGGTAAGCCCTTGACCTTCGTTCTCCATGATTTCATGGTGGAAATCGAAAATAAATTATGGATTCCTTCTTATTTCGATCTCCTCTTCAACCCTAGCCAACTTTTACAATCAAAAGCTTGAGGACGAGCCTAGGGGGAGTTGCAAGAGCTTCATCCACCATTAATGGCGTGAGCTTGGAGCTTTGGAGCTCAATTGGAGGCGGGTTTTATAACTCAAACCCTTAAACATTTCTATTGCATCAATTCTCTATGCTTTGTTGATTGATTTCTTCAATTTGATACACTCTTGTTTCTTTGCTGCAATTTCCATCAAGAACGGTTGCTGTTCTTGGTTGTTCGAAGGAAGGGGATGATGACATCATCATAGATGCTTATCCAAAGAAAATTACCAAGCAAAACCTGTGACGACACCCGCCATCATTTAAGATAACAAGTGTCATTAACAATAATAAAACATGCGGAAGCAAATCAGTTGCAGCGGATTAGCAAAAATCAGTGAAAATTAAAACCATTTGCAAAGAGATCCATTCACAGGAAAACTCTTTCATTCAGAACCAAAGTAAAACCTTACATCCTGGTTCATATATACATCTCATGTACTATTACTTCTCGAGGAATACAAACATCAACTACTCTGTCTTAACTGTACACAGGTAGTATAAAACCCTCGAGGCTTAAAGCCAAAATCTCAGATCGATCCATCAAAACATTACTCCTAGGACCCGAGAGTACAGAGACGACTCATAGGACTTTCTATATACAACTTGACAGCTCATATCCCCACCTGGGATTTACTGCTGTCCCTGCTACTGTTGCTGCTGCTCTTCCTCTGTAATAGGTTCCTTGCCTTTTCGTCGGCGGTTACCTAAAAATGTTGATCCCATGGGGGTGAGACAATATGTAAATTTCCCCAGCGAGAGATATAACTCTCCGCCAGAAACATTGTTATTGCTGATAATAGAATAACACTGAGCAGTAGAATTATATTTACTCAACAGCAGGTAAATCATTGAATAAGATATGCAGAGCAGTATTCTCTATGCAATCATTTCAATTATAACTTGATTAAGCAGCAAGTCATTCATTTAAGAAGGAATATGAAGAACATGTATATCATTTATCCAACTATGATATAATAGACCATGTATCATCAACCATTGATTCTCGCAATTCAACCCTAAGCAAATATGCTACACGGCTGATTACGTTTTACAATCATACTTATGCCCTGAGGAGATGAGGTATACCGCTCATACTCCAACCGACCACAGTTACGTAAAGCATCGGTACCACACATAGATCAATGGAAGAGCCGGATTCCCATGACCTCAACTATCTCGGTCAGTACGAGATAACATGCAGGACATCTTGTGTCTCTGCTAGATAGCTTTCCAGGGTATACTGGCAACATCGCTATTAGAGTTATAGCCCATAGCATATACTCTCTTCAGGATATGGCCCGTAGCCAATGCCCGGTATTATTTTGTGGAGTCATGGCCCGTAGCCATGCTCTTATTGGGGTATGGTCCGTAACCAATCCCATTCATAGGACATAGCCCGTAGCAATGCCTATGGGGCATAAGGATATAATTGCCCAATTACCCCCAACATATTCAAAAATATGTGTTCCGAGGAAACTCGTTTCACCATTCAGCTAATTCTGACGCTGATGGATCTGTGATCAGGGCAACTACATTATATGGTATCACTTGATTAATTAAGTACATTATCATATTCTTTTAGCATCAGCCAAGTTTCCAAACATAACTTAATAAGACAAATGATATAAAGAAAACATGTACTATTTCCATTAATCACTTCTCAGTCTTTATAAGACATGGGGATCTCAGTCCCTCATTTCAATACTGGGAATTTTCATTCCTTTGCAACTCAATGCCATAATCATATGGTTCTGGGTATTCAAACCCTTAGCTCATCATTGAGCATTATTACCACTTTTTCAGGTAATTATCACCTTCAGGTCACCTGACCAAGGTAAATATGATGCTTATTACATAAACATCTTCTCATGGCACTTATGGCCCATTACTTCTCTTATTACCTCATACTAGGCAATAAGGTATAGCATGGCACATAAGGCCCAATAAATAATGTCAATACATAAAATGTCATAGCTCATACCTGGCTATGTTCATCATCACATCATACATGCATGGTTAGTACAGATGATAATACATCAATTTCATATCAGCACCATGCAAAATAATATATAACATCATTATTCAAGGGTAACACCACTATTCCCTTACCAGGGTTAGGGTTTCCCATTTCTCATTAATTCAGACCCTCTTGAGTTAACCAACTTTATCTTGTATTAAGGTATTTCCCCTCTTAATACATTCCATCACAGAATACTCACCCTTAGCATATAATGCATAGGCCACACATTAGAATTGTCCAGCTATCTCACATGATATGGACTTATCTTAGTTTAAGGCATAACTTTATTATAAAGTTGCCTATAAACAATCGCAATGATACACCCTCAACTAGGGTTTCACAAGGATACACCCTCAACCAGGGTTCACAATGATACACCCTCCACTAGGGTTTCACAAGGATACACCCTCAACTAGGGTTTACTAACATCCTAATTAGTGATTTCACATGTAGACAACCTCTTATTAAGGTTATACATTGAATCAGCCTCAATTAGGGTTTACATCATGTATTGGGTCCATGCATTTGTTATGCATTAATGACTAGTACCATTAAAGGTATCTCCCACCTAATCACATTAGGTTTTCAAAAAGGTTTGATCAATTAGACCTTCAATAACATGAGGTATCCAATTGAATTAACCAAATTGAACCACACTCAATTCTAATCAATGGAACTTCAACCAATTGGATCATCAACTCCATCATCATTTGAATCATGGCTCACCCCCTCAATTGGGACTTCAATTATGGTCTGATCTCAATGGGATTAGGGTTTATAAACACCAATTAGAGCTTTGAAGTTGATCATCAATCATGCTACTAATTGTGTTTCAATTGATTGCATTGGACCTTCAACCATTGAATTCATGGAACCAATCATCAATTGGACCTATGCTCATACTTCAATTGAGTTTAATAGGTCAACCTTCAACTAATTTGACCCTCAATTGACCCTCAATTGGTCATCAATTAGGGCTTGATTCAATTGAATTAGGGTTTGGAATCGAAGATCCAACAACACTCATCAATGCAAGATTGGTTACTTTGAAACTATTGAACCATTATCCAAATTGGGTATGACCTGACCCCAAACGGTCTTGAGGTACTTTGTATGACCTCCAAACGGTCTTGAGACCGTTTCCCTATCATATCACTCAAATCCAAGCCATCCAATTAAGGTTTGGATCATTGGATTGATCACCAAATCAGCATTGCATTGTATAACAGCTTGGTACCTTTAGACCTTCAAACACCTAACCATACTCAACCCTAGACCTCCAAACGGTCTTGGGTGACCACCAAACGGTCTTGAGACCATTTGTATGAGCTCCAAACGGTCTTGAGACCGTTTGGCCCATCCAACCTTTGGATTCTATTGAAAAACCATCATGGATTGGTCTATCGAGTTGATCAACAGATCAGCACTACATTGCAATATGATTAGTACCTTTGGACCTTCAATAGGTCAACTATACTTGACCCCAGACCTCCAAACGGTCTTGGGGTGATCCCCAAACGGTCTTGAGACCGTTTGGGTGATCCCCAAACGGTCTTGAAACCGTTTGGGCAAATCAACCCAAAATCTCAACTTAACTCATTGGAATTTCAGCACTGTTTTCAATTAGGGTTTGCCTAATTGAATAGCCTTCAACTCATGATTCCTTGGGAGTTAATCCCTCAAATTCGGTGAGTCATTATATCAAATCATTAGGAACAGTAATCCCAAACGGAAACGCTTGGTCAACGCACTCAAATGGTCTTGAGACCGTTTTCCCAAAAAGTTCAATTAAATCAGATTGAAAATCAGCACTTAATCCAATTAGGTTTTCCTAATTGATTAGGCTTCAACTCACGATTAATTTGGAGTTAATCCCTCAAATTTGGAGGGTTATTAATAAAAATAATTATGAACAGGAATCCCAAACGGTTAACGCTTGGTCAACCATATCAAACGGTCTTAAAACCGTTTTCTCAACCAGGTCAAGTTAATCAGGTTGAAAATCAGCACATAATTCAATCCGATTGCCTAATTGATTGGCCTTCAACTCTCGATTCCTTTGGAGTTAATCCCTCAAATTTGGAGGGTTATCAGCCTACATAATTAGGAACAAAATTCCCAAACGGGAAACGCTTGGTCAACCATCTCAAACGGTATTGAAACCGTTTTCTTCAAACGGTTTCAAACCGTTTGCCCTTAAACGGTTTGCTGAAACCGCATAGCCAATCAAATTAAAACGATTTGGAGTAGCTATCAAAACGGTTTCGCTTGGTAATTTTCTTTGGATAAGCATCTAGGATGATGTCATCATCCCCTTCCTTCGAACAACCAAGAACAGCAACCGTTCTTGATGGAAATTGCAGCAAGAAACAAGAGTAAATCAAATTGAAGAAATCAATCAACAAAGCATAGAGAATTGATGCAATAGCAATGTTTAAGGGTTTAAGTTATAAAAACCGCCTCCAATTGAGCTCCAAAGCTCCAAGCTCACGCCATTAATGGTGTATGAAGCTCTTGCAACTCCCCCTAGGCTCGTCCTCAAGCTTTTGATTGCAAAAGTTGGCTAGGGTTGAAGAGGAGATCGAAATAAGAAGCAATCCATAATTTATTTTCGATTTCCACCATGAAATCAAGGAGAACGAAGGTCAAGAGCTTACCCACAGGTTGGGGTTCGTCCTCCTGGTCCTCCCTAGCTTCCTTGGTCGGTTTCCAAGCTAAGAGAAGAAGTGGGGTCGAAATAGCCTTTCATTTGGCTAGGAAAAGGCCTTTTTATAAAAATTCAATGAAAGAGAAAATGCATTATTAAAATGCATTTAATTCCAAAATTGGTGCCGCCTCTTCCCCCCTCAAATTCTCCTCAAAATCCTTAAGGACGAGGCTATCTTCATTTCCTCTTATTCCTCTCCATTATCCATGATTTAAAGAAAATCAAATTAAGCACCTTAATGCTTATTATATTAATATCCATATGTGAGTGGGTTTTCTTTTCCTTATAATAATGGTGAGTGGAATTTCACCTACTTAGGATATTTTCGTTCCTTATCTTGGCAAAGGAACGTCCATCCTTATTCAAAATCAACCCAAAACATTTTGGTTAAAAGCCCTTCAATTATTTTTATTCATTTTTGCCCTAAATCGAATTAGGGTTTCAATTAGGCATTAATCTTGATTATTTTAATATCAAGATTCTCTCTCCTCCAACTTAATTCAAATGAAGCACCCCTCTCATTTTATTTGCTATAAATGATTCCAAGAAACATTAGGGGCCTTGTTGAAGTGGTAATTTTCATGTTGAACCCTAGATTTTGGGTAAATTGCACTTTACTCCAAACCTAGGTTTTAATGCACAACATTGTCCAACAAGCTCTATCTTGGTGTCCAGGCTTGTGGAAACCATACTACTACATCATATTCATCCTTATGATGTCTCAACATCAGAGGAACATCTTGTCATATGCAATTTGCAAGTTAACCCCTCAACTTGGGTAATTTGCACTTTAGTCCAAAACAAGCAATCATTGCTTTAACATTGTTCAAACAGGACCAAAATTGAAACATCAGTTCCTCATGAGCCCTAATTACTTTTCACAAGATAAGTACAAGCATATAATCAACTTTGTTAAGCAAAACTCCTGGGGTTAGAACATAACCCAGGTCAGGGATGTTACAAATTATCCACCCCTTATAAGGATTTCGTCCCCGAAATCATCAACAAAACATTAAGAGAAAAGAGTAGGATATTTCCTCCTCAACTCCCGGATCTATTAACACAAATATGAAGCAGGATAAAGACATATCAAAATTAAAGTAATTCCATCTGACCTGTCACAACCCGAGGGTTGACTACTGCATCAGACTGGTTCATAGCATAGAGCCTAGCCGTTTCCTACTGTTGGCCCTGTGCTCTATTATTGGACGTAGAAGATCCCGCCTGGGATGCTTGTCCATGTCCTCGGGTACCACTAGAAAACTGCTTTCTCTGAGAACCTTGCTGACTTTGTCTCGGGGGTTGATTCACCACAGCATTCCCCGTTGGGCAATCCCTTGCCAGATGACCTACTAGTCCACATCGATGACAAGTTCTATTCTCTTGGTGTGGTCTAGGGGGTCCAGTTACTGACATAGAAGCTGAACTGTGAGCTTCCTTTGGTGGTGTAGGCACAGAATACCTTGGTTTCATGAAACTCCCAGCACTGTGCCCTTGAAACTGTGGGTATTCCTTCTTACCCTTAGTTTGTCGCTTCTCAACTATAGACCTCTCTATGCGTCTTATAGACTCCACAAAAGTTGCAAACCTCTCCCGGTTCTCAAGAGCAGACACCGGAGTGGTTAATTCAGCGTTCAACCCCTTCTCGAATCGTTGAATTCTTTCCTCATCATTGGATGCCATGTGCGGATAAGACCGCAACAACTCCATGAACCTAGCCTCATACTCACTAATGTTCATAGGTCCTTGTTTAATTCTCTCAAACTGGGATATCTTCTCATCTAGAAATGTCTTAGGAAAGTATCTAGTGACAAATTCACGCCTGAATTCATCCCATCCAATCACAACTCCAGGTCTTTTTCCCTCCTCAATGGTCCACCAGTGTCCATCACTCCCTCTCAGGAGATATACAGCATGCCTAACCCTCTCATCATCAGGTATCATGAGGATTCTGAAGGCTTTCTCTAATTCAGTCAACCATAGGTCAGCATCTGCTGGATCAGCTGTACCAGCATACTCTAATGCTCCTACCCTCTTCAGCCTTTCAAAGGTCTTACCGACACCATGTCTTTCATCATGGGGTGGTGCCCTGGGTGCAGGTATTGGCATTCTATCCGTCATGTGGGTCATAGCTGCCATAAACTGCCCGAACATAGTCTGAAAGGCTGGATTCCCCATATCAGCTGGGTTGAACTGGGGTTGATCAGGTATAGGTTCCTTCATGTTCTCGTCTCTTGCACCTCTTCCCGGTGCAGCTACCTGCTCTCAGCAGCGTGTTCATCGTGTGATCCAGACATCTTTAGTTCTTCTTCTCTTATATGAGCAGAAGACACTATTAGATAAACTGGAAGACACTTAGAACAGACTCAACTACCTTAATCCTATATCTCTGTAGACTCAGCGAACCTAGAGCTCTGATACCACTAAACTGTGACGACACCCGCCATCATTTAAGATAACAAGTGTCATTAACAATAATAAAACATGCGGAAGCAAATCAGTTGCAGTGGATTGGCAAAAATCAGTGAAAATTAAAACCATTTGCAAAGAGATCCATTCACAGAAAAACTCTTTCATTCAGAACCAAAGTAAAACCTTACATCCTGGTTCATATATACATCTCATGTACTATTACTTCTCGAGGAATACAAACATCAACTACTTTGTCTTAACTGTACACAGGTAGTATAAAACCCTCGAGGCTTAAAGCCAAAATCTCAGATCGATCCATCAAAACATTACTCCTAGGACCCGAGAGTACAGAGACGACTCATAAGACTTTCTATATACAACTTGACAGCTCATATCCCCACCTGGGATTTACTGTTGTCCCTGCTACTGCTGCTGCTTCTCTTCCTCTGTAATAGGTTCCTTGCCTTTTCGTCGGCGGTTACCTAAAAATGTTGATCCCATGGGGGTGAGACAATATGTAAATTTCCCCAGCGAGAGATATAACTCTCCGCCAGAAACATTGTTATTGCTGATAATAGAATAACACTGAGCAGTAGAATTATATTTACTCAACATCAGGTAAATCATTGAATAAGATATGCAGAGCAGTATTCTCTATGCAATCATTTCAATTATAACTTGATTAAGCAGCAAGTCATTCATTTAAGAAGGAATATGAAGAACATGTATATCATTTATCCAACTATGATATAATAGACCATGTATCATCAACCATTGATTCTCGCAATTCAACCCTAAGCAAATATGCTACACGGCTGATTACGTTTTACAATCATACTTATGCCCTGAGGAGATGAGGTATACCGCTCATACTCCAACCGACCACGGTTACGTAAAGCATCGTTACCACACATAGGTCAATGGAAGATCCAGATTCCCATGACCTCAACTATCTCGGTCAGTATGAGATAACATGCAGGACATCTTGTGTCTCTGCTAGATAGCTTTCCAGGGTATACTGGCAACATCGCTATTAGAGTTATAGCCCATAGCATATACTCTCTTCAGGATATGGCCCGTAGCCAATGCCCGATATTATTTTGTGGAGTCATGGCCCGTAGCCATGCTCTTATTGGGGTATGGTCCGTAACCAATCCCATTCATAGGACATAGCTCGTAGCAATGCCTATGGGGCATAAGGATATAATTGCCCAATTACCCCCAACATATTAAAAAATATGCGTTCTGAGTAAACTCGTTTCACCATTCAGCTAATTCTGACGCTGATGGATCTGTGATCAGGGCAACTACATTATATGGTATCACTTGATTAATTAAGTACATTATCATATTCTTTTAGCATCAGCCAAGTTTCCAAACATAACTTAATAAGACAAATGCTATAAAGAAAACATGTACTATTTCCATTAATCACTTCTCAGTCTTTATAAGACATGGGGATCTCAGTCCCTCATTTCAATACTGGGAATTTTCATTCCTTTGCAACTCAATGCCATAATCATATGGTTCTGGGTATTCAAACCCTTAGCTCATCATTGAGCATTATTACCACTTTTTCAAGTAATTATCACCTTCAGGTCACTTGACCAAGGTAAATATGATGCTTATTACATAAACATCTTCTCATGGCACTTAAGGCCCATTACTTCTCTTATTACCTCATACTAGGCAATAAGGTATAGCATGGCACATAAGGCCCAATAAACAATGTCAATACATAAAATGTCATAGCTCATACCTGGCTATGTTCATCATCACATCATACCTACATGGTTAGTATAGATATTCAAAGGTAACACCACTATTCCCTTACCAGGGTTAGGGTTTCCCATTTCTCATTAATTCATACCCTCTTGAGTTAACCAAATTTATCTTGTATTAAGGTATTTCCCCTCTTAATACATTCCATCACAGAATACTCACCCTTAGCATATAATGCATAGGACACACATTAGAATTGTCCAGCTATCTCACATGATATGGACTTATCTTAGTTTAAGGCATAACTTTATTATAAAGTTGCCTATAAACAATCGCAATGATACACCCTCAACTAGGGTTTCACAAGGATACACCCTCAACCAGGGTTCACAATGATACACCCTCCACTAGGGTTTCACAAGGATACACCCTCAACTAGGGTTTACTAACATCCTAATTAGTGATTTCACATGTAGACAACCTCTTATTAAGGTTATACATTGAATCAGCCTCAATTAGGGTTTACATCATGTATTGGGTCCATGCATTTGTTATGCATTAATGACTAGTACCATTAAAGGTATCTTCCACCTAATCACATTAGGTTTTCAAAAAGGCTTGATCAATTAGACCTTCAATAACATGAGGTATCCAATTGAATTAACCAAATTGAACCACACTCAATTCTAATCAATGGAACTTCAACCAATTGGATCATCAACTCCATCATCATTTGAATCATGGCTCACCCCTCAATTGGGACTTCAATTATGGTCTGATCTCAATGGGATTAGGGTTTATAAATACCAATTAGAGCTTTGAAGTTGATCATCAATCATGCTACTAATTGTGTTTCAATTGATTGCATTGGACCTTCAACCATTGAATTCATGGAACCAATCATCAATTGGACCTATGCTCATACTTCAATTGAGTTTAATAGGTCAACCTTCAACTAATTTGACCCTAAATTGACCCTCAATTGGTCATCAATTAGGGCTTGATTCAATTCAATTGAATTAGGGTTTGGAATCGAAGATCCAACAACACTCATCAATGCAAGATTGGTTACTTTGAAACTATTGAACCATTATCTAAATTGGGTATGACCTGACCCCAAACGGTCTTGAGGTCGTTTGGATGACCTCCAAACGGTCTTGAGACCGTTTTCCCATCATATCACTCAAATCCAAGCCATCCAATTAAGGTTTGGATCATTGGATTGATCACCAAATCAGCATTGCATTGTATAACAGCTTGGTACCTTTAGACCTTCAAACACCTAACCATACTCAACCCTAGACCTCCAAACGGTCTTGGGTGACCACCAAACGGTCTTGAGACCGTTTGGATGAGCTTCAAACGGTCTTGAGACCGTTTGGCCCATCCAACCTTTGGATTCTAGTGAAAAATCATCATGGATTGGTCTATTGAGTTGATCAACAGATCAGCACTACATTGCAATATGATTAGTACCTTTGTACCTTCAATTGGTCAACTATACTTGACCCCAGACCTACAAACGGTCTTGGGGTGATCCCCAAACGGTCGTGAGACCGTTTGGGTGATCCCCAAACGGTCTTGAAACCGTTTGGGCTAATCAACCCAAAATCTCAACTTAACTCATTGGAATTTCAGCACTGTTTTCAATTGGGGTTTGCCTAATTGAATAGCCTTAAACTCATGATTCCTTGGGAGTTAATCCCTCAAATTCGGTGAGTCATTAGATCACATCATTAGGAACAGTAATACCAAACGGTCAATGGTTGGTCAACGCACTCAAACGGTCTTGAGACCGTTTGCCCAAAAAGTTCAATTAAATCAGATTGAAAATCAGCACTTAATCCAATTAGGTTTCCCTAATTGATTAGGATTCAACTCACGATTACTTTGGAGTTAATCCCTAAAATTTTGAGGGTTATTAATAAACATAATTATGAACAGGAATCCCAAACGTTCAATGCTTGGTCAACCATCTCAAACGGTCTTGAAACCGTTTTCTCAACCAGGTCAAGTTAATCAGGTTGAAAATCAGCACATAATTCAATCCGATTGCCTAATTGATTGGCCTTCAACTCTTGATTCCTTTGGAATTAATCCCTAAAATTTGTAGGGTTATCAGCCTACATAATTAGGAACAAAATTCCCAAACGGTAAACGCTTGATCAACCATCTCAAACGGTCTTGAAACCGTTTTCTCCCAAACGGTTGCAAACCGTTTGCCCTTAAACGGTTTGCTGAAACCGCATAGCCAATCAAATTAAAACGATTTGGAGTAGCTATCAAAACGGTTTTGCTTGGTAATTTTCTTTGGATAAGCATCTAGGATGATGTCATCATCCCCTTCCTTCGAACAACCAAGAACAGAAACCGTTCTTGATGGAAATTGCAGCAAGAAACAAGAGTGCATCAAATTGAAGAAATCAATCAACAAAGCATAGAGAATTGATGCAATAGCAATGTTTAAGGGTTTAAGTTATAAAACCCACCTCCAATTGAGCTCCAAAGCTCCAAGATCACGCCATTAATGGTGTATGAAGCTCTTGCAACTCCCCCTAGGCTCGTCCTCAAGCTTTTGATTGCAAAAGTTGGCTAGGGTTGATGAGGAGATCGAAATAAGAAGGAATCCATAATTTATTTTCGATTTCCACCATGAAATCAAGGAGAACGAAGGTAAAGAGCTTACCCACAGGTTGGGGTTTGTCCTCCTGGTCCTCCCTAGCTTCCTTGGTCGGTTTCCAAGCTAAGAGAAGAAGTGGGGTCGAAATAGCCTTTCATTTGGCTAGGAAAAGGCCTTTTTATAAAAATTCAATGAAAGAGAAAATGCATTATTAAAATGCATTTAATTCCAAAATTGGTGCCGCCTCTTCCCCCCTCAAATTCTCCTCAAAATCCTTAAGGACGAGGCTATCTTCATTGCCTCTTATTCCTCTCCATTATCCATGATTTAAAGAAAATCAAATTAAGCACCTTAATGCTTATTATATTAATATCCATGTGAGTGGGTTTTCTTTTCCTTATAATAATGGTGAGTGGAATTTCACCTACTTAGGATATTTTCGTTCCTTATCTTGGCAAAGGAACATCCATACTTATTCAAAATCAACCCAAAACATTTTGGTTAAAAGCCCTTCAATTATTTTTATTCATTTTTGCCCTAAATCGAATTAGGGTTTCAATTAGGCATTAATCTTGATTATTTTAATATCAAGAGACTCTCTCCTCCAACTTAATTCAAATGAAGCACCCCTCTCATTTTATATGCTCTACATGATGCCAAGAAACATTAGGGACCTTGTTGAAGTGGTAATTTGCATGTTGAACCCTAGATTTTGGGTAAATTGCACTTTACTCCAAAACTAGGTTTTAATGCACAACATTGTCCAACAAGCTCTATCTTGGTGTCCAGGCTTGTGGAAACCATACTACTACATCATATTCATCCTTATGATGTCTCAACATCAGAGGAACATCTTATCATATGCAATTTGCAAGTTAACCCCTCAACTTGGGTAATTTGCACTTTAGTTCAAAACAAGCAATCATTGCTTTAACATTGTTCAAACAGGACCAAAATTGAAACATAAGTTCCTCATGAGCCCTTATTACTTTTCACAGGATAAGTACAACCATATAATCAACTTTGTTAAGCAAAACTCCTGGGGTTAGAACATAACCCATGTCAGGGATGTTACAAAACCGTTTTGATAGCTACTCCAAATCGTTTTAATTGGATTGGCTATGCGGTTTCAGCAAACCGTTTAAGGGCAAACGGTTTGAAACCGTTTGGGAGAAAACGGTTTCAAGACCATTTGAGATGGTTGACCAAGCATTGACCGTTTGGGAATTTTGTTCCTAATTATTTAGGATGATAACCCTCCACATTTGAGGGATTAACTCCAAAGGAATCGAGAGTTGAAGGACAATCAATTAGGCAATCAGATTGAATTATGTGCTGATTTTCAACCTGATTAACTTGACCTAGTTGAGAAAACGGTTTCAAGACCGTTTGATATGGTTGACAAAGCATTGACCGTTTGGGATTCCTGTTAATAATTATGTTTATTAATAACCCTCCAAATTTGAGGGATTAACTCCAAAGGAATCGTGAGTTGAAGCCTAATCAATTAGGGAAACCTAATTGGATTAAGTGCTGATTTTCAATCTGATTTAATTGAACTTTTTGGGCAAACGGTCTCAAGACCGTTTGAGTGCGTTGACCAAGCGTTGACCGTTTGGGATTACTGTTCCTAATGATGGGTTCTAATGACTCACCGAATTTGAGGGATTAAATCCTAAGGAATCATGAGTTGAAGGATATTCAATTAGGCAAACCCTAATTGAAAACAGTGCTGAAATTCCAATGAGTTAAGTTGAGATTTTGGGTTGATTAGCCCAAACGGTTTCAAGACCGTTTGGGGATCGCCCAAACGGTCTCAAGACCGTTTGGGGATCACCCCAAGACCGTTTG
Organism: Alisma plantago-aquatica; assembly: GCA_963693085.1. Taxonomy (NCBI): domain Eukaryota; kingdom Viridiplantae; phylum Streptophyta; class Magnoliopsida; order Alismatales; family Alismataceae; genus Alisma; species Alisma plantago-aquatica. The sequence continues at coordinate 252,544,162 of OY856409.1, forward strand.
GAGGTCTGGGGTCAAGTATAGTTGATCAATTGAAGGTCCAAAGGTACTAATCATATTGCAATGTAGTGCTGATCTGTTGATCAACTCGATAGACCAATCCATGATGATTTTTCACTAGAATCCAAAGGTTGGATGGGCCAAACGGTCTCAAGACCATTTTAAGCTCATCCAAAAGGTCTCAAGACCGTTTGGTGGTCACCCAAGACCGTTTGGAGGTCTAGGGTTGAGTATGGTTAGGTGTTTGAAGGTCTAAAGGTACCAAGCTGTTATACAATGCAATGCTGATTTGGTGATCAATCCAATGATCCAAACCTTAATTGGATGGCTTGGATTTGAGTGATATGATGGGAAAACGGTCTCAAGACCGTTTGGAGGTCATCCAAACGACCTCAAGACCGTTTGGGGTCAGGTCATACCCAATTTGGATAATGGTTCAATAGTTTCAAAGTAACCAATCTTGCATTCATGAGTGTTGTTGGATCTTCGATTCCAAACCCTAATTCAATTGAATCAAGCCCTAATTGATGAACAATTGAGGGTCAATTGAGGGTAAAATTAGTTGAAGGTTGACCTATTAAACTCAATTGAAGTATGAGCATAGGTCCAATTGATGACTGGTTCCATGAATTCAATGGTTGAAGGTCCAATGCAATCAATTGAAACACAATTAGTAGCATGATTGATGATCAACTTCAAAGCTCTAATTGGTGTTTATAAACCCTAATCCCATTGAGATCAGACCATAATTGAAGTCCCAATTGAGGGGTGAGCCATGATTCAAATGATGATTGAGTTGATGATCCAATTGGTTGAAGTTCCATTGATTAGAATTGAGTGTGGTTCAATTTGGTTAATTCAATTGGATACCTCATGTTATTGAAGGTATAATTGATCAAACTTTTTTGAAAACCTAATGTGATTAGGTGGGAGATACCTTTAATGGTACTAGTCATTAATGTATAACAAATGCATGGACCCAAAACATGATGTAAACCCTAATTGAGGCTGATTCAATGTATAACCTTAATAAGAGGTTGTCTACATGTGAAATCACTAATTAGGATGTTAGTAAACCCTAGTTGAGGGTGTATCCTTGTGAAACCCTAGTGGAGGGTGTATCATTGTGAACCCTGGTTGAGGGTGTAACATTGTGAAACCCTAGTGGAGGGTGTATCATTGTGAACCCTGGTTGAGGGTGTATCCTTGTGAAACCCTAGTTGAGGGTGTATCATTGCGATTGTTTATAGGCAACTTTATAATAAAGTTATGCCTTAAACTAAGATAAGTCCATATCATGTGAGATAGCTGGACAATTCTAATGTGTGGCCTATGCATTATATGCTAAGGGTGAGTATTCTGTGATGGAATGTATTAAGAGGGGAAATACCTTAATACAAGATAAAGTTGGTTAACTCAAGAGGGTCTGAATGAAAGAGAAATGGGAAACCCTAACCCTGGTAAGGTAATAGTGGTGTTACCCTTGAATAATGATGTTATATATTGTTTTGCATGGTGCTGATATGAAATTGATGTATTATCATCTGTACTAACCATGCAGGTATGATGTGATGATGAACATAGCCAGGTATGAGCTATGACATTTTATGTATTGACATTGTTTATTGGGCCTTATGTTCCATGCTATACCTTATTGCCTAGTATGAGGTAATAAGAGAAGTAATGGGCCTTAAGTGCCATGAGAAGATGTTTATGTAATAAGCATCATATTTACCTTGGTCAGGTGACCTGAAGGTGATAATTACCTGAAAAAGTGGTAATAATGCTCAATGATGAGCTAAGGTTTTGAATACCAAGAACCATATGATTATGGCATTGAGTTGCAAAGGAATGAAAATTCCCAGTATTGAAATGAGGGACTGAGATCCCCATGTCGTATAAAGACTCAGAAGTGATTAATGGAAATAGTACATGTTTTCTTTATAGCATTTGTCTTATTAAGTTATGTTTGGAAACTTGGTTGATGCTAAAAGAATATGATAATGTACTTAATTAATCAAGTGATACCATATAATGTAGTTGCCCTGATCACAGATCCATCAGCGTCAGAATTAGCTGAATGGTGAAACGAGTTTACTCGGAACGCATATTTTTGAATATGTGGGGGTAATTGGGCAATTATATCCTTATGCCCCATAGGCATTGCTACGGGCTATGTCCTATGAACGGGATTGGTTACGGACCATACCCCAATAAGAGCATGGATACCGGCCATGACTCCACAAAATAATACCGGGCATTGGCTACGGGCCATATCCTGAAGAGAGTATATGCTATGGGCTATAACTCTAATAGCGATGTTGCCAGTATACCCTGGAAAGCTATCTAGCAGAGACACAAGATGTCCTGCATGTTATCTCGTACTGACCGAGATAGTTGAGGTCATGGGAATCCGGCTCTTCCATTGACCTATGTGTGGTACCGATGCTTTACGTAACCGTGGTCGGTTGGAGTATGAGCGGTTTACCTCATCTCCTCAGGGTATAAGTGTGATTGTAAAATGTAATCACCCGTATAGCATGTTTCCTTAAGGATTGAATACGGAGATTCATTGGCTGATGTTGCATTTCTTTGTGTATTTCTTAGTAGATAATTATTAATTATGTTTCTTTATATTCTCTGCAAAGTAGATAGATGAATTACTTATCTACCTTGGGTAGATGCAATGACCTCCTTGAGAATGGAGATTATCTTATTCTGTTCTATGATGAATAATTCTGCCTGATAATGTAAAAGTAATCCCTGCTCAGTTTTAATTTGATAAACTGCAATAACAATGTTTTTGGCGGAGAGTTATATCTCTCGCAGGGGCAATTTTCAATTGTCTCACCCCCGTGGGAAACATTTTTAGGTATGCATGGAAGGCAGAGCAGAAACCCTAGAACAGGGAAAGAGAAGCAGCAACAGCAGGGACAGCAATAAGATCTCAGGTGGAAATATTGTCTGTCTAGTCATATAGATAGTATTCTTATGTGTCGTCTCTGTACTCTCAGGTCCTCGAAGTTTTAAATGTATCAATATGAGTTTTGGCTTAGTGCCTCGAGGTTTTTATACTGCCTGTGTATATTTGTTAACAGGGCAGTCAATGTTGTAATCCTTGAAAAGGAATGGTACAGGTTGTGTACTTGTGAAACATGATGAATTTAGAATACTTTGGTTCATGGTTAAAGAGTTTTCCTATGAATGGATCTCTTTGCAAAAAGTTTTAAATTTTCAGTGATTTTCAGTAATCCGCTGCAAATAATTCGCTTCCGCATTAGTTAATCCTGTTTTCGCGAGACGGTCGTTACAATTTAGTGGTATCAGAGCTCTAGGTTCGTTGAGTCTACAGAGACATAGGACTAAGTTGTTGAGTCTGTGTTAGTGTCCTCCAGTTTACCCTATAATGTTTTCTGCTTGTGCAGAGAAAGGGTAAAGTTTAAAATGACTGGAGGGCACAATGAACACATTGCTTAGGGCAATGTTGTTGCACCAAGAAGAGGTGCAAGGGATCATGCAAGAATAGAATGAGTGCCTGAGAATCCCCATTAAGACCTGATCAGGATAGAGAATCCTATGATCATGCTCTTATTGGGAAGATTAGGGCAACAGTAATGCATATGAGTGGACTGGATGCTAGGCTTACAACCTAGGTTATCAGTCCTTAATACAGAAAGCTTGAGCTTTAAATGAGTTCCTAAATGACTTAGTCATGTTGGAACAAGGGAAAATATGGAAAAGATTAACTTATAGCAAGAAAGTGGACTCTGCTATGAGTTCAGACAGATAATAAATATGTGATGGTAGTGCCCAAGAAGGGGCAATAAGATGAGAAGTAGGGAATGGTCTCTATAATTCTAGAGACATTTGCCTAATGGTTTTAAAAAGCCAAGTTTTTGGTACTAATAGTGCAATAAATGCCTAGTGTACCAGGGAAGTAGCCACTAAGTAAGTGCAAAGGTCTTAACCTTTCACCTGTAAGATTCTATGGCTTAGTTTTTGCTTCAGTAATAAGACTAGTAAGACCATGATATGAGTACAAGGTATGTTATAAATGTGTACATGTTGAGTACACTAAACCCTTTTTGTTATAAAAAGGAGGATTGTTGATATTGTTTTCCCCATTGGTTGCTATATAGGGATGAAATGATGAGAACTAGAATTTGAATTCTGTTCAGTATTCTTTTAAATGCTCTATATTGATCTTACCTCCATGAAAGAGGAAGAGGTATAGAAGAGATGCCTGGATAAAATCCAGGGATGTTAAATCTTATGTTATGGTAATATGAAAAGAAAGGAATATGATAGCATGTAAGTGCATACTACTTGATCTCAGTACTTGTAAACCCTGATCAGGTGTACAACTATTGATGATAAAGTGAGTATGGAAACTCTTAGATTGATATATTTTTTATTGCCCTGATCAAGCAATCATTCTGATACAATCTAAAGAGTATCATGAAATTGGAAATATGATATGGATAAATGTATCATATCTTAAGAACAAGAAAGAAGGATCTGATAGGAATTCAGATCAGTATGTGTATATGAGGAAGTAAAAGTATGACCCTCATATGATGAGAAAGAGAACAAGGTAGGTGATCCCTGTTCTATAAAGTTGTAAATATGATAAAAGAAAGATGAGAATATAATGTGTTTTCAACACATGCGACTGATACTAAGGTAAGAGATTCTAGTATCTGAGAATTATCAGATGGTTTAGATTGGCTACCTGGAATGGTCAACTATGAAATCAGTCTGATTATATAAAATTATATGAACATCATATGTTAGGGGTTTATGCTTTGCATAAACATAACAACTAAATATGTCTTTAAGATAAGTTCTCATTTGACTCTATGAGAATATTGTGTGAAGGAACTTTGTGCTGATCAAAGTTCTATGATGTCTATGTAACAATGAGGTGTTATGAAGAGACATGATGATATGATGAATGAATAATATCTATTCCCTTTATCTGGGATTTCGGGGACGAAATCCTTGTTAGGGGTTTATAATTTGTAACATCCCTGACCTGGGTTATGCTTTAACCCTAGGTGTTTTGATTAAGAAATATGATTATATGCTTAATCTCATCTTGTGAAAAGTAATTAAGGCTCAAAAGGAACCTATGTTTCAATTTTGGTCCTGTTTGAACAATGTTGAAGCAATGTTTGTTTATTTTGGACTAAAGTGCAAATTACCCAAGTTGAGGGGTTAAATTGCAAATGTTGCATGATAAGATGTTCCTCTGATGTTGATACATCATAAGAATGAATATGATGTAGTGGTATGGTTTCCACAAGCTTGGACACCAAGATTAAGCTTGTAAAGCAATCCTTGTGCATTAAAACCTAGTTTTGGTGTAATGTGCAATTTACCCGAAATCTAGGGTTCAATATGCAAATTACCACTTCAATATGGTCCTTAATGTTTCTTGGCATCATGTAGAGCAAATAAAATGAGAGGGACTCCTCATTTGAATTAAGTTGTAGGAGAGAGAATCTTGACATTAAAATAATCAAGAATAATGCCTATTTGAAACCCTAATTCGATTTAGGACAAAAATGAATAAAAATAATTGAAGGGCTTTCAACCAAAATGTTTTGGGTTGATTTTTAATAAGTATGGACGTTCCTTTAACAAGATAAGGAACGAAAATATCTTAAGTAGGTGAAATTCCACTCACCTTTTTATAAAGAAAAGTAATATCCACTCACATGTGGGATATTATATTATAAGCATTAAGGTGCTTAATTTGCTTTTCTTTAAATTGAGGATAATGAAGGAGAATTAAAGGCAAGGAAGGTGCCTCGTACCCAAGGTAGTTGAGGGGGAAGAGGCGGCCACTTTATTGGGATTAATTGGATTTTTATAAGGCATTTTCTCTCTCATCAATTTCCTTATAAAAGTGCCATTTCTAAGCCCAAACCAAGGCCTTTTTTGGATTTTCTTCTTCCCCTTTCTTGCAAAACCGACCAAGGAGCTAGGGATGAGCAGGAAGCACGTACCCAACCTGTGGGTAAGCCCTTGATCTTCGTTCTCCATGATTTCATGGTGGAAATCGAAAATAAATTATGGATTCCTTCTTATTTCGATCTCCTCTTCAACCCTAGCCAACTTTTACAATCAAAAGCTTGAGGACGAGCCTAGGGGGAGTTGAAAGAGCTTCATCCACCATTAATGGCGTGAGCTTGGAGCTTTGGATCTCAATTGGAGGCGGGTTTTATAACTCAAACCCTTAAACATTGCTATTGCATCAATTCTCTATGCTTTGTTGATTGATTTCTTCAATTTGATACACTCTTGTTTCTTTGCTGCAATTTCCATCAAGAACGGTTGCTGTTCTTGGTTGTTCGAAGGAAGGGGATGATGACATCATCCTAGATGCTTATCCAAAGAAAATTACCAAGCAAAACCGTTTTGATAGCTACTCCAAATCGTTTTAATTGGATTGGCTATGCGGTTTCAGCAAACCGTTTAAGGGCAAACGGTTTGAAACCGTTTGGGAGCAAACGGTTTCAAGACCATTTGAGATGGTTGACCAAGCATTGACCGTTTGGGAATTTTGTTCTTAATTATGTAGGATGATAACCCTCTAAATTTGAGGGATTAACTCCAAAGGAATCGAGAGTTGAAGGCCAATCAATTAGGCAATCGGATTGCATTATGTGCTGATTTTCAACCTGATTAACTTGACCTGGTTGAGCAAACGGTTTCAATACCATTTGAGATGGTTGACCAAGCGTTGACCGTTTGGGATTCCTGTTCATAATTATGTTTATTAATAACCCTCCATATTTGAGGGATTAACTCCAAAGGAATCGTGAGTTGAAGCCTAATAAATTAGGGAAACCTAATTGGATTAAGTGCTGATTTTCAATCTGATTTAATTGAACTTTTTGGGAAAACGGTCTCAAGACCGTTTGAGTGCGTTGACCAAGCGTTTACCGTTTGTGATTACTGTTCCTAATGATGTGTTCTAATGACTCACCGAATTTGAGGGATTAACACCCAAGGAATCATGAGTTGAAGGCTATTCAATTAGGCAAACCCTAATTGAAAACAGTGCTGAAATTCCAATGAGTTAAGTTGAGATTTTGGGTTGATTAGCCCAAACGGTTTCAAGACCGTTTGGGGATCACCCAAACGGTCTCAAGACCGTTTGGGGATCACCCCAAGACCGTTTGGAGGTCTGGGGTCAAGTATAGTTGACCAATTGAAGGTCCAAAGGTACTAATCATATTGCAATGTAGTGTTGATCTGTTGATCAACTCGATAGACCAATCCATGATGATTTTTCACTAGAATTCAAAGGTTGGATGGGCCAAACGGTCTCAAGACCGTTTGGAGCTCATACAAACGGTCTCAAGACCGTTTGGTGGTCACCCAAGACCGTTTGGAGTTCTAGGTTTGAGTATGGTTAGGTGTTTGAAGGTCTAAAGGTACCAAGCTATTATACAATGCAATGCTGATTTGGTGATCAATCCAATGATCCAAACCTTAATTGGATGGCTTGGATTTGCGTGATATGATGGGCAAACGGTCTCAAGACCGTTTGGAGGTCATCCAAACGACCTAAAGACCGTTTGGGTTCAGGTCATACCCAATTTGGATAATGGTTCAATAGTTTCAAAGTAACCAATCTTGCATTGATGAGTGTTGTTGGATCTTCGATTCCAAACCCTAATTCAATTGAATCAAGCCCTAATTGATGACCAATTGAGGGTCAATTGAGGGTCAAATTATTTGAAGTTTGACCTATTAAACTCAATTGAAGTATGAGCATAGGTCCAATTGATGACTGGTTCCATGAATTCAATGGTTGAAGGTCCAATGCAATCAATTGAAACACAATTAGTAGCATGATTGATGATCAACTTCAAAGCTCTAATTGGTGTTTATAAACCCTAATCCCATTGAGATCAGACCATAATTGAATTCCCAATTGAGGGGTGAGCCATGATTCAAATGATGATTGAGTTGATGATCCAATTGGTTGAAGTTCCATTGATTAGAATTGAGTGTGGTTCAATTTGGTTAATTCAATTGGATACCTCATGTTATTGAAGGTCTAATTGATCAAACCTTTTTGAAAACCTAATGTGATTAGGTGGGAGATACCTTTAATGGTACTAGTCATTAATGCATAACAAATGCATGGACCCAAAACATGATGTAAACCCTAATTGAGGCTGATTCAATGTATAACCTTAATAAGAGGTTGTCTACATGTGAAATCACTAATTAGGATGTTAGTAAACCCTAGTTGAGGGTGTATCCTTGTGAAACCCTAGTGGAGGGTGTATCATTGTGAACCCTGGTTGAGGGTGTAACATTGTGAAACCCTAGTGGAGGGTGTATCATTGTGAACCCTGGTTGAGGGTGTATCCTTGTGAAACCCTAGTTGAGGGTGTATAGTTGCGATTGTTTATAGGCAACTTTATAATAAAGTTATGCCTTAAACTAAGATAAGTCCATATCATGTGAGATAGATGGACAATTCTAATGTGTGGCCTATGCATTATATGCTAAGGGTGAGTATTCTGTGATGGAATGTATTAAGAGGGGAAATACCTTAATACAAGATAAAGTTGGTTAACTCAAGAGGGTCTGAATTAATGAGAAATGGGAAACCCTAACCCTGGTAAGGGAATAGTGGTGTTACCCTTGAATAATGATGTTATATATTGTTTCGCATGGTGCTGATATGAAATTGATGTATTATCATCTGTACTAACCATGCAGGTATGATGTGATGATGAACATTGCCAGGTATGAGCTATGACATTTTATGTATTGACATTGTTTATTGGGCCTTATGTGCCATGCTATACCTTATTGCCTAGTATGAGGTAATAAGAGAAGTAATGGGCTTTAAGTTCCATGAGAAGATGTTTATGTAATAAGCATCATATTTACCTTGGTCAGGTGACCTGAAGGTGATAATTACCTGAAAAAGTGGTAATAATGCTCAATGATGAGCTAAGGTTTTGAATACCCAGAACCATATGATTATGGCAATGAGTTGCAAAGGAATGAAAATTCCCAGTATTGAAATGAGGGACTGAGATCCCCATGTCTTATAAAGACTGAGAAGTGATTAATGGAAATAGTACATGTTTTCTTTATAGCATTTGTCTTATTAAGTTATGTTTGGAAACTTGGCTGATGCTAAAAGAATATGATAATGTACTTAATTAATCAAGTGATACCATATAATGTAGTTTCCCTGATCACAGATCCATCAGCGTCAGAATTAGCTGAATGGTGAAACGAGTTTACTCAGAACGCATATTTTTGAATATGTGGGGGTAATTGGGCAATTATATCCTTATGCCCCATAGGCATTGCTACAGGCTATGTCCTATGAACGGGATTGGTTACGGACCATACCCCAATAAGAGCATGGCTACGGGCCATTACTCCACAAAATAATACCGAGCATTGGCTATGGGCCATATCTTGAAGAGAGTATATGCTATGGGCTATAACTCTAATAGCGATGTTGCCAGTATACCTTGGAAAGCTATCTAGCAGAGACACAAGATGTCCTGCATGTTATCTCGTACTGACCGAGATAGTTGAGGTCATGGGAATCCGGCTCTTCCATTGACCTATGTGTGGTACCGATGCTTTACGTAACCGTGGTCGGTTGGAGTATGAGCGGTATACCTCATCTCCTCAGGGCATAAGTGTGATTGTAAAATGTAATCAGCCGTATAGCATGTTTGCTTAAGGATTGAATACGGAGATTCATTGGCTGATGTTGCATTTCTTTGTGCATTTCTTAGTAGATAAATGTTAATTATGTTTCTTTATATTCTCTGCAAAGTAGACAGATGAATTACTTATCTACCTTGGGTAGATGCAATGACCTCCTTGAGAATGGAGATTATCTTATTATGTTCTATGATGAATAATTTTGCCTGATAATGTAAAAGTAACCCCTGCTCAGTTTTAATTTGATAAACTGCAATAACAATGTTTTTGGCGGAGAGTTATATCTCTCGCTGGGGAAATTTTCAATTGTCTCACCCCCGTGGGAAACATTTTTAGGTATGCATGGAAGGCAGAGCAGAAACCCTAGAACAGGGAAAGAGCAGCAGCAACAGCAGGGACAACAATAAGATGTCAGGTGGAAATATTGTCTGTCTAGTCATATAGATAGTAGTCTTATGTGTCGTCTCTGTACTCTCAGGTCCTCGAAGTTTTAAATGTATCAATATGAGTTTTGGCTTAGTGCCTCGAAGTTTTTATACTGCCTGTGTATATTTGTTAACAGGGCAGTCAATGTTGTAATCCTTGAAAAGGAATGGTACAGGTTGTGTACTTGTGAAACATGATGAATTTGGAATACTTTGGTTCATGGTTAAAGAGTTTTCCTATGAATGGATCTCTTTGCAAAAAGTTTTAAATTTTCAGTGATTTTCAGTAATCCGCTGCAAATAATTCGCTTCCGCATTAGTTAATCTTGTTTTCGCAAGACGGTCATTACACTATCAAATACTAAGATTGCAAATACATAGTATTATTTGAGAATTGAAAATAACTAGTTGTTTGAAATACTCTCAACATGAAACTACAACCCTCCTTGAATGAAAGACATGCATTCTTGATTATTTTTGCGTAAAAATGTTGTAAGCCACAACTGAAACATTTTTTTGAAGGTAAAGGTCATAACATATATTTAAAAAAATAAAGCAAGCAAACACCTGCTTTGGCGAGTCGTACATGATGTGAATACGAAAGAAAATGTTTTGTTGGGTGAAGAAAATGAGTGATGTTTAAATGGTTTGGGAGGAGGCACCCCTTAACAAGCCTCTTGTAGCACTAATCCATAAATGTTTCTGAGAAAAGTGTAGCTACTGGACAGAATAGTATCACTGATGTTTTTGCAGCAAATTGACTCTCGTTTCATCATCCACCATGGCCTTCAGGTCGCAGAGAAAACGTGCTTCAGATTCACCTTCTTCGGAGTCCTCCTTCCCATCTAGGACTTGTTTACCTGCACATTGAGAGCAAGTGAAGGTCGACATCTATTTGTGAGATAATATTTTGCCTCGTTTTCAGAGTGTTGTTGAAGATTATGTTGTTTCTCTCAAGCCAAAGGTTCCAGCTGATGATGATGAAGATGTTGTTTCCCCTGAAGGAGTTGTAGTGTCTGTTTGGTGTAATATGAAGGGGAAAGGTAGCTGATTGGAGTTCTAACTAGTACAACTGAAACATTATGTACGTTACTTTTATGTGTTTATGTATCCATTATAACAATTGTAGAAGGGATAGAATGTTGGATATAATTATTTCGATTGTTACATGCATCATAAATATTTGCAATATTAATTAACAATTTCAGGCCAGATCTAGATAAGAAATAAATAGAATAAATAGAGTAGGATAATAGAAAATAAAAAACATTAAGAGCTATACACCAATTCAACCATTAAGCAACATGATATAATAATTAAAGAAATTAGTGAATCACAGTCCTCGTGGATGAGTGTCATTCTTCTAGTTGATTCGGTCATGAACTTGAAGAAGAAGAACATCATTGACGACCAATAGAGTATACTACCAGTGCAGCCCAACGATCACAGACACCATCACCCAACATATTGCGCCTATGAAAGAAGGAAGGATTTACATGATTTACACAAGAGAAGAATCTCAACGAGGTACTCCTGGAGCAATGACATAGGAAAGGCAAGTTTTGGGTCAAGGGTTTTCTAACACATGAACAACAACAGATGATTTCAAGATATTTTTTAATTTTGATGAACTTTAATGACAATAGACTAACCCTCTCAGTGCCCCACTTCCTATTTCTAGTAATACACAATAACACATCACTCTTGTACATATAAAGGTAAAATGAGGAGTTCCTTTCTAATTAAGAGGGAAAGCAAGGAGTCTCTTATCAATTAAGAAGGAAAATGAGGAGTCTCTTTCTAATTAATAAGGAAAACCCAGGAGTTCCTTTCCAATTAAGAAGGAAAACAAGGAGTCTCTTTCCAATCAATAAAGAAAAAAGGAATCCATTTTCAATTCAGAAAGAATTAAGTAAACAATCAATTAATTAACCAAACAATTATCTTTTTGTGCAAGAAAGGAGATGAAAAAAATGAAGTTAATTTCCTAGTCCTATTCCTAGTTTGCATAAAAGAATAAAATACCTTTTACTCCATCCTCCTTGTGTACTAGATGCACCTACATTGGGATTAACCCGTGTATATAAATGACATACATCTATTATATCCAACAATCCCCCACAAAATCCAATGTGTAGTGTGTCCTACCACTCACTCCTCCATTATATGGTTTCAAAAGGTACACTTCAGTTTGAACATGCCTGAGTTATCCAACTTTGAATCCTACAGGAACTAGGTGAATGTAAGTCTTGAACCTAAAGCTCAGGTGGAAGCGTATCAGTTGGTAACAACACAATAAAGACATAGTAGAAAAGAAATATGATGCATTAAGTTCATGCATAAAAAACATGTCATGATTGATACCAGGAATCAACCCAACTCCCCTGTTGCATCCTACACAACATTAATCATTTAGTTGGAGTCTTCAAGGATGTACTATTAGCATCCTGTCATAAGACTAGAAACCATTCAAAGACTAATCTCTTACTAACTTCTAGTCATGACACGAATAGGTTTCCCTGGGGTTAGACACAGATACAAGAAGCATCAATGAAAATTTATTGTGTCATATATTTCACCCAACAACTTGTTATTACCACATTAAATCCAATTTGTGGGATCTCCACTCTTTTGGGTTGGGTTGCTAATGTCTACAAATCTAAAGGGGTTTCAGTCCCATCCCCAATCTGGATTATCAACTTATGCCAAGTTTAAAATTTTAGTCAAATGAACATATTTATTATCTTTGGTACCCACATAGTCCACAACCGCGATCCCATTAGACACAAATTCCCTTATTGAATTGAGTCTGTCTTAAATGTTTCTGCACTATTTTTTGTTTGTACTTGGAACTCATTATCTTAGCAATGGTTGTAGTGATGTGACAATTAATTGAAATTGTAGGAAGAGGCTTCTTTACCATAGGTAGATCGGGCATAAGTTCATGTAGCCATTCAACTTCCAATCCAATTTCATTTAAAGCATACAACTCAGCCTTAAAAGTAGAATGAAACAATATGGTCTATTTTTAAAACCTCTAGCCAACAACACCTCCTTCCAACATGATTAAATATCCTGAGACACCATTACTCCCAAATTTCATGGCAAACTGACTTGCATTACTATATCCTTTGACTATAGAAGGATGTATGCCATAAAGCAGCCCAAGGGAATAAGCTCTCTTGACATAACTGAATAATTTGTTAAGAGATTCCCAGTGGGTCTTGTCAGGACAACTAGTGTATCTACTTAACTTGCTCAGAGAAAATGCTATGTCTGGTTGTGTGCAATTCATAAGATACATGAAACTTCTGATAATTCGAAAGTATTATAATTGAGATACTAGAATTCTAAAATTATTCTTGGAAAAGGCCTTGGATGAATCGTATGAAGTCTTAACATGTTAACATGATGTGTACTCAAACTCTCCAATACCTTCTCAACATAGTGAGATTTTTAGAGAGTTATACCATCAATAGACCTTATGCTTATAAGCCCTAAAATCACATCAGCAACACCCATATCTTTTATCTCAAACTTTCTACACTAGAATGACTTTGTCTTGTTTACTACTTTCATATAAGAACCAAAAAGTAGGATAATGTCTACATATAAGCATAAAAAAATGAATCTATCATTGACAATTTTGTAGTGAATATACTAATCAAAACCATTAGAAATAATGCCAAATTATGATATCACAGTTTCAAACTTCTCATGTTATTGTTTAAAGTCTTAACAAGGTTACACACTTTGGGATCATTCCCACAACCCACAATCCCTTATGTTGTTCCATATATATCTCCTCTTGATGATCATCGTGTAAGAATGTGATTATCACATCCATTTGATGGAACTAGAGATTATAAATGGAAGCCAATTCTATAATCACTGAGATTGTAGTCATACTGTAATAGGTACAAAAAACAATATATTCCTTCCCTTTGTGTAACCTTTAGCAACCAATCTAGATTTATACTTATTGATTATTTGGACCACATTAAGTTTCTTCCTAAAGATCCATTTGCATCCAATTGCATAACAACCAAGAGGTAAATCCGCTAATTCCCAAGTTCCAATTGAGAGAACAGATTGGATTTCATCAATAACAACTTCATTCTAAAACTTTGCTTCATAGAGTGCATAGCTTGTTTAAAAGATACATGATCATCCTCAATATTGTAAGTGAGAAATTCATTTCCAAAATCCTTGGATGTCCTTGACCGTTTACTTCTCCTTGGTTCAACCATTTCTTCAGAATTATCACATTCATAAATAATTTGTTCTTAGTAACCCCTCACATTTGTCTTCCTTTGCACATGCTCAAGAATGGAACCTTTAGTGACTGAATCCTCTTGAGAAGATGTAACATTCTTGGATTTGAGGCCTTAGATAAAACAATCTTAAAAAGAATGATTGGACTACCCATATCACTAAGGTGTACATCCTTTTCAGGGAGCCCATCACTAAGAACTCCACAATTAAGTGTGCTCATCTTGGAGTACAATCGGGATAGGTGACCAGTCAAGAAGTTGATCCTTGCTTGCGTGTGAGTGAGGAAAAAGTGCAGTTAAGGCCAATGGTGGTTTGTGGGGCCAATCATTAGAACTCTACTAGAGCCTTGGGAAGTGAGCCCATGTGTTACAAATGGTATCCGAGCTATAACCTCTCTAATAGGTGGGGCCCACATGGGCATGTGACATGCTAGTTTCAAGTCGTGCGGTCCAAGAATGTTGAAAATGGTTGTTCATGGTGATGCAGCCACCCTTACACTGGTAACCCTGATCAAGAGTTGGGTGTTCATGGGCCATTTTGGGTCAGCATTGGAATGGAGAAATACTATGAGGCCATATGGTTGACCCTTGAATGAGGATGTCAAGAGTTTAAGTGGGGAATACTGTAGCATCCCAAGATTTGAGGACTCGAATAAGATAATTTTAAAAGGAATAATTGAACTACCCATATCATCAATATGCACCTCCTTTATCAGGGATCGTTTCACATAAAATTCTATAGTTAAACATGCTCAGATTAGAGTAGTACTAGGATGGGTGACCAGTCGAGAAGTTGATCCCAACTTATGTGTTAGTGATGAAAAAGCACATTGTTAATGCCAGTGGTGGTTTGTGGGGCCAGTCATCATTCCTAAAACTCTATTAGATTCTTGGGAAGTGGGCCCTTGTGTTACAAAATTGTAATGTCCCTATATTTGAGGCCACAAATAAAATGACCTTAAAAGGAAAGATTGGACTATCCATATCACCAAGGTGCACCACCTTTCTTAGGGAGCAAAACACTAAGAATTCCATAGTTAGTCATGCTCAGGTTGGAGTAGTACTAGGATGGGTGACCAGTTGGGAAGTTGATCCCATGCTATTTGTGAACGAGGACAAAGCACACTATTGAGGCTAGTGGTAGTTTGCGGGGCCAATCGTCATTCTTAAAACATAGTAAAGTCTTGAGCGGTGGGCCCGAGCATTATAAATGGCATTAGAGACATAACCCCTCGAGTAGGTTGGACCCACATGGCATGTGGCATGCTAGTCTTGAGTCATGTGGTCCATGCATGTTGGAAAGGGTTGTCCATGGTGATGTAGCCATCCTTGTGCTGGTAGTCGTGATAGGGAGTTGGGTGTCCATGAGACATTCTAGGTCTGCACTGAAATGGGGAATTACTATGAGGCCATATTGTTGATCCTTGATGAGGCCATATAAGTCTCAAGATTTGAGGCCTCAGATAATATGATCTTAAAAGGAATGAAAAGATTATCCATATCACCAAGGTACACCTTCTTTTTAGGGAATCAATCACTAAGAACTCCATAGTTAAGCATGCTCATCTTAGAGTAGTACTATAATGGATAACCAATAACTCTACTAGATCCTTGGACAGTGCACCCGAGGGTTACAAATACTTTTTTGGGCATACCAAATTTCATTGGAAACACATCCTCAAAGAATGTAGCATCACATAGTTTCACAATTGCATTGACATCAATGGTTGAGATTTTTGATTTTACAATAAAGAATATGTAGGTATAACTTGTCTCTACATGACCCAAGAAGATGGAATCAACCATTTTTGGTCCCAATTCTTCCTTTTGTGTTCAGGGATAAGTACCTTAGCAAGGCACCCCCACACTCGAAGTTATTTAAAACTCAGTTTTCTCCCTCTACTTTGCTCAAATAGACTAGTTTCTTTATATTTGTGGGGAACTCTATTCAGAATAAGGCAAACCATATTCAAAGCTTCCCCTGACATAAAGTTGAGTATACTTGAGATATAGATTAAGGTATTAACTATATCTATTAGGGTTCAATTCCTATGTTCTGCAATCCCATTGTATTATAGTGAGTAAGGAGTGGTAACCTCATGAGCTACACCATAGAGTTGACAAAATTCCAAGAACAAATTCAAGGTGTACTCTCCTCCCCTATTAGATCTTAATTATTTAAGTATTTTAGTAGTTTGAGTTTTAACTTCTTTCATAAAGATTTTGAATTTTCTAATGCCTCATATTTAATTTAAAATAAATATACATAACAATATCTACTTGAATCATCAATAGAAGTTATGAAATAATGTTTTGATCTCTAGTAGAAATCCTATTAAACTCACATATATTGATGTGTACTAAATCAAAGATTTCTAAATTCCTATTCACTGAATAAAAAGGCTTTCTAGGCACTTTAGCTTGCACACAAATTTCACATATACTAACACTGATGTCATATTTAGAAATTGAATCTAGATTCATCATTTGTTTCATTGAGACAAAATTAACATGTCCCAAACCAATATGTCATACGTCAGAAGACACAATATTCATGCAAACAAAACTACTTTCATTTATATATAAAATTGAATTTGAAACATGTTCAACAAGAATCTTAAATAGGTTCTCCATGTCACATAAATATCTCTTTCCAAAAAAGAGAGTCACTAATGTGTGTAATATAGTTGTTGGTATGTATGCCCAGAGAGAAAATCATATGATGATTGGGATATGGCATTAGATACTTGATTTGATAATAATAAAGGCAATCTTCCAATTTATTTTGTATATTCAGTTATAAGATAATGAATTACATAATAAATGTCTAGAGAATGATATTACTCAATGACTTATGTCTTCAAGTAAGTGAAGTGGAAGAATGAGATCATACAGATGTTAAGAGTATATACATTCTCATTATGTCCCTGATCGATTATTATTGTGGAAGGTTGATAGACAACAAAACACATAAGATCAGAGTGTGAGTTGGTTGATGGCTAAATCTGATTAGTCATGATATGGAAATATCAAACCAAGCACACAGATACATGTTAGAGAGTAGTGTATCAAACTGACCCACTGTGAGACTGACACATGGAAGCCATCATCATGGAAGTCATAGTCATCTCTCACAGTGATGGTGGTGGTTGTGGTTCTTAGACCTGAAATCACAACATTCATCACATGTTGTTGGGTACACTTTGACATCAACGAACACAGTCCTGAAACATGAGTTGTTATAACGATGATGATTGGGTGACTTTGACACATGAGGATTGATTGTGAGTGATAGATATGGGATTTGTCCCTCCTATATGGAGTATGATATCCTATGCCTCATGATTAGGAAGTCTGAGAAAAGTATGGCCATACACATGGGAGTCAATATCTTGAGCTCACATATATCTCATACAGTCTTCTCTGGTTCGAGAAATAAGATTGAATAATAATAAGGATGACTACTCCATGCCTCTAGTTCAATATTGATATCAGTGACAAAGGAACTATACATACACTATAACACCATACATAGATTGTAGGTTGAAGCTACTCCCAAACTTTCCATTCACTTGGGTACCATTGATGTGCGACTAGGCACCACTCTTTGCTTGTGATGTCATAAGCTAGTTATGGACATTCACTGCCAACGTGATATGGGACCTATAGGGTCACACACATAGGAACTCATTTAGAAGAGGAGTTTGATCTTGAATGATAACTAAATCGATTACTAAAGTGTTTATGTATTTCAATTCACACAATAGATCAGCTGACTAGACTGCCAAACGATCAGTTCAAGTGTTGAGACTGGTGTTTGGAGTGTCAGGCTGATTGTATTGTACATTGGTTGGAATTCTGTCTGACCTGGATTGTGAGACGCCCATCTCACTTGTGTGAAATGGCCGTCTGGCTTGGTGTGAGATGCCCATCTCAGTAACACCAAACGGCCATTTGGTTTGGTGTGAAACGCCTGACTTAGTTGTGCCAAACGTCAGTTTCAGGGGTACCTTAAGTTGAGTACTGATTAGAATTGAATTGCCAACATATGTGCATAACTAGAAGGTGTGCAATGGTCATTTTTCTTAGCAAAATGACCGTCTCACGCGTGAGCCAACCATTTCTTCACACGCAGGTTGTGAAACTTCCAGAAAAGTTGTGAAAATTCAAGATCTACTTGTCGTTTCCACTCCCGCTTTAGTCCCGCATTGGTTGGGGACTGGGAACCCTAACCCTAAACCCTCCTATATATAGAGGGATACTGGGGGCTTCCCATAACACAACTACTACTCAGACAATTGAGAATCAGTTACTCTAACAATTGTTGTCCTCTCTGGTTGTGATAACCACGAGAGCCCAGGCACGTCCTACCTGACTAGAGAGAGATAGCCACGTGAGAGAAACAACTGAGGATTATTGTTGTGGGAGAACATGTTGGTGACTAGTACACCAACAGGAGGGGAAACTCATTCCTATCCATTTTCGTAGGATGACAAGAGTTCTAGTTAGTTCGTGTGGACTACTCTAGAGGCAGGAGTCTGTTGGTTGCTGCTAGGAGGGTAACGTTAAGTCACAGTCCATGGCGAGATCTGAGGAGCCACTGTAGGAGTTGTTCAAGTCTGTTATCTATGGAGGAGCAGTTAGACGAGTCTGAGTGTGACTAGGATCTGCACAACCACTATCCAAGATGGAGTGTACATCTACATCGACAAGGATTATCGCTGGACTTGGTCCAGGACTAGGTATATCTTTGTGAAACCATCCTTTCCATTACATAGTTATTGACACGATCAACTGGTTAATGGGAAATGCATTTCCTACCTGATGTCGTATTTCCCTACAATGGCATTTCACATTTATGATCTATTCTAAAACCATCAGTAATAAGAATTTCACCACTAAAGATATTGTGTCGAATGGATGAAACATGTCTAAATATATGATGTGCCAAAACCTTCTTCTAAGAAAACTTCAAGTCCACTCGTCCTTTGTCTTTGACTTCTATATAGCTTGAGTCTTCTAAAGTCATAGATAGCCCTCTTGAGGCCTGGTAAGACACAAACAAGGACTTGTCAGCACATACATGTACATTAGGCCCAGTATCAATGACCTATAAAGTGGTTCAAAAAATTGAAATTTTTTAAGGTTTTATAGACATATACCCGTCATTGAGGTTCAAGGAAGTAGTCATCATATTGACTACAACATCCTTATTTGTAGACACGATAGAGTTCTTTGCCTTCTTCAAACAATAGTCCTTGTTCCAATGGCCAACTTGTCTACAAGTCCAACAAGGTTTGTTCTTCGATTTTTTTAGATCTTAGCCTTAGGTATCAATGCATTTTTTTATTCTTATCTTTATTTTTAGCAACAGTAAAATTGACAGTTGGGTTTACATAAGTAGGTAACTTGATGTTATTCTCTTTTAAGTGCTCTTCTTGTATGTTAATATCCATTATGAGATCATTCAGTGACATGTCTCCTTTGCGATGTTTGAGACTCATGCCAAACGACTCTCAAAATTTAGAAAATTTCTCTATGATGGACACAACAAAAACTTATCAGGAAACTTCATGTTTGTATTTTAAATCTCGTGACACAAGGGTTGAAAGTTATGAGTTTGGTCAGAAATGAGTTTACCCTCTACCTTTTGAAACTTTAGAAACTTGAAAATATAGTACTTTTCAACACCTTGATTTTTCGTATTATATTTCTTTTCTAACGCCCCCAACAAAACATTAGAAGTAGTAACATGCGGCATAGAGTACAAATCATATAGTTTGTTAATGAAGCATAAAATTAACCCTCAACACATCTTATCAACCTTCTTCTCATTTGTAATTAATTTAGCATTGTCACAACAATTTCATCTAGTTTCAGTTCATCCTCTTTTAAAAATTGATCATAACCGACCATATTCAACCAAATTTGCATTCTACTTTGTCAACGATCAAAATTAGTATTAGTGATTTTTTATGCATGTTGGATGTGTCAATTTTTGTGCCAAAACCATGGTAGGTCATTGTTAATTAAGGACAATAATATAATTTCTTTAAAATTGTTATATCATTACATGTAGTAGCCACAATTGTAATTTTAATTAACAATTTCATTCCATCTGCAGATTAAAAATACGTAGAGCAAATAAAGTAGGAGAATGGAAATAAATAAGAGTAAGGAACTCTAGACTAGGTACTTGCCAACTAGCTTAGTTGGTTAAGTCTGCTGCTTGTGAAGCGCAGGTTGCGGGTTCAAATCTCAACGAACTCGTTGGGGCACTACAGGAAGGGACTATAGCCCTCAGCGTAGTTGATGGTGTTCCCTCTCTCCTGCTACCTTGGATAGGGGTGAAATTCCCCACTTCCAAAAAAAAGGAACTCCAGGCTAGACCGTCCATTGAGAAACATGACACAATACTTAAAGAAATCAGCAGATCACAATCCTCCTAGATAAGCATCATTCTTCTAGTCCATCCCTCATGAACCTGTAGTGGAAGAACGTTGTTGATGAATGACAAGGTGCACTACTAGTGAAGCAAGTGATTGTATGTATCACGATCTGCCATATTACGTCTATTAGAGAATGAAGAAGAGACAAGATTTGTATAGGAGAAGAATCTCCCCGAGAAAATCTTGGAGTGATGACAAAGGCAACAAAAGTTTCTAGGAAAAGGTTTTCTCACACATGAATGGCAAAAACGGTTGTTTCAGATCGTATTTAAGTTTGATTAACTCTAATGACTGGAAACTTATTTTTAACCCTTTTAGCACCCCACATCTTATTCTCATTAAAATGCGATCACTTTTGTACAGGTAAATGAAAATGAGGAGTTTTATATCAATTAAAAGGAAAAATAAGAAGTCTCTTTCTTTCCAATTAAGAAGGGAAATGGGGGGTCTCTTTCCGTTAATAAGGAAAGTAATGAGCCCCTTTCCAATTAAGAAGAAAAATGAGGAGTCTCTTTACAATTAATAAGGAAATAAGGAGTCCATTTCTAATTAAAAAATATTAATTAACCAATTAATTAATTAAGTAATTATCTTTTATTTTATAAAAAGAAGATGGAAAATTGAAGATAATTTCATAGTCTTATTCTTAGCTTGTATGAAAGAACTAGACTATGTTTTCCTCCACCCTCCTTCTGTATTGGCTGTACCAACATTGGGCTTAACCCATGTACATAAATTGCACAAAACTATTATATCAAACATAAAACACAACCTTACTACAATTACAAGCATAATTGACTAAAACATAAATAAGAAATTTGTTTAAAAGGAAATATTCAAAATTTATGGTAAACATATATGTTACTTGTAAAGAGTGAGACCCAATAGGGGATCCACTCTTCACAGAATTGAAGAAATAGCCCATCCAATCCCAAACATACCCAAAAGGTAATAAGGAAAGGAGGAATTTCATTCATTTCTCAAATGGCACATATTAAAGAGCATGATAATGAATAAGCAGCGGAACAAAACTATTACAAAGTTACAATGGGTATCATTATACAATAGCTCATCACCAAAAAGGTGATATTACAAAAACTTGAACTAACTACAAATAAGCCCAGTAGCAGAGAGTAACCTAGCCATTCCAAGCTATCCTTAGGTACAATTCTCTTTATATGATCTTCGAGCAACCTTGATCTTTAATGCACCTAAACCTGGGTGGAAGGGAACATCACCCAGAACATAGGAAACAACATAGAGGTCAGTAAAGAGCTGAGTATGTACATATATTAAACACTTTGGGCATTATATAGGGTTATGAGAGCAAAAAGAGATGTTCCCACAAGAAGGGGGCTAATAGCAATTAGGTAAATTCAAAAGAAGTGTAACAAGAGAAATGAGGCATATACAAAAATTTAGGTACAAGAATGAGAAATAAAGTGCCTTGCCAAAACAATCACCAACAATCACAATATAAAATAGTAAATGGTTTCATGCATATAATGTAGACTAAATATACCTAAAATAGGGCCATAACACCATAGGATCATGGCCTAAAAAGTAAGGGTGGAAATGCACACCCCGGGCAGAATACGCACGCCCTATATAAATATGGTTGTACATAAGTACCGCTATTCTAGATATTCTAGTAATATAAGAAGCATGCTATAATAGAGTGGTAAGACTTATTATTTTAGTCATTTCTAATAAAGGCAACATGGCAGGAGGGGTCCAATGACCCAAATGAGCATAACAACATAAATATCACAGAAATAAAAGGAATTCATATCAGGAGCAATAAATGTCCAAGTATTTGGATTTTTAAAGGGATTTACAATTCAAGAGATGCCTCATTAAAAGATATATGGATTTTAGTCATTTAATGCCCAAAATAAAAATAGAGAGTGTACATACCTTAATGTCAGATCCTAAAACTCAATAATGTTCTTTAAGCTCAGATTCATGACTTTCACAACCTAAACATAATAAGTGTGTGCTACATCAATAAATGGTTCCTTAAATCCTTAATAATAAAAAATGACCTATCAGTAGGGTTCGAATTAGGTCTCCAAACCTATCCCATTAAATCCATTGGATTTTTCTCATTTCAAAAACATACTTATTTGTATTTTTCTACTGAACCAATAATTATTTATGATTTTTATAAGTTAAAATCAATTATTGATAAAAAGAAAAATACAACGTGAAATGACTATAATGCCGTTGAATATATTGCGAGTATATGTGACATGATGTCACACGAACTTTAGAGAATTAAATAGAACCAGGGTCCAGGTCAACAGAGTCAAACAAAATCGTAGTTTCCTATAATGCCCTCATGGGCGTGACATGATTAATCTGGGCACCATGGGCGAGACCGGGCTTTCGCCCCAGGGATTCATCTCCAGTGACTCGCGCCATTGGCCGCCTGGAGAAGCTCCGACTAGTAGTGAGTGGTTGAGGCTGGCTTCCTCATGGGCGGGGACCTTTTCCACTGGCCCCGACTGGTCAAGCTGAAGTCATCGAGCCTCGGCGCAGGCGTTGGGGTCACCGGAAGAATAGGGATTCAAAGTGAAGGTCGATGACAAGGTGAAGGGGCATACCTGGGTCAAGAAGGTGGAAATCAAGGAACTAGGGATTGAAAATTATCTTGGAAAGGTTCGACAAAGGGACCAAGGTGGGAGGGGCCTTCTACTGGTCCACCGGACTGGTATGTCAACTTACTGGGTCGGAGGACAACTGGACGGGAAGAGCTGGGGGAACAACACTAGCGACAGACAGCTACGAGAATATTGTGTCAAAGGCATAGAATGGCGATCTAATAACGAATTGCAATCAAGACATTCACTGGACCTATGATGAAACCTCATGATGTGTTTGGTTGGGGTTTTGGGGTAGGAACTGGCGGGTTCCCTTCACAACAGGGAGCCAAGAACAGAGGATGTTAGCGGCCCTAATCGACCTAGTAAACTAGGAAAGAATGCGATGAGATGAAATGATGAAAAGAAAGGGAAATGGCCCTAGATGGTTACCTCGTGATGAATTGCAATGTGGTGACTCCAACTGCCGGAGCTTTGGGTTTTTGCTTTGGGGAAGACGACTGCCGTCTGAGCCCTCCACGCAAGCACGATCGAAATCAGCCACTGGGATCGAAGGATGGGTCATCGAGGTTATGTTCTGGACTAAAAAGGAGGGAATGGTGGCTCCACATTGAGGATTCATTGAACTGAGGGAGAGCAGCGGTGGCTGCACACAACCTAAAAGAGGCATTTTTCTAATGCTTGACTCTGAGGCCCGCGTTAGGGCTCATTGGAAAGGGCGCAAAAAGGGGAAGTCATTGGCGAAGGAATCGATTGTTTCAGTTTAAGATAGGGGGAGTTATCGGCAATGGACTCCATCGCCAGCCAAAGCCTAAGTTGTGCACTATTGTCAGGGGTTATGGATGACCAGGTCCCGACCTGTCCCGCTTGCGTGAGCAAGAAAAACCCGGAAATAAACCTGGCCTGGCACCTTGGTCTGGATGTAACCAAATAAATCAATTAATCGACCATTAATTTTAGGCAAAAACATACATAGTCTATTAGGGTTTAGTTTAAGGGTGCATTTGATGTCCAAATGACCCCAAATTTTGAGGGATATGCAAAAAGTATGTGAGGAACCCGATTATATGCTTAGATTTGGGTTTTGAGGTTACTTTAGCTGTAATTTTAACCATTGAGCATATATATCATACGCTTAATGTAATGGCTTAGTCTAATGGTCAATTATGATGAAACATTCCACCTAAAATCGATACCTGTCCAATCTGAGGTCCATGGCTATCCTAGTTCACAAATCTAGGGTTAGGTAATCTAGATTATCATAATTTCTATTAGGTGTCCCAATTGAGGTATTAAGCTAGAAAAATCATATGACTTCATATCTGTGGATCTCTGAATGAGTCAATCTAGGGTTTCAAGATCAAAATTTGGTTTCATTTATGCTAACACGGTGAAATTTAGATATTCAAAGGTAGTCTACTGAAAAAGGGGAAGGGAGATTGGTTATCCACATGATCAAATAGGGGCCTAGAAGAATGGATGACTAGCGTATGTGTCTGGAATTGAGTATGTTACAACACTCCACCCCTTAAAGAGGATTTCGTCCCCGAAATCCATCCACCACTAGACCTGAGTGCTAGTTTGTCCTACAGATCCTCATCTTCCATCACTTAAGCATGAATAACCAATCTTCATTTACAAATTTCCCAGTAGAACCATTCAGATTATGAATGCTAACTTGGTGAACTACTTTGGCGTATAAACATCAATCCTTGGGCACCATGATTCCTGTCATTATTACTACTAAGGAGAATTTCCTTTTCAACATTATCATCATCATCGTCCTCATCATTCACATCATCATGGTTACCATCTTCTCATCTACTCATCATCATCATCATCATCATCATCATCATCATCATCATCATCATCATCATCATCATCATCATCATCATCATCATCATCATCATCATCATCATCATCATCATCATCATCATCATCATCATCATCATCATCATCATCATCATCATCATCATCATCATCATCATCATCATCATCATCATCATCATCATCATCATCATCATCATTAACAACAACATCGTCATCATTAATATCATCGACATCATCACCTACTCCTCCTCATCATCATAAACATCATTAACATCTTATTATCTAAAAGGGTCACATGGGAAAAGCTCAGAAATTCCACCACACTGAGTATGTTCACCCTAGCCTATATTATATAGTCATCCTTACCATTTAATTATTTGCGGTATGGGGTATAGAATATTAATTTGAGCTTTGAAGTGAAATTTTACTTTTACCTAAATCTGACTAAATACATCCGTTAAGGATAACTCAAGATAAAATCTTAAAATCTATATTAATAGTCGAGGTAAATTTTTTTCCTTTTTTTAATGATGGTATGATTAGCAAGGCTCGTCTGGAATTCTCAGTTTGGTAGCTTCTACATATGTTTGACATTAATACTAGGAGTTGTCTAGATTTTACTTATTGTAACCTTTATTAATCATGGTCCTTCCTTAAATTAGTTTGATTCCTAATAAATAAAATGTCTGAAACTCCACCCCATAAAAGGTTTAAACTATAACTTAGTGCATAACCTAGGGGAAAAAATGGTGGATCCACTAGGTCTGATATATATATATATATATATATATATATATATATATATATATATATATATATATATATATATATATATATATATATATATATATATATATATTTGAAACTAACTATGTTAGTCTTAGGCATGGGGTATTAGGGTTGAACATGCCAACCAAGGGTACTTCACTAAAGAGATTCTCTACTACTCAACTTTCTTTTGGTGGTGACTTGGTTCCAAAAACCATCGATAAAATCTGAAAACTTTTCTTTTGTAAATATAAATTAATAATGAAAATAAGTTCGACGATGCAAAACTTGCGGTGAAAAATTCAAAATTGGTGCCAAAATCAACCGGAGATCCAAGTCAACCACCTATCACAAAACCACATACATACTATTATTTATCATCACATCCTTTACATCCTTTTACTTAAAGGGTCTAATCCTTCAGACACCACATAGGGCATTTTACTACACCTCAACTATGTTTTTACATGGCAGGGAGAAGGGCATCCTATTACGCATGGTCAAATTCATCAAATCTTAACGAGATAAGATATCTGCCATTCCCCAGGTCACTCTTAAGCATAATTGACACAACCTCATCATAAGACCTAAGGGATTCATATGATCATCCAATTATTATAGCAAGGTATATGTGTTCCTTCTACACTTCATGATTTACCACCATAGTCCCATCACAAAATAGGATGAACTATATAGTAGATTTACCAATGACATCATTCACTGGGTAATATAATTGCACCATGGAGGCAAAAGAGGAAAACTACTAAGAATATTATACAAAACTTAATAGCTTCTACCCACTAAACCTCATGTATGAGGCATAAAATCTAATCAAACATGGTATCCAATCCTTAGATAAGTGGTCTTAGGACATACATGTGTTGTGATTCTTCATATTGAAGGCAAGGTATGCCTAAAAATAACTAAGCTCATTCATACCATCACTTAGTAAGAAGGGAAACATCTAAAATCTTAAGATTTACATAGAAAATTTTATATTTATAGTTCATGTGTTCTCATCACCCCCATAGTAGGTGTATCCAAGGCATGCTAGAGAAAAACAAAGGTAAAGGGATTTATGGTGAGAACTAGAATATGCTTATTTATGACTATTAAAGTCAATCTGCACTTCATAGCTCTTAGGCTAATATCCTAGAAAATTATGAGATGTAAACTGAACACTATAAGAGTCAGTTCGATGTGAATTCATCCCACCTCCATAGAGAAGCTGTGGGTGTTAAGGGTTACTAAAGAATAACTCACGCTCACATAGCTAGGTCGAGGAGTGAAAGTGACCAAATTAATCAGGGGTTGAAAACCCTAATTGGTATTGACTACTAGGAAACAGGTTTATCAATAACCTCTAAGGGTCACCTATCTAATTAAGGGTCAACCAAGGATAACTTGAAATAGTCAAGTTACCGACTGCTTACGCTTTGATACCATTTTGTAAAGAGTGAGACCCAATAGGGGATCTGCTCTTCACTGAATTGAAGAAATAGCCCATCCAATCCCAAACATGCCCAAAAGGTAATAAGGAAAGGAGGAATTTCATTCATTTCTCAAATGGCACATATTATAGAGCATGATAATGAATAAGCAGTGGAACAAAACTATTACAAAGTTACAATGGGTATCATTATACAATAGCTCATCACCAAAAAGGTGATATTACAAAATCTTGAACTAACTACAAATAAGCCCAGTAGCAGAGAGTAACCTAGCCATTCCAAGATATCCTTAGGTACAATTCTCTTTATATGATCTTCGAGCAACCTTGATCTTTAATGCACCTAAACCTGGGTGGAAGGGAACATCACCCAGAACATAGGAAACAACATAAAGGTCAGTAAAGAGCTGAGTATGTACGTATATTAAACACTTTGGGCATTATATAGGGTTATGAGAGCAAAAAGAGATGTTCCCACAAGAAGGGGGCTTATAGAAATTAGGTAAATTCAAAAGAAGTGTAACAAGAGAAATGAGGCATATACAAAATTCAGATACAAGAATGAGAAATAAAGTGCCTTGCCAAAACAATCACCAAAAATCACAATATAAAATAGTAAATGGTTGCATGCATACAATGTAGACTAAATATACCTAAAATAGGGCCATAACACCATAGGATCATGGCCTAAAAAGTAAGGGTGGAAATGCACACCCCGGGCGGAATACGCGCGCCCTATATAAATATGGTTGTAGATAAGTACCACTATTCTAGATATTCTAGTCATACAAGCAACATGCTATAATAGAGTGGCAAGACTTATTATTTTAGTCATTTCTAATAAAGGCAACATGGCAGGAGGGGTCCAATGACCCAAATGAGCATAACAACATAAATATCACAGAAATAAAAGGAATTCATATCAGGAGCAATAAATGTCCAAGTATTTGGATTTTTAAAGGGATTTACAATTCAAGAGATGCCTCATTAAAAGGTATATGGATTTCAGTCATTTAATGCCCAAAATAAAAATAGAGAGTGTACATACCTTAATGTCAGATCCTAAAACTCAATAATGTTCTTTAGGCTCAGATTCATGACTTTCACAACCTAAACATAATAAGTGTGTGCTACATCAATAAATGGTTCCTTAAATCCTTAATAATAAAAAAATGACCTATCAGTTGGTTTCGAATCAGGTCTCCAAACCTATCCCATTAAATCCATTGGATTTTTCTCATTTAAAAAACATACTTATTTGTATTTTTCTACTGAACCAATAATTAGTTATGATTTTTATAAGTTAAAATCAATTATTGATAAAAAGAAAAATACAACGTGAAATGACTATAATGCCCTTGAATATATTGCGAGTATATGTGACATGATGTCACGCGAACTTTAGAGAATTAAACAGAACCAGGGTCTGGGTCAACAGAGTCAAACAAAATTGTAGTTTCCTATAATGCCCTCATGGGCGTGACATGATTAATCTAGGCACCATGGGCGAGACCAGACTTTCGCCCCAGGGATTCATCTCCCAGTGTCTCACACCATTGGCCTCCTGGAGAAGCTCCAACCAATAGTGAGCGGCTGAGGCTGGCTTCCTCATGGGCAGGGACCTTTTCCACTAGCCCCGACGGGTCAAGCCGAAGTCATCGAGCCTCGGCGCAGGCGCTGGGGTCACCAAAAGAATAGGGATTCAAAGTGAAGGACGATGACAAGGTGAAGGGGCATACCCAGGTCAAGAAGGTGGCAATTAAGGAACTAGGGACTGAAAATTAGCTTGAAAAGGTTCGACAAAGGGGCCAAGGCGGGAGGGGCCTTCTACTGTTCCACCGGATTGGTACGTCAACTTACTGGGTCAGAGGACAACTGGACGGGAAGAGCTGGGGGAACAACACTAGCGACAAACAGCTACGAGAATACTGTGTCGAAGGCATAGAATGGCGATCTGATAACGACTTGTCATCAGGACATTCACTGGACCTCCGATGAAACCTCACGATGTGTTTGGTCGGGGTTTTGGGGTAGGAACTGGCGAGTTCCCTTCACAACAGGGAGCCAATAACAGAGGACGCCGACGGCCCTAATCGATCGAGTAAACTAGGGAAGAACGCGATGAGATGAAATGATGAAAATAAAGGGCAATGGCCCTAGATGGTTACCTCGTGATGAATTGCAACGTGGTGACTCCAGCTGCCGGAGCTTAGGGTTTTTGCTTTGGGGAAGACGACTGCCGTCTGAGCCCTCCACGCAACCACGATTGAAATTAGCCGTTGGGATCGAAGGATGGGTCGTCGAGGTTATGTTCTGGACCAAAAAGGAGGGAATGGTGGCTCCACATTGAGGATTTGTTGAACTGAGGGAGAGCAGCGGCGGCTGCACACAACCTAAAAGAGGCATTTCGCCAATGCTTGACTCCGAGGCCCGCGTTAGGGCTCGTTGGAAAGGGCGCAGAAAGGGGAATTCGTTGGCAAAGGAATCGATTATTTCGATTTAAGATAGGGGGAGATATCGGCGATGGACTCCATCGCCAGCCAAAGCCTAAGATGTGCGCTATTGTCGGGGGTTAGGGACGACCAGGTCCCGACCTATCCCGCTTGCTTGAGCAAGAAAAACTCGGAAATAAACCCGGCCTGGCACCTTGGTCTGGGTGTGACCAAATAAATCAATTAATCGACCATTAATTTTAGGTAAAACATACATAGTCTATTAGGGTTTAGTTTAAGGGTGCATTTGATGTCCAAATGACCCCAAATTTTGAGGGATAGGCAAAAAGGATGTGAGGAACCCGATTATATGCTTAGATTTGGGTTTTGAGGTTACTTTAGCTGTAATTTTAACCATTGAGCATATATATCATATGCTTAATGTAATGGCTTAGTCTAATGGTCAATTATGATGAAACATTCCACCTAAACTCGATCCCTGTCCAATCTGAGGTCCATGGCTATCCTAGTTCACAAATCTAGGGTTAGGTAATCTAGATTATCATAATTTCTATTAGGTGTCCCAATTAAGGTATTAAGCTAGCAAAATCATATGACTTCATATCTGTGGATCTCTGAATGAGTCAATCTAGGGTTTGAAGATCAAAATTTGGTTTCATTTACGCTAACACAGTGAAATTTAGATATTCAAAGGTAGTCAACTGAAAAAGGGGAAGGGAGATTGGTTATCCACATGATCAAATAGGGGCCTAGAAGAATGGAGGACTAGCCTATGTGTCTGGAATCGAGTATGTTACATTACTAGTGTGTGCAGTACACAAACCCAGGGATTACCGGTCGTCGTTCTTGAGACAGAGAAGCTACAAATTCTGCTATTTCTCCCATGGATCCTCTTCTTGTTTATCTCATTCTTCCCCTTCAATCTGACTACTCCTACGATGCTTCCTAGGGATGTGGATCACTTGGAGCATTTCAAGGTTTCTTAATTAGACATGCCTCTCTAGTGTGAGAGTATTTACCATATGTTGGGGGCTTTCTATGTCTATGTGAGAGTTTTTCTCCTTCTTAGAGAATTTACCGTACGTTGGGAGCTTTCTATGTTTATGTGAGAGTTCTCTTACCCTCTCATTGGGTTTTGGGTTTCTTATCGTGAGAGTATTTAATCGTTGGTTTTCTCAAGTTTCCTAAAGTTTGCTTTGATTGACTTGTTGATGGTGTTCCATAAAACTACATAATTTAAGAAGGGCGTCCAACTGTCTAATCAGAAGAATCTCATACTAAAAATTGTGCTTGATCGTTGGCAAGAGACAACAATCTAAACACACAGCACACTAGTTAATACAAAGTAAACATACGAAAGTTAATAGATGGTTGAACTGATGGACTTCTTTGGACATGTTGTGTCATGAAACAATAGTTCAAATACAAACTAAGTTAAATTCAAACTATCGTTAAAACACTAATTTTTCACAATCCAATGTATTCTTAGTTTAACCAAAAATAAATTTAAATTGATTTAACACCCTTTTTATAGATGTAAGCACGATAAACATTTCTTGATTCAGAATTTTGATGTTTGCTAGATTTTTTCTAATGCCAATTTTTTACGTTGGATCGTTATAAACATAATGTGAGTTTAAGCCTTTAAGGTACATGAGGGAATTTGTGAAGTCGGTCCCCTTCCAACTTAGAATATGAGTCCTCACATTCCATGGGATCCCCGCATCATTCGGGCCTACATTTTCTCTAGTGCTACTATCTGCGAAGGCCCCGCCATCAGCGTTTGACATGGTCAATCTGGACACCGCGGCGTTCCCGAATCCCTACTCTGCCCTTCTTCCTGTCTCTCTCCCATCCATTCTACCTTCCCGCTCACCTCCTTGCCACCCACCTCTCTCACCCTGACCCCAGCTCCGCCGGCCCCCAAGTTGCCAACACATTCCTTCCCTCTTCTCTTCCTTCTCCATCGTCAAGGTGCCTACGTGCCCTACACCTGATACTCTTTCCACATCCTCCTCCCTGCTCGTAGCTCCGGCGAGGCGCCTCCAATTTTCAATCTTCCACTCATATTTTCCTGGAAAGTACAATCAATCTCCCATATCGTGGGAAAGTTTTTTCGCCGGATTGGTGACACCGCCGTGCATGGTCCACCACCGTGTCGCATTAACCGCCGGTCCTGTCAGGCCGCCGCAGTTTATTTCTTAAATGGAAGAAAGATCAGTCTCCTCCTAACAATCACCCATCCTGTGATGACGTCCGGCTGCAGCGACCATGGTCTGCGGCCGCACGCGTTTCCCATCAACATGCGGCATCATCCCCTGCTCGTCTTTGCAGCCGTCGCAATCAATCTCTTCTCCACCTGCTCTCCGTCTCCGGCGGTGAAGTTCACCCCTTCCGACAACTACCTCATCGACTGCGGCTCGTCGAAACCAACCAAGCTCGACGACGGCCGCACCTTCCGCTCCGAACAACAATCCTCCGCCTTCCTTTCCACGAGCGAGAACATAAAAGCTGAAGCCAAAGATAACACCACGGCACCCGGTGCAAACTCGACGGCGGCGGCTCTGCTTCCTCTCTATCAAAGCGCGAGGATCTTCGCCGATGAGTCCACCTACAGCTTCTTCATCACCAAGCCCGGGCGCCACTGGATCCGCCTCCACTTCTACGCGCTCCCCCACCCTCAGTACAACCTCACCGGCGCGATCTTCACCGTGACAACGGATGACATCGTCCTCCTCCGTGACTTCTCCCCGCCGCCGCCTCCGGCGGCTCCGCTTCTCAAGGAGTA
This sequence comes from Alisma plantago-aquatica, assembly GCA_963693085.1. NCBI lineage: Eukaryota > Viridiplantae > Streptophyta > Magnoliopsida > Alismatales > Alismataceae > Alisma > Alisma plantago-aquatica. The sequence continues at coordinate 252,576,922 of OY856409.1, forward strand.
CCTCGTGATGATCGACAAGGACCGCTTCTCCCTCATATTCACACCGCAGAAGGACTCCGTGGCGTTCGTAAATGCCATGGAGGTTGTGTCCGTCCCTGAATCACTCATCGAGGACACGGCCTCGTCGGTTTCGACGCAGGGCGATTTCTCCGGGTTGGACGGTTACGCCTTCGAGGTGCTTCATCGGTTGAATGTTGGTGGGCCGGCGGTTACGCCGGGGAACGACACGCTCGGGCGGAACTGGAAACCCGATGTCGAGTTCCTCAAAACAGCCGCGGCGGCACAGAACGTGTCCGTCCTGGAGAAGAGCGTCAAGTACCCCGACGATGGCACAGTGACACCGCTGATCGCTCCGGCCGTGATCTATGCCTCGGTGGCGGAAATGGCGGAGGCACAGATCGCTGATCCCAATTTCAATATCACGTGGGAGATAGGGGTCGATTCTGGATTCAACTACCTTGTCCGTCTCCATTTCTGTGATATCGTGAGCAAAAACTTGAACGATCTCTTCTTCAACGTATACATGGGCGGGCTGATAGCTTCCGAGAACCTCGACCTATCCACCCTCACGGCCGGCCTCTCCGTCGCTTACTTCAAGGACTTCGTCCTCAACGACACGCTCGTCAACTCCACCCTCCGTGTCCAGATTGGCCCGGCGGTTTCGTCGGACTCTGGGAAACCCAATGCCATTCTCAACGGCATGGAGGTCATGAAGATGAGCAACGCCGCCGGGAGCCTAGACGGGCTCTACTCCGTCGACGGCTCCTATCGCGGTGCCGATGCAGTGAGCAACTTGAAGAAGGTGATCTCCGGAATCGGCCTCGCACTCGCAATCCTGGCGGCGATTCTGATAATATTCGTATGCTGTAGATGGCGGCGACGGCCCGCAGGGTACGAGCGCAGAGGGAGCTTCTCGTCGTGGCTGCTCCCCATCCACGCGAGCCAATCCACTTTCTCTACAGGTTACAGCAAGAGTGGCTCGAAGGGGAAGTTCGGTTCGGCTAGGAAGAGCAAGAACGGGAACTCGGGGATCTTCTTATCCGGTGCTCTTGGCCTTGGCCGTTCCTACTCCTTTGCCGAGCTGCAAGAGGCTACGCATAACTTCGACGATAAGGAAGTGCTCGGTGTTGGTGGGTTCGGGAAGGTGTATCTGGCGAAGATGGACGACGGCACCAACCTCGCCGTGAAGCGTGGGAACCCTTCCTCAGATCAAGGGATCAACGAGTTCCAGACGGAGATCCAGATGCTGTCTAAGCTCCGGCACCGACATCTGGTCTCCCTAATGGGATACTGCGACGAGAACGAAGAGATGATCTTGGTGTACGAGTACATGGCCTACGGGCCCCTGCGGGATCACCTCTACGGCAGCGAAGGCAAACACCCGCCTCTGTCGTGGAAGCAGCGTTTGGAGATCTGCATCGGGGCGGCGAGAGGGCTGCACTACCTCCACACGGGCGCGGCGCAGGGGATCATCCACCGAGATGTGAAGACAACCAACATCCTCCTCGACGAGAACCTCACGGCCAAGATGTCGGACTTTGGTCTTTCGAAAGCCGTGGCGGGGATAGAGAACACCCACGTCAGCACCGCCGTGAAGGGTAGCTTCGGGTACCTCGACCCAGAATATTTCCGGCGGCAACAGCTGACGGAGAAATCGGACGTCTACTCATTCGGCGTCGTGCTGTTCGAGGTGCTCTGCGCGCGCCCGGCTATCAACCCATCGGCGCCCAGGGACCAGGTGAGCCTCGCGGAGTGGGCAATGAGTTGGCAGCGCAAAGGACAGGTGGAGAAGGTCATCGACCCGCACCTCGCCGGCACCATCTGCCCTGCCTCGCTAAAGAAGTTCGTGGAGGCGGCGGAGAAGTGCCTGGCCGAGTACGGCGTCGACCGGCCGTCCATGGGGGACGTACTCTGGAACCTCGAGTACGCGCTGCAGCTTCAGGAAGCCACAATGGGCCAGCGGGACGATGATTCTGACGAAGAGAAGAGTTCCAAGCACATCCCCATTCACCCGCTCGCTAGAATCGACGAAGACGACGACGCCTCTGAAGGTGGAGACGCAGACATCCCTGTCAGCAGCTCGGGGAGATGATTGGCGTATGTATGACTCGTCCAATGGAGAAGGCGTGATCCCTGAAAAATCATGCATCGACTGAATCGAGCGGCGTCCCGTATGGTAAGCGGAAGACTGCCGGATCAGGCTGAAAAGTGAAAAGCCTAGCAGTCTAGCAGAGCGCATATCTGTCGACTTTTGTTCGACAGCACTGCCTGTGATTTTGTTTGACTGAATCAATGGAGGTATACTCTAACAAGTAGCGATAGAGTATAAGAGTAGCCACAGAGGACTGCAAACTCCTTCAATTTTTTCTGCACTATTTAGCAACCGATTGCTCAAAGAACGCTGCCTTTTGTACAGTTCTATGTACTAACACCATTGCCATAATTTCTATTTATCATAATCTAATAGCTCACAGTAATCCGTTTTGCACGCAAATTTGTACAGTTGTTTTTATGTGAATTCTCCCCTAGATCATGAGTACAAAAGTTGTAATGCAATCATAATAACGGCCTATTGGAAAAAAAATCCATCCATCGCAAAGGGTGATTTGGTGAAAAGAAAGAGGGCGCTGGTGTCAACAATAAAAGTTATGGATTGGGTTCTCTGACTCCAAAAGTGAATTTAGGGTTAAGTTCAGATCCTAAATGACGTTTGTTGTCAGGAGTATATATAACATATTGTCTTGCCAGTTATGAAACATCCACACGAAATATATTTAGAAAAGTTTTAGTGTATGATATATTTTAAACGATACCACCAACACAAATATTATTAACTCAAACATTTACGACTTTAATAAAAGAATTACATCGAGATGGAAGGAAGAAGAACAATAAAGTGTACCGTCAATCTTTTCTGAATAGCAAAATCAATCCTCTAAAATGCTACATCCATAGACATGAGATTTTTGATGTTACTATGCCTAACATTTTGAACTGTCTGTAAGTTCCATATTAAAAAGGGCCGAGCTTCGGTTATTTGAGTATCTACAAACTGAAATTTGCACACATGATTGTTTTTAGTGTGGACTAAATTATGTAGTTTTTGGTTAGATTAGGGCTAGGGTAAGATCGTTGCTCCTAGTAAAATTGTTGCTACTTGATATAGTCTTTAGAGTGAGAGGACAAAAATGATGGGGTGCCAGGCTGTATTGAGACTATGTATCATTAAGATATCTAGTTATTGTTGAGTGTGGTTCGGTATCACTACAATCTTCAATTTTTATAGGTATCACTATTATTATTCAAGTGATCATTCTCGTTGGGCTTAACCCCTCGGCACATTCCATCTACATCTTCTGAACTCTTCTAGTGGATGAGTTATTTTCTCCACTACTATGCATACCTCCACAAGGGCTCTAAGATGTTTAAGGCATCTATCTATCTGACTGATTTTAAAATTCACTACATGATGATCGAGTAAATTTTTCTACTCTTAAGGATGTAATTAAATCATATTTTTTAATGCTATATTGTATTATTTGAAATCAAATCTTAATATTTAGTAATACACTACGAAGACATACATATAGCTGCTAACATTCAACACCATATTTCACTTGACCCGAAGAATATGTGCATATCTAAACATAATAGAATGATTTAAGCCGTAATCTTATAATTGAACTTTCACATTGTGCCCTATTCATACCGAGCCAACTGATGTTTTGTTTGGCAAAGCATTTTCATTCCGCCAAACACCAGTTGTCAGTGGTATATTTTTTGTGAGGTTTTGCTAAATAAGACTATAAATGGGGACTCCTTTTTGTCCCTACACATGCATAACAACAAAATAGAGGAGAGAAATAAGTTACTTCCCTCTTCTATTTTGTTGTTATGTAGGTGCAGGGGCAAAAATAGTCCCACTTCTGATCCCATTTCTTGTCCCTGTATCATTTTTTTTGTTTTATAATTACTTGTCCCCATATCATTTCTCTTTTTTTGTTATAATTAATGTGTGGCAAGCAAGATGGTCTGACGCTCTAACTCCACCACAACTTTTTCAGCAAATTACTTGCCAGCAACGGGACATCATCGTCAATTGCTAACATGTTCCCAAAAAATACATGAATATGTTGGATAAACACATTACTAAAATTCCATACTATGAGATGTCTATATCGAATAGACTGCATTAACTAAAGTATCATAAAATATTATTGTAAGTAGAATTGAACAAGCAATTCTATTAACTTTTTTTTTAACATGTAGTACACCAGTTTAATGTTGGTATGTATGCCGAGAGAGCCAATCATAAGATGATTGTAATGGCATAATTTGTAAATGATTTGATTAATGATAAATGTCACCTTCCAACTTATTCTATTTTATTCAGTCATGAGATGATGTTGTAATATAATAAATGTCTAAAGAATGATATTACTCAATGACGTATGTCTTCGGATTGATGACCTGAACAATGAGATCATATGAATGTCAAGAGTATATACATTCTTACTATGTACCTAGTTGGATGTTATTGTGTAAGGATGATAGACAACAATAACACATAAGACTAGAATGTGTATTGGTTGATGATAAAATCTCATCAATCATGATATGTGATATCAAACCAAACACATAGATACTTGTTAGAAAGTAGTATATCAGACAGACCCACCATGAGAGTGACATAAGAAAACCATTACATGGTAGTCAAAATCATATATCATAGTATTGGTGGTGATTGTGGTTCTTAGGCCTGAATCAATACACTCATCACATGTCGTTCGATGTATTTTGACATCATCCAATGTGACCTTGAATAAGGGTTGCCATAAAAGTGATGATTGGATGCACTATAACACATGGAGATGAATGTGAGTGGTGTATATGAGATTTGTCTCTCCTATAAGAGTATGATATTCTGGCCACTTGATAAGCGAGATTGAGAAATGCATGGCCATGCACATGCCAGTCAATATGTGACATTGAGCTTACATATATCTCAGACAGTCTGCTCTAGTTCAAGGAACAAAGATTAAATGTTGAAGAGGGTGACTATTTCATGCCTCGAATTCAATCTGAATATCAGCAACAAAGGAACTATACAAACACTATAACATCAATCACATATTGTAGGTTGAAGTTGTTCTCCAACTTTCCATTTACTTGGGTAGAAATGATGTGTAGCTAGATACCTCTCTTTTCTTGTGATATCATAAACTAGTTAGGGACATTCACTGCCGAAGTAACTTGGAACCTATTAGGTCACATAAATAGGATACACTTAGAATAGGAATTTATTCGTGAATGATGTTTACCTTGATTACTAAAGTGTTTAGGTATTCAACTTAAACAATAATTGACTGACTGGACTCTGAACCAATCGGTTCAAGTGAACCAATCGGTTGGAGTGTCAAATTGATTTGAAATTGCATTGGATGAATTCTAGATGAACTAGGACATCAACCAAGTGGTTCACTTAGTGAACTGATCGACTCTAGGTCGCCAAACAACCAGTTCATGCAATGAGCTGTCCGGTTCATGGATCAATTCGATTGCATAAAGGATTAGTACTGACACCATGTTGTGCACTAATGGAATTATATTGCCAATACAATTGTGATTGGGATACATGATGAAATTCGTGGATCAAGAGTTAAACCGGTCATATCACATACCAAAAGATTGATTCACTTGTGAATCGATTGTTTCACCGCTCACGGATTGTGAAAATTTGTAAAATTCCTATCCCTTCCACTTCCACACAGAGTGGGAACCCTGACTGTAACCCTTCTATAAATAGAGGAGTATTGGGGACTCCTAGAGACACACCTCAATTACCTCTGACAAATATTGCCTTCTCTAGTTGTGGTAACTGAGAGAACCCAAGCAAATCCTACCCGATAAAGGGAGAGATAGTAAGGGAGAATAGTTGTGGGAGAGTAAGTTGACAGTAGTACACCAACGTCGAGGGACAACTCCTTCCTGTCTATTCTTCTAGAATGATAGGAGTTCCCGATGGTCTGTGTGGACTACCATAGAGGCGAGGAGACTGTTTCCCGCTGCTAGGAGGATAACATCAAATTGCCACCCGTGGTAATCAACCAGGACCTACTGTAGACATTGTTTGAGTGCAACTTGAAGAAAGACATATACTTCAATGAGGAGATTGTTGTTGGACTTGCTCCAGGACTAGGTATATCTTTGACACAATCCTTCCCATTATATAATTTTTAATGCAATCTATTGTTATAAGGGGAATATGACAATTAAAATTTTGTTTCCGCTGTCTATTTTTCCGCCATATTTCCCTATAGTGGTATCTAAGCCACGTCAAATTACTATGTTTTGGGATAATAAATATGAGCATATTTTTTATTTTTCATTTATTTATTGCATGCAATGTGAATACTTAAATTGGCTAATGTGCATATCTGATTATATACTACGTACAATTTGATATATATATATATATATATATATATATATATATATATATATATATATATATATATATATATATATATGTATATAGACACACACACAAACACACACACACACTCACACACACACACACACACACACACACACACACACACACACACATATATATATATATATATATATATATATATATATATATATATATATATATATATCTGTGTGTGTGTGTGTGCAATTTACACATGCCGCCCTAAAATTTGGTTTTGATGGTGGATATGTAGCGTGGTTATGGCCAATAATCCTAAATATCTTTGTATGGTGGTTGTGTTTGTTTATTACAGTTTTATCTTGGTTTGCATACTAAGTCTCTACCTTCACTTCCAAGTGTAAACGTATTATTTCCTCCTACCTTTTTTTCCATTGAATGTAACTCGAGGTTTCTCTATTATCATGTAATATTATGATAGTTTAATTATTTTCATGATAAAGAAGACGAGCCACTCGTTTCATAAGATGAGCTAACCGGATGAAGGACAGACGACAGGAGGAGCACAACTGAGCGGCTGGAGGCCCAACCAATTGACTGGAGGATCCAAAAGATGACAAGCCAGAGACCAGTTGACACGACTTTACTATGGGTGTAAAACACAACTGTATGCATCTTGTAATATAGGCCAAAAGAGGCTCGAGTGTCAAACTCATGGAAACAGTGTCCAAAGATCAGTACTAACTGTGATCTGATCAACTAGGTCAAAGGAAATTGATTTAATTGGGGTGTTTAAATTGAATGAGAAATTAAAATAGAAAATTAAAGTTGATTCAATCAAATGGTGATGGATTCCTTAGAACAAAGTTTCAACACGGGTAGCACTGTATATATCCTCCTATTATTAACATAAATTCCATCCTAAATCTGAATAAAGAGCCTATAGCTAGAAATTACCCGCTTTTGCTGCGTAATTTCCCTACCTAAACTAAAGCCAATCCCATTCTCATAGCAATTGATTCATTAGTTAGGTGTAGTTGATTTTACTCTGGGTAATCTCCTCCCGTTTATGGCCCACATTTCACAAGGGACACCGATAAATGGGTGAAACTATGTGTTTCCAACCCTTAATCCCCTTTTCAACAACTATTAAGGATATGAGACTTTATTTATGGTGATCAAGCACAAATAGATAAATCAATTCTCATAGATTCATATTCATATATTAAGCTAAGAATCTATATTAAAACATAAAATTCATATACAATGCATACCCGGGCTACACCCGAGTCCTAAGGAATAAGGGGTTTAGCCCCACATGGTTTCTGTAGTCAAAAACATGACAGAGAAGATGAAAAACATGGGAAACATTGAATGAACTATGTTAACCCCTGGAGAAAAGCTACTCTGGACGATCCCCTTCCAAGAACGGTCATTCTGCTGTCTCTCAGCTGCACAACGATCCACTGAAAGTGCCAAAATCGATCCTGGACGTGGCCTTCAGACCTGTTCTCTCCTACTCCTCTCTATTCTCGAGCACTCGACTACAACATGATAATTAGGTCCGGCCATCCTTTCATGTAGTTATAGCATGTCTTTTTTTCTGTGAAATCACGCCAGCCGTCAGATTAGATCACTGTTGTAGATCTTATCTGTGTGAACAATCTTGGTACTACCAAGATGACACTCGATATTACCGAGTCTTTAGGGTTCTGGAAATGCACCCAGTCTTGGTACTATCGAGTTGAGTCAATAGTACCGACTCAAAATTTGGCACTCCACTACTCGCGCGTCTGATGTCAACTTGATACTACTGACTTTGGTGCTAATGTACTGAGTTTTTCACAATTCTTCGGGAGAGATACTGATGGTGAGTCGATACTATTGAGTGTTGACTCGGTAGTACCGAGTCTGTGCGTTGTTTTGGTTGTCTTACTAATGATAACTCGATGTTATCGAGTGTTGACTCAGTAGTATGAGTCTATGCGACTTGTGTGAACCTGAAAGACAACCAAAAGTGCCTTAACTTCTCGAATCGATATAAACTTATTGAAATTTGATAAAAAATACATAATTTGATTCATATCAATAAAACAGGCTACTCATAGTAGTTTGTGCATAAAAACTCAAGAAAATACAAATGTGTGCACAAAATTAAAGGAAAACAAGCCTGTGAAAATGACTAAATATTAGTGCATCAAACTTCCCTAAGCTTAAATCTTGCTTGTCCTCGAGCAACATACTATCAAATCTGTATGCGACAAGTAAGTAAAAGGACAAACTATATGACTTGTCATCTCAACCACCCCCACATAACGGTCCCAAATTGACCCTACTGATCACTGAACTGATAACTTCTCTGAAGCGAACAAATTTTTTTCATAAAAGACATATGTCCCTTAGTCAATGAAACATTGTCAGAAAAGCAGTTAATGTATTAAACTGATCAAGCCCACACTTGGTGCATTATGTGATTTCCTATCTACATTGCTCTTTTCCTAACTACCATCTACATGGAAGCCATCCTCCTGATAAACAAGGAATGAGGAGGAAATCATATAAGTAGCCTACCAATAAGAGCAATGGGTGGTAAGGGATAGGCCGCTTATGAAAATTCACAAGGAAAAATTGAATCATTATGCGAGTATCAAAGTATGATGAACCTATATGATGATAATGAACGAGTTATGATTCCTAATGCCTGCATAAATGGGTGGCATGATGCATGTGCTCAAAATCTCATACAATGAAATTGAACCAAATGAAAGAAAATCAATGGCATTATGAAGATGTTCTAGAAAATTTAACGGATACACATCCTTTCTCCCTCTTTCAAACATAGGCAATTCTCTTTTTTTCTTTCTCTTTTGTTTTCTCTGTGTTTTTTTCTTTGGCCCTCTACATGATTGGCCTTATTCCACTAATTACATTCATGAAATTTCTCATATATCTCTGAGGGTATGGATGTGTATGAGATCTGCATAAATATTTTGCATCTCATAATTCCTTGATGAATGAATGATGAATGCATGCAATCTACATGTATAGATTTGTATTATGCGACTAAATGTTATGCACATAAATTATTCATGCATATTTTTTTTCTTTTCCTAACTGATGCAAAGGAAAATGACTAACTATAATGATTCCTACTATGCCATGATTATGTAATAAAAAAGAAATGATTTAGTTGTTCCTTTTTCATCTTAAGGTGGTGGCAATTATGAATATGAAGTGGATGAAATCACATAACTAAGATATTAAGCCTTCAAAGATTAATATGTATCCCTCTCTAAAGACCTGTGTACAGGGTAACTGTAGGAGTTTCTTCTTAAATTTCCATTTAAGGTCACGTTACAGGTTTGATCAGTTTAGGCTCAAACATCATCTTCATTCACATTTCATGGATAGTTGAGATATTATTCATATCCCATGTCCTAAAGCTGACTAACCCATACACTTCCTCAAGGTGCGACTCAAAGAAATTGCAATAAAAGCTTATATTCTTAATTTTAAACATTTCATTTGTTTTTGAACCTAGAGGAAATTTTTTACATAACTCATGCATTTACTAATCCACTTTTACACTAGATAGTTGTGGATACAAATGACATAAATCTAAAAGATAAAATGCAACATTAAAATTAAAATGCAAACCAAGGATAAAACTAAGATAGAAGGTTGTTCCAGCACCCCTCCCCCAAGCTTGAATATGACTATGATTGCATAGTCAAAATTCCAACTTAAGAGGCGGAACAACAATACCCTGATCAATCTTGTTGAGGCGGATAGTAGGGCATGGCAGGGTCATGTGGAGGAAAGGTCCCCTGGAAGTTGGGATCATATGATGGCATTGGGGTTGGCATTTGATATCTTCCAAAATACCCTTGGCTCCAGTAGTGGTCGTAGAAAGGATGCTGGTACTGCTCGATGCATTGCAGGCGAGTGTGAACATTCTCTTGGTTGGCCAAGAGAAGATGCTCATTCTCGTTGATCACCTGTTGGTTCATGTAGAGCCTTCCTTGGATGTCTTGTATACCTACCAAGGTTACCTGCTGCTGCTGTCCTGTATGGATGTCCTGAATCATCCCATACATGCCCGCCATGTTGAAATTGTCATGCTTATCCTGGGATGGTGGAGGGGCTGAGGAACTCAAGGTGACGTATCTCCACGGTCGCTTGCACGGTGTAGGTTGGCAAGTGATAGGTATGGTGTCCACCTCCATGACATCGTCGTCGTTGGTGGCTTGCTGCTCGAGCTCCACTGCGGCTTCCTCTGCGGCTCCATCAATGTCGTCATCATCTATTAGCCACCACAGATGCTCGACCCCTAGCTAAAAGAAGATTGGTTCAGGGAGTGACCGCTCCCTGTACCAGCCATTCACTATGCAACAAGCGTACACAGTGTTGAAATGGACAGTGAGGAGACCTACCTTCTGGAAATGTGTGAGATCTAGATATCATGGTCCCGCTGGCGGTAAGGTAGAGAGGTCTAGCCGCAAATGAGGAGAAATGGGGGTAATGGGACCCCCAAAAACAATTGGTGCCTTTCTGGACTCCAATCTCCGGACTGATAAAACATGGAGGAGGAAGAAAGAACAAAATTTACCAGCTCCCCATTGAGAAGCTGGTGGAGAAAGAAGAGGTCGGTCTTCTGCACCTTTCCTTGGCCCTGACTGGAGCGAACAAAAATGGTGTTGGTGAGGATTTGGTGGAGGATGCGAGCAAAGGGATGCTCGATGTCGGTGATGGAGTTGATGTGCCAGCTGATGCAGAAGCCTTCTGGCATCTCAGTGAAGCGTTCCCAGACTGTCTCGCTGTCCTAGACTGGGGGAGGTGAGCGGTTTGGCACGTGTGGCCAGTTGAAGATGCAGTCGAATTCACGGAGGGTGAAGGAATAGTTGGTGTTGTAGAGGCAGAAGTTGACCTTTCCTTCCCACCATTCTCCTCCCATCTGCTGCTCTGGGGAGACGAGTACATCGAGAGACATCATGAACTCATAGACGAGCTCCTAGTATGTGGGCCACCCTCTAAAGAAGGAGTCGTCCACCTCCATCTCTTGACCATCACGCACCCAACACATGTACTCGGTGAAGCCTAGGCTCTCGATGAGTTCGCGGTCGCCATACCACGTGGGCACCATCTTCCTAGTCAGCAACTCCTCATAAATTTTCTAGACCTCCGGGGTGAGATGTTGTATGCGGTTTGGTCGAGGGACCATGTCGCCATGCTCAGTCGATGAAGAAGCACCCCTCCAAGGAGCCATGTGGAGCTAAGAAGATGAGGAAGGGAGAATGAGAGCTTGAAGAAGACCGCCGACACCGTGTGCAGTAATGCTCACAGTTGCTTTGAGGAGTGGATTGAAGGTGTGAATAGAAATAAAAATACATCCTTCTTATATAGGCATCAGATCGCCCAGCCCTCCAAAGTGGGTACTACCGACTTAAGTCAGTAGTACTGAGATTCTGAGAAGAATCTGAAACTCGATATTATCAACGACTGACGTTGCATGATGACTTAGGTACTGATCACCTTGGAGTCGGTACTACAGACACAATGATCGCTAGTACCGATCGCTTGATGTTGGTCATCTGGGCTGTCGATTGCCTTTCCCACTTTTTCCAAAAATTAAATGTTGGTACTACTGAGTCGAGTCGGTAGTACCGAGTTGCTGATATTTCTCGATAGTTTTAAAAAATGGCTTGGTGCACCGAACCTGGAAGCATCCAGAAGTCAGTAGTACCAACTCGAAAGTCACTAGTACTGAACCCTTATCAGTTCAGCACTCACAAATCTTCAGAGACTCGGTAGTACTGATCGGTCACTCTATAGTACTGACTTTTTATCTCTTTTGCATCCATCCTTCTGACCTAAACTCGGTAGTACTGAGTGAGAACTCAATAGTACCAGCATTTTCTTTCCTGCACAAACAAAACGGATCAAGGTACCTCTTTTTTTTAACACAAAAATCAAAATCTAAACTTATGAAATCAGAAATGCAACCTAAAGAAAGCAAAAAAAAAAGGTTGGGTTGCCTCCAAACAAGCTCCCTTGTTTAACATCTTAGGCTCGACCCAAGAGAAACCTCAAACCTCTAATCAATCTCTACGAGCTTGACTTCCTCTACTCCTCTCTCAATGTCACCCCCAAAGTAGTGCTTCAAACACTGACCATTAACAAGGAATGACACAACTCGATCTCCAATCTTCACAACACCATGGGGAAAGACCTCTAAAACCTCATAGGGTCCACTCCATCTAGACCTTAACTTACCCGGATGCAACTTAAGCCTAGAATTAAAAACTAAAACCTTTTGCCCCGGAGTAAACACTCTATGTAAGATGTGTTTATCATGGACCTTTTTCGTCCTCTCCTTATAGAGCTTGGCATTTTCATAGGCATCCAACCTTAGCTCATTAAGCTCATTCAATTCAAATAATATTTTCTTCCTTGCTTCATCTATATTGTAGTTTAACCTTCTCAAAGCCCACTGAGCTCTATGTTCCAATTCCACAGGTAAATGACAAGCACGCCCATAAACCAATCTATAAGGTGTAGTCCCTATAGGTGATTTATAGGTTGTCCTATATGCCCATAGAGAATCATTCAAAAGCATACTCCAATTCATCCTATTGCTTGAGACTGTCCTTTCTAGGATGTGCTTAACTTCTCTATTAGACACCTCAACATGTCCTTGGTATCTGTGGGTGATATGGAGTACCCACTCTGTGCTTAACCCCATATTTATTCAATAAAGCCCCAAACTTCCTATTTGTAAAATGGGTTCCCCCATCACTGATGATCATGCGGGGTATATCGAACCTATAGAAAACATTCTCCTTCACAAAACGGCATACAACATGTGCGTCGTTGATACGGGTTGGGATTGCTTCCATCCATTTTGACACATAATCTACAACAAGAAAAATGTACAAGTTAGAATTTGAAGACACGAATGGACCCATGAAGTCTATTCCCCATAGATCAAACAACTCTACCTCTTAAAACACATTCAAGGACATTTCATGTCTTTTTGAGATATTGCATGCACGTTGACATGCGTCACAACAAAAAACATAGTTATATGCGTCTTTAAACAAAGTCAGCCAAAAAAACCACTCTCTAAGACCTTGGCCGCCGTCCTAGAGCTAGCATGATGTCCTCCTATGGGGAGTGAGTGACAATGTGATAGAATGCTCTCATACTCACTCTCCGTCACACACTTTCTCAGGATGCCATCCCTACACTGCCTAAGCAGTATCAGGTCATCCCACACACAATATCTCAAAGAATAGAAGAATTTATTCTTCTCCTGGTATCCCCAATCCTCAGGTAAAATCCCACATGCCAGGTAATTCACTATCTCGGCATACCACAGGTCAGTTTTCTTTAGAGAAAAAAGTTGATCATCTGGGAATTCCTCTACAATAGGGATATTCACATCCCTCTCATCCACTCTCTCCAATATGGAGAGATGATATACCACAACATTTTCTATCCCTACATTATCTTTAATTTCAATGTTGAATTCTTATAAAAGAAGGATCCACCTAACTAGTCTAGACTTAGTGTCTTTCTTTTGTAAAAGATACTTAATGGCAGCATGGTCAGTCCAAACAATGACCTTTGCCCCCACCAAATATTGTTTAAATTTTTCAAAAGCAAAAACAACAACCAATAATTCTTTTTCAGTGGTGGTGTAATTCATTTGAGCATCGTTTAAAGTCTTTGACGCATAATAAATAACAGTAGGGACCTTGTCTTGGAGCTGGCCTAAAATGACACCTACAACATAATCTGATGCATCACACATCAGCTCAAAAGGCTTGCTCCAATCTGGATCTTGAATAATGGGAGCTGAATTTATTTTTCTTTAAGGACTTTAAAAGCTTTCATACATTTATCATTAAAATAAAACTCAACATCCTTTTCTAATAGTTCAGATAGGGGTTTTGCAAATTTTGAAAAATCTTTTTATAAATTGATGATAAAATCTGGTGTGACCTAGAAAGATCCTCACTCCCTTCACCAATGTCGGTGGAGGTAATTTGAAGATGACCTCTATTTTGATCGGATCTACTTCCATTCTCCTATTGGACACCTTGTGCCCCAGATCAATCCCCTCACACACCATCATGTGACATTTTTTCCAATTTAAAATCAAGTGAGTGTCTTCACACCGCTGTGGGACTTAATCAAGGTTATATAGACAATCATTAAAAGATTCCCCATAAATTGAAAAATCATCCATGAAAACTTCTAAACACCTTTTAACTATGTCAGAAAAAATGGCGAGCATACAACGTTGAAAGGTAGTGGGTGCATTACACAACTTAAATGACATTCTTTGGTAAGAAAATGTTCCATAGGGGCAGGTGAAGGTAGACTTCTCTTGATCCGATGGTTCGATAGAAATCTTGTTATATTCAGAATAACCGTTGAGAAAAAAAATGAGAATGACCAGCCAGTTGTTCTAAAATTTGATCGATGAATGGTAAAGCAAAATGATCCTTTAAAGTGGCAGCATTCAAACGACAATAATCTATGCAAACACACCACCCTATGACTAACCTAGTCGGTATTAATTCATTAGCTGAGTTAGTTGTCACAGTTATCCCCCCTTTCTTAGGTACAACTTGAGTCAGACTTACCCATGTAGAATCAGATATTGCATAAATTATACTTACCAACAATAGCTTCGTGACCTCCTTCTTTACCACCTCCATCATAATTGGGTTAAGTCGCCGTTGTGGTTGAACAATCACTTTGGCCCCATTTTCCAATCATATTTTTTGTTGGCATAAGCTTGGAGGGATGTCCTTGATGTCAGCCATAGACCACCCGAATGCGGCCTGGTGGTTCTTTAGCACGCCAATCAGCTGCCTCTCCTTGTCGTGAATTAGTGATGATGATATGATGACCGTGAGCTTCTCCTCCACTTCCAAGAACACATACTTTAGATGCAGGGGCAGTGGCTTGAGCTCCAACTCTGGGGGATTTACCGAATATGAGACCAATGGTGGCAACGGTGATCCCAGATCTTCAAAGTGTCTGGTGTAATAGCAAGGGAGTGATTTGAGTAACATGGCACACTCCTACAAAGGGTTCTTATGTGGGTAGTCATTCACCACATTCATCAAACATGCTTCCAGAGGCAACTTTGGATGCACCTGTACAACAGAATCAGCTGTGACCTCTTCAACTGTGGGTAAACAATTTACTTCCTCTTCCTCCTCTTGATATCGTACAACTTCTGCCAAGGATACCACTTTGGTATTCTCCATGATATCTACTGCTAGTGTTCCTTTCTCCACTTTGGTCATGACATGTACCATGTCTAAAATGGCCATCCAAGAAATAG
This sequence comes from Alisma plantago-aquatica, assembly GCA_963693085.1. Taxonomy (NCBI): domain Eukaryota; kingdom Viridiplantae; phylum Streptophyta; class Magnoliopsida; order Alismatales; family Alismataceae; genus Alisma; species Alisma plantago-aquatica. Next base: position 252,592,716 of record OY856409.1, read on the forward strand.
GGACATGGGTCCCTCATTATGCTTCAGAGTATTGCATTGCGCTTCATTCTCTTTTGACTTTGAAACCTCAGGCATCTGGATTTCAAATTGGTCATTGTTGGTTATTACACTAACGCGTTTCAACTTAAGAAAGATCTTTTACTCAACTAACCAATTCCCACAAGTATATGGAAGTAGTTGTAGTTGAGATCGAACACAAGGAGCTTTAACAATCAATTAAATGTAGTAGTGCTAACGTTCAACAATCTAGACTGTTTTAAAGGTGATTTGGTTGATTAATCTAAAAATTTCAGAATTAAGCAAAACATTAAATGGATTACTAAAAGAGGTTAAATTTCAGATATGGAAGTATCTTGGACTTAGGATTTCACCAACATATCATAGCATAAAATAGGAGCACATAATTTAAACATACTAAGCACATTTTTTTAAGGAGAGTTGTATGTTTCACTTCACCTCTCGGTGCAAGTACAATGATCTTAACTCAATTTGACATTCCCATGTATAAATTTCATTTTGGATCACAAGCCTACTCCTCAAATTCATAATTTCTACTCTCATGGTAAAGGAGTTGCCAAGAGAGTACCTCCTTACTCTCCTACCTATCTTCTCAGATCAAGCAAAAGAGCATAAAACATGCACATAAAGTGGCCAGCCATACATACAAGAAGAAAGAAACCGGTACTCATAAGGTGGAAAAACAAGAAAATTAGCATTTAGTATGAAATTATCATGTTCCATACATGCTATGACATGGGAGCTACTCTCCCATGTCCAAGAAAAGGAAAATACTCATCCATGATGATGTATAGTAGAATGTGTGTAGAAATTTCAGAGTTCAACATGATTTAGAGAAGGAAAAGCTAAGAGAACCAAAGGTACAACCCAAGAAGAGTAGAGTTCCATCTTGGGGACGAAATTCCACTCCTACAACTGCTCCAAACCGGACAAACTTCCCTCCCAAGAAGTCTTGTGAAGTGAAGAAGTTCTGCTACACCTCGAGAGAAGAAAATGGAGAAGAAAAGAAAAAGAATGGGGGTTCTTTGACAAGAAACCACCTTCTTCCACCTCAAAATCACCATCCTTGCTCTAGCCTTGCTCTTGGATGAAAGACTTTCAAATTATGACCAAAGATAACTGCTCCATAAGGTGGTCTCGTCTTTTAAAATGAGAGGAGTCATATTTCAAAATTGCTGAAACTGACAGGAACACGACGTGTCTTCCTTTGGACACGTCGTGTCCTATCTCCGACAACTATTCTGAGTGTAAAGCACATGAGGTGTTTGAATTAATACACGTTGTGTACGTTACTAGAAAGGAAAGACTCGGTTTTGAATTCCTAGGTACACGTCCTGTCTTTGGCAGACACACTGTGTACTTTTCCTCTGCATCTGAAGTGTCAAGCCATTTGGAAATGCGCACTCCGTATCTTAAATAAGACACGTCGTGTGCATTGCTGTTTCAGTAGAATTACAACTCTAAACGTCTACAAGGTGTGGAGAAGTCCCAATGATGATGAAATTGAGGTGGGCTATCTCCAATTTGATCCTTTTAAAACATATCTACAATACACATCATGTGATAAGCAAAATAACAAAAAGGTGGCAAGAATAATATGAATAGAGGATGAATGAGAACAAAATGAAATGAATTTGTGTGTGAAATCATGTGAAAAGTTAATGTGGAAAGCACACTACAAATCCCCCTAAGTTTGAACCATTGCTTTCCCTCATGCAAAAAGAGCATGACCACACAAATGAAGGAATATTCAAGCTCATGCATGGATTAATAGAAATGAAGATATGCAATAAACTCAACCAACCATGTACATTAGGTTTATTTTCATAGCCATCAACTCAATTTAAACATCAAAGACAGAGAAGTTTTATTTCAGCAATGGTGGTCACAAATTAAGCAAAACGATCAACTAAACAAGATTGGATAATCAAGCCAAACAACTAGTGGATGTACAACACAAAATTTTCATCTATTATGGATGTAAATGATGAAATCTTATCTAACTTTAACAATCTCAGTTGAGCTCTCTTCTCAAAAAGATATGACAATTGATTTTTTGGGATTCTGACACTCGACTGCTAATTTAGGCTTACACACACGTGGAGTGCCAGTTGGGGTGTTATTTTTACCCTCTTTTGATTTTCATACCACCTAACCATCGTTGCCAGATCGGACTCACACTAGGCTAGCATGATATGTGGGCTATTTTCCATCTTTTGTTGGGTAAAGTGAGAAAATGATAAAAGAGATTTTTGCACAACACAAGAGAGTCAACTAGAAAGTTAAGTTAACAAGATTCCATTAATTATTTTACAATTTTTTCACTAAAAAATCGATTGTATATGCACTAAGGGTTTGGAAAGAGTATCCCGTATTCTAAATAGTGTTGTAGAGTTGATTTATTTGCTAAAATTTGAGACTGTTACATGTATTTAGCAAACAAAGATGAGAAAATTGAGAGTTCAAGCTACAATTACAAACTAAGATCATGTACATGGGGAATTTTATTTTTCATTTGATTCATGCATGTTCTTTACTAATTCTTTCATATGGCAAGAAGAAGAGAAAAGAACAAGATAGTTCAAGCACACAAGGTACAAAAGTTCATTCCATCACAATAGCCTCATTTCATATTAAACTTGCCATGAAGGGAAATACAGAACATGAAACAGGATGAAATAAAAGACTGGCATGACCAACAAAAGCAAATGACAAAAACAAATGAAAGCAAAAACTACATTACGGGCCAGTTTCACCTCCCTAAGCTTAAAATCTGCAATGTACTCACTGCATCAATCAAACTCATGGAGGTAACAACCGAATACCTGTCATGGGTGAAATTAAAAAGAGGGACCAACGCCCCCATGGTCTGGCGGAAAGAACTGGCTGACAAAATCATCTTCCGGAACATCCATCGGTGTGGGTTGTGGGACGGACTGGGGCTACTGAGGTGGCGGTGGCTGATACAATTGCGGGATGGAGTAGTGGCCCTGTTAAATGTGCCACGAATCCATGCGGTGGACCATGTCATGCATCGCAGTATACTACATACTCATCTGATCCAGACGGCCGTCGATGTGATCAAACCGCTGCTACACATAGCCGTACAGATGTCAGGCATCGCCCAGGAGTACTCCGTCTGAGTGCTGGTGGAGGGAGGTGGTGGAGCAGAAGGAGCAAAAGGATGCACCCCGGTATCATCAGAAGCTCTAGCTGCCTCTACCTCTTCATCAGTGTTCAACACAAATTTCCAGTTGTCCTTGTTCTCCAAGGTGATATGCTCAGGATCTAGAATGTCAATGTACTAATCATCATCGAAGAATTGTTGAAACTTGGTGTCACTATTGGCAACTCTTGAGAGAAACCATGTAGAAAGAAGGTATTGAATGACTACCATGTTTCTACTTGGTGCTGCCTCTAGACCTATCAAATCAACATCAAACTTCACATGATGTCACCAACGTCCCTCTTCTTCACCTTCTTATGTCGAGAAAATGTGTAAGAATGTAATAAGTGAAATTAATCAGGTTCTCATAAATTATTCCCCATAAGAATAAAAGATCTTGCTTGAGGTCGAAGGAGACACGTCGTGAGCAAGGGAACACGGTGGCGGAGGCTGTGTGTGCTAGAGCACATGGCAGCAAGGAAATAAGGGTTAGGGTGCACGATTGCTTCTGAGGCTCGAATGATGTTGTGGATGAGAGGTGCGGTCGTGTGCTAGGTTAAGAACTCACTTTTTCATCAAAAGACACGACATGTACAAATAAAGACACACTGTGTGTCTTGTGAGAACTTTCTTTCTACGATAAAAGACACGTTGTGTTTCAGATAGTACACAGCGTGCACTTATCCAGAAATTCAAAATGCCCATTTTCACTGATAACTACACGATGTGTTCAAATAAAGACACATCATGTTATTTTTCCAGATAACTTGATCTTTCCTTTTCTACTATAGTACATGTCATGTATAAATTAGGACACATCGTGTTCTTTTTCCAGATAACTTGATCTTTCCTTTTCTGCTTTGGTACACGTTGTGTATAAATTGAGACACGCCGTGTACCTTTCTTGGTCGAGGAAAACTTTGTATCTTCTGGACAGTGACACAGCGTCTCTTTTTCGGGCACATCATGTACCTAGAGATATAGCTTGTCTGCTATATTTTTAGTAGTAGTGACACACCGTGTCTTATATAAGACATGCCGTGTCTTCTATAGTTTCTACAGAAAATAGCTTCTCGTCAGCACATAATTAATAACAGATATGGTAATAGAATTGTCTAAATTATTACATTCATCCATGACAAGCTTATTTACAAAACTAATTAAAGAGTGTTCTTGACTCAAATAACTTGAAAAGAAATCTATCCTAATGTGGGTTCAACTCCTACGAGGTCCTCCATTTAAAGTCCAGAGTGAGATTCTTCAATCAGTCCATCATGCATCTTGAAGGGAGCAAGAGGCTCCCTTGTGAACTTCATCTCCTGAGGTATATAGCTTGCAACGTTTCCCATTTATTTTGAAAGCTCCATCTTTGTCTTGTAACTCAACAACTCCATATGGAAATATCTTCAATACAAGGAAAGGGCCGGACCACTTGGAATTTAGTTTTCCAGGGAATAACTTGAGTCTTGAGTTGAACAACAACACTTTGTCTCCTTCTTTGAAATCTTTCCTCGGGATTCTTTTGTCATGCCAAATCTTTGTTCTTTCTTTGTAGAGCCTTGCATTTTCATATGCATCTAGTCGGAGTTCCTCCAGTTCTTGCAGCTACAATAGATGCTTTTCACCAGCCTTCTTCATGTCAAAATTTAAGAACTTGATACCCCATAGAGCACAATGTTCTAGATCTAGTGGAAGATGACAAGATTTACCATATATCAGCTTAAATGGAGTTGTGCCTATGATGGTTTTATAAGCTGTCTAGTATGCCCATAAGGCATCATCTATCTTCAATGCCCAATCCTTCCTTGAGCTAGACACTGTCTTTTCTAGAATGCTTTTCATCTGCCAGTTGGAGACTTCTACTTGCTCGAAAGTTTGAAGATGGTAGGGCGTAGAGACTTTGAGTAACTCCATACTTAGATAGGAGGTTATTGAATTGCTTCTCAACAAAATGTGTGCCTCCATCATAGATTACTGCTCTAGGAACTCCAAACTGAGGGAAAATGATTTTCTAAAATAGCTTGACTACAAATTTTGTATCCGATGCTTGGGTTGGGATGGCCTCAACCCGCTTAGAGACGTACTCACAAGCAACTAAGATATATTGGTATCCACAAGAAGATGAGAATGGTCCCATGTAAACAACTCCCCATACATCAAATACCTCAATCTCTAAGATAGAGTTAAGAGACATATCATCGCATCTAGAGATTCCTCCGGTCCTTTGGTATTTATCACAAGCTTTGACAAATGAATTGACAACTTTAAACAATGTTGGTTAATAGAAACTGACTTGGAGAATCTTTTCTGCAATCTTTTCTCCTCCAAAGTGACCCCTGTAAGGAGAGGCATGGCATTCAGAAATAATAGTTGCAATCTCTTCTTCAGCAACACACCTCCAGATGAGGCCATCACTCCCATGTTTGAACAACAAGGGGTCATCCCAATAGTAGAGCTTTACATCATGGAAGAACTTCTTCTTTGGCTGGTATGTCAAATCCGACGGCAGCTGTCTTGTAGCAAGAAAGTTCACAATGTATACAAACCATGGTACTTGTGTGGACGATAATGCATAAAGCTTCTCAATAGGCAAATGGTCCTCAATAGGCAATAAATCTCCAGCATATGTAGTTAATCAAGAAAGATGATCGACAACATCGTTCTCTATCCCCTTCTTATCCCAGATTTCAAGATCAAACTCTTGTAGAAGCAATATCCAAAAAATGAGATGGAGTTTTGCATCCTTCTTGTTGAGCAAATACTTTATGGAAGCATGATCTGTATATATGATTACCTTAGATCCTACCAAGTATTGTTGAAATTTTTCAAAGGCGTACACTATAGCAAGCATCTCCTTCTCAGTGGTTGTATAATTGATTTGTGCTTCATCTAGGGTCTTGATTGCATAGTATATGGCATGAAGCTTCTTATCTTTCTGCTATCCCAGAACTGCCCCTACTGCATATTCGCTTGCTTCACACATCAATTCAAATGGAGCATTCCAGTCCGGTGGTTGAATGATTGGTGCAGAAATAAGAGCTTCCTTGAGCTTGGTGAAAGTTGTACAACAGTCATCATTGAATATGAATTCAACATCCTTTGTAAGTAAAGAACATAATGGCTTTGCAATTTTTGAGAAGTCTTTAATGAATCTTCTATAGAACCTTGCATGACCAAGGAAACTATGGATGTCCTTTACTAAAGAAGGGGTATACATCTTCTCAATAGCTTCCACCTTGGCCCTGTCAACCTCAATACCCTTGTTAGATACAACATGGCCTAATACTACACCATATTGTACCATGAAATGGCACTTCTCCCATTTTAGTACTAGGTTAACCTCTTTATAGCGGGATAAGACTAATGATAGGTTGCATAAACATTGATCAAATGAATCTCCATAGACACTAAAATCATCCATAAAAAAATCCATTATGTTTTCAATGAAATCAGAAAAAATAGCCATCATGCATCGCTGGAACGTCGCAGGATCATTGCAAAGACCAAAGGGCATGTGACGATAAGCATAAGTTATATACATGCATGTAAAAGTGGTTTTCTCTTGGTCGGGAGGGTAGATAGGGGTCTGGAAAAGCCTAAAATACCCATCCAAGTAACAAAAATAAGAATGTTTCGCAAGACGTTCAAGCATCAAGTTGATAAAAAACAATAGAAAATGATCCTTGTGAGTCACTTTGTTTAAATGCCGGTAATCAATACACATACGTCAACCCATGACAATACATGTTTGTATCAACTCATCATTATCTCCTTTGATGAAAGTTGCACCCCCCTTCTTAGGTACCACATGAATGACACTAACCCAAGGGATGTCACTTATAGGATAAATGATATTGGCATCAACCAACTTAAAGATTTCCTTCTTGACCACCTCAAGCATATTTTGATTTAAACATCTAGGCAGTTCAATGGTGGGTTTAGCATCATCCTCCATGTTTATTCTATGCATGCAAATGGAGGGATGAATGCCTTTCAAATCATCGATAGAGTAACCAATGACATCTTTGTACAAACGCAATTTGACAAACAATTTATTCTCTTGTTCATTAGTTAACTCATTATTGATTATGACAGGAGAATTAGAGTCGGAATCAAGAAATGCATACCTCAGTCCTGGTGGAAGGGATTTAAGTTCTATCTTTCTCCCAGCTACATTTTCTTTGGCTTTGTCATTAACAAGTGGAGTGTCTTCTTCAGTAGCATCTAATTGAGTGATAGAAAATACCCCAAAATTTTTAGATTCGTTGTTTATACCTTCATCATCATCACAGTAGTTCAGTATCAAATTGGAAATATCATGATCTTCTTCTACAATAGAATCAATAGAGTCCATAAAGCAGATTTCTTCTACATGTGAAGGTTCTTTCATGGCATCATATACAGAAAACTCCATGGCTTCTTTGCCAACTCGAAGTGTGAGTTTGCCTTCTCGAACATCAATAAGGCATCCAACAGTTCTCTACTAGAACCTTAAGTTGTTGGGCTTGGGCATTATATGTGATTGTGGTGGGGTTACGTTCTTGATTGCCCTCTACCTCAGTAAGATGAGCTTGTTAAGTTTCAATTGCTAATATTACCTAAGGAAGTATTAGCATACAAAGGGGGCATTTGGATGGTAATATCCAAATATCAACTCATCAAAGAAGCAACAATAAAAAATGAATGTAATGCCCAAAAACAACTATTGGCCAAAATTTCTCACTAGCTAAGATAGAGATACCAGAAAGATATACTATATGAGGCTCATTCATTTCTACTGGATTTTGATGATTCAACTTCCAAACATCAATATAAAAGAAGCAAGGACTCTTAATTGAAATCAAGTTTCTTTATGTGAGAATGTTAAAAAACCTCGAAAAAGTACTCTCCTTGCCACTTCATGAAATGTCCTTCACAATGACCTTCTGATGGATGTTCTTATGACTTTTGGTGAGAGTGGTGGGTGGGTATTAGTCTCAGCCTCATATGTAATCTTAGAATATCTCATACTAAAAGATAAGATTCTGGCTCACCTACTCTTAGATAATAGGCTTAATCAACATCCCTCTAGAGGGCAAAATGCCATTCAAGAATGACATCTTCTGCCTATACTTGATGCTCATATTCTATTCACCACACTCCTGATATCCATAACCAATCTATATTGACACATATGGTTTGACTAATCAACATGCATATGTTTCCATGATGCATGAGGTGAGGAGACAATGAATTCTTATGAACCTAAGGTTACTCTAGCTCCACATGTTATTTTTGGAACTGATATCTGACCCATCAAATGATAAATTGGAAATTGCATCTTTTAGAGGGGCCTTCCAACTAGATAGTTTGAAATCCCATATTGACCCTTTATGTATGTGGGCATACATCCCTAGAGAATGGGGGTATAACCTCAAGCTAGAACTAACTACTCAAGGAGTTTAGGGACTAGGGCCAAGTACATGAGGTAAGCTCCCTCTAAGGCTCAGTCACATCACATTTTTGCAGTCTTATAAGTTCTCCCAAGCCTAACTTTTTTGTCTTGTATTGTACCCCTATTTTTGATAATTCAGCGACAACTGTAATTAAAATCTTGTGATATGGTGGTTCTCCTTTAGCAGTGAATTAGGATTTTGCTACGAATGCACCTAGAAAGTATTGGTATGTATGCCCAAAGAGCCAATCATATGATGATTGTAATGGAATATCTTTCAAACAAATTTGATTAATAATAAAGACAATCTTCCAATTTATTTTGTTTATTAAGTTATGATATAATGACATAACACAATAAATGTCTAAAGAATTATATTACTCAATTACATTTGTCATCGGGTTGAGGACTTGAATGATGAGATCACATGGATGTCAAGAGTATATGCATTATTATTATGTCCCTAGTCAGATGTTATTATGCAAGGCTAACATATAGGAATAACTCTTAAGACTAGAATATGTGTTGGTTGATGACGAAATTTCATTGGTCATGATATGTGATATCAAACCAAACATTTAGATACTTATTAGAGAACAGTGTATCAGATAGACCCACCATGAGAGTGACACATGGAAATAGTGATTGGTAGTTAGAGTCATCTCTCATAATTATGGTGGTGATAGTGATTCTTAGACCTAAAATCACTACACTCATCACATGTCGTTTGATGTATTTTGACATCATCCACTGTGATCCTGAATAAGGGTTTCCATAAAAGTGGTGATTGGGTACACTGTGACTCATGAGGATGACTATGAGTGACGTAGATGGTACTTGTCCCTCCTACAAGATTTTGATATCATGGCCACTTGATAAGAGAAACTGAGAAATGCATGACCATGTTGATTTGAGTCAATATGTGATATTGAGCTTACAAATATCTCAGAAAATCTGCTCTAGATCAGGTAACATGGATTGAATGAAGAGAATGATGATTCCATGCCTTGAGTTCAATCTAGATTTCAAAGATAAAGGAACTATACAGTCATTGTAACACCAATGATAGATTGGAGGTTTAAGTTGTTCTTTAACTTCTCCAATTACTTGGGTAGAAATGAAGTCTTGCAAGATACCAATCATTGCTTGGGAAATCATAATATGATTATGAATATCACTTCCAATGTAATTTGGAGACTATCAGATCACACACATAGGATGTATTGGAATATGAATATAATTGTGGATGTGATTGGAAATGTTCCAAGTCAACTTGATTAATAAAATGTTTAGGTAATATACTAGAATAATATTGGAATATAATATGAGTTAATTGGATAAAATATTTAAGAAAATTCATTATATTTAACAGTTAAGTCAGTTGTCTAATCCTAAGCGATTGAGTAGAGTCTGATGATGAAAATTATTTAATCAATTAATGTTATTGATTGGTTCATTAATTGATTCTAGAATATCCTTTTAATAGTCCATGAGCAGCTCATTTTAAACCCAACTGCAACCTTTTGTTTACCCAAGTGTTTTAGGAAACTATGCTTCCTATTGTCTCCTATTCATAGAGGGCATGACGGTTGGACCAAAAAGATATGATTTTGTACGTGAACCCTAGCCATCATCATCCCCTAGAGAGAGAGAAGGAGAGCAATTGATGCTAGCACATCAAAATGTAGAAGGATACTCCTTCCCTTTGACTTGAGAAGTGCAACATGGAGTTCCAATCCATCGACATGGACGGAGTAGAGATGTAGACACTAAAGTTCCTACGTTCAAAGTAGATCGACGATGACCATATGTGTATGTGAGGGGCTGCACATGTCACCATGTGAAGGGACATCTACTGACTTGCTCTATGACAAGCTATATACCACACATACTCTTTCATAATATGTTTTATAGATGAGATCTGCGCGTAGGATATGTGAGGAATTTTCTTTCATTGCTTTTGTTGCGCCTGCAGCCTCCACAAAACCCAACACCAACATGAATGTAGTAGTGAACTAAGCCTAGTTATGTTCAGAAGGAATCATCAAACTCTATGGTTAATCATTTTATGTTATGTTTTATATATATTATAATAAAGAACACAATTTCTTGGTAGTAGGGGGTTCACAATTGTCTCCTCATACCTTTATTCAAGTAACACAAAATAGTCATCCAATTTTACTGGTTTGAAACAACAATTGAGGGGTCCAAATGTTTGTGCCAATTTTTTTCACACAGACAACATAAGTGGAAGGAATGTTTCTTCATAGAAAAGTGAGTTTGTTCAGATAGACATGACTCCTTGATGTGTGTCACTGCATTCACAAAAAATCACTAGGAAAAGTCCTATAGTTTAACCTTCTAAGCATGTTGTTAATTACACACAACAAATCAAAAATTTAGCATATCCATCACAAGATATGGAAAAAGAGTGGTAGAGATCAAAATCCAATAATAGGAACAAGAAGGTAAAATCTAATTGTGAGAGTTTGATTACAAAAACTTATGTTGAATTAAACTAAGATAAAAAAATGGGGGTCAAGAAATCACCACCAAACACCACGTTCCTACATTAACTGATCCAAGTCCTTATTTTAATGATCAAATTAGGATTATGTGGATTTGAGTCCCTTAGAAGCATGAATGACACAAAGTCTAGACTTCTCTTGAACCCGAGGTCATGCATTTGAGGATCCTCATCCAAACATCCATTAAGATTCTATCAGGTGATCAGATCAAGAATATGTGATTCCCATTCTGAGGTTCTAATCCATGGATCAGGTGATTGCATCACCATATATTATAACAACTAAGAGAATTAGATCAAAAGATCAAAGTACAAATTGGGTGATCGCATCAAAAGACTATACATTCGTCATTGTTGACACATGAGATCTCGATGTCCCCACAATAAGATAATATTTTAACTAGAAAATGAGTATGGATTAGAAAGATAAAAGATCATAAAAATGTGTCAAAAATTTACGCATTTGTTGTTATAGGATCTAAAATTTTGATACACCCACAAGAATATATCTATGTCTTTTGATCAAAGAGGAAGATATTTGGGAGATATCCTTTCAATAAAATGATGGAGTCAACACAACTAATGTAGAGAACGGGCTATGGGGCTACTCCCCATGCCCCAAAAGAAAACTACTCAAACATAATGTAAAAGAACAAGATTACAATAGAAATCTAGGGAATAAGAGGTGAAAAAGTGATGGAAAAAGTGATGTCTTTGTCTTTGGAGTCTCCCCTCCTTTTACTGGGAGAAAGGAGGGGAAAAAACCCTAGAAGTGAGGCTTTGTAGTGGCGGCGACTGTTGGATCTTCTTTGATTGAAGTTTGATTGTAATGTTGGCCTTCTTAATTTGAATTTTGTGTGGTCTTTAAAAGTATCCTTTCCACCAAATAAAAGAATATATATGGGATTGGCCAACTTTACCCTTCAAAGTAATTACCCTTGTACAACATTAACTATTTACCACCAAATTGAGGGATTTATTGAGTTTCCTTCTTTTAATTATTTGACCATGTGACTATTTTCTATTGATTCCCTCAATGGCGAGTCAATTGAATCATAAGGCCAATCAAACAACCTAAAAACCATCCAATATACATTTTTCATGTAGAACATTAAATTTCCTTTCCAATACATAGTGTACATAAAATTCTACCTTCGGATGCAAAGGTATGACCATTTTGGTGCAGGGTGTATATATCTGTAATGCGGGAAATTGAAAAATATGGTGCATGTAAGTCTATTGACTGGATGGGTCAGTAAATAGATTGAGATTTTAGGAGGTGGTATATAGACAAATGATCCTTTGTTTCATGGGCCGTGTTGGGCTTTGTATATATTTTATCATTTCCCTATAAAAGTAAGAAAAAACTAGTCTAATTCCAAATAAAAGGGAGAAAGGATGAACTAAACAAATTCACTTTAAAAATAAAGAAATGCTCCAAAAAAGAGATCTAAACTATGCAATTATGACAGATAGATATGCATTTACCAAAATACCTTGAACGTAAACTTTGCTCATCCTCGAGTGACATTGAATTTAAAACACATTCACATAATACTTTTAGCCGATCATCCTTACTCTCATAGAACCACTTAACTCCACCTTATATGTCCAAGAAACCTTGAATACTTATATTCATGTAAAATAATTTTCATATTCCCTACTTTATGATTATTTCATAGCTTTGTTCTATTTCAAGACCCACAATAAAAATGATTTTGATTTTCCATTTTTATTTAAACTCCCATGTATTCTTATGAGTCATTGTACAAGAACAAGGCTTATTTTGATTGTTAGGAGTTTATGTGTATTCTCTTGGGCATAAAAAATGGAGCAAAAGGAGGTATGGAAGGAAGTGGTCACTCCTATATTCGATTTGAGACCTTTTTATTTCTTTGTTTGTAGTTACATTGACTCCATGTTTTGGTATGCTTATTTGGCATTTTTCTTATTGGTACGCCCCTATTAAACTGATGAGGGTATGGAATAAAAAAAGGAGGGAGGAGAGGGTGCCACCCAAAACATAAGGTTTTGCACTTTGGCTTTTTTTTACAGATGAAGAGATAAGAAGGTGATGGGAGAAGTGTAGCAAAGTATGTTATTTGTGAAACTCATTTTTGAATTTAATCCATTAAGTCAATTAATTATGAGTACATGCAAACTCAAGAAAACTTTCAAGTTAATCTATACCTCTAGATAAGCAAGTATTTTTTTTAATCCTATAAGTCTTCTATGACTTGCCATCTTTTCCAAGGAATGGTGTTAATTAATATCCTAGGTGACATGATAATTCTATGAATGGAAGGTTGTCATAATTTATGTAACAAAAGAAGTTGCATCATTGAAGGGGGAATATTGAAAAACATGCATATCATCATGGCGAACAAGATAAAGGTCAAAACTAAAGGATTAAAAAAAATTAAAGCTAAACTTCATAACATAACGAAAATTAGAAGAATTTTAACATATAGTGGGTGGAATAAGTATGTACCACCCACCTTCACCTTGAACTTAAAATTTTTCTCATCACAAACAAAACTTAAATCCAAAAAAATGGGAGAAATGTGAGAGATAACCAGGGGGTCTTGGTAGCTTGAAGACCATCCAATTGAATGGGAAGTGCATGAGGGACGAAACCTTGTAGATAGGAGCTTCATAGTGCACATGGTGATTGGATGGTTGTGGAAGCTAGAAGGGGCTTTCAGATAGATAAAATGATGTTTCTTGATACCCCCCACACTTTTTCCAGTAAGATCCACAAACCTTCCTTGAGCAATGGATGACGTGCTATTAATGTACGTGGATTGGGAAATATTGATTCAAGATGGATTTTGAGTCGGTCTGGTAACAAATGTAGTTCCAACTATATAAGATTAGGTGGAGGATGTGGCTCAGGTTTCTTCTCATCATCTATATTTTCATACAAGAGAATTAGTGATGATATGAAAGGAATAAATTTAATAAAATTAGCTTCTTAAATATTTTTGCACTCCTAAAAAACCATTCAATTGTTCAAATTAAGTTCATGTATACTAGATGTTCCCAAGGGTTCACAAAGAAAAATTGGATTATCATACTTATACTCAAAGAGTGGGGGCAAGTGACTCTCTTCAAGTGGTCATGACTCCCCATCTAGATCATATGTATGTGGAAAAAAACTGATTGTGGTGGAGTGTAAGGTTCTTGATGAGGAAACCTTTCTTCAAAAATATATATTGATTTATTGTGACAAGATGGGAGTGCATCATTCAAAATAGGGTAAACACTAGTCAGTTAGCTATTAACAACAACTAGGTTAACAAACATAGTGTGAGTGACTGGTAGAGATTCATGTGTTGGGATTGGTTCTACTGGATTGATGATGATATAATCATTGTCATCATTGTCTATTAAAATCATCCTTGGATTCTCCATATTTCTTAGGGAGTTTTCTTATTGATTCTCAAGCGACATGACTGGAAGGGAGAGTTGTGCTTTCAAATGTTCTAGTTGTGTCTTCAATCTTTTTCTACAAGACACTCCATAAACTAACATCTATTGGAGGGACTCTATCCCCTCATCTCTAATCAGAAGCAAATAATCTTCATGATAAGGATGTGGTCCATGATTCCCATAATGTTGTTGCCATTGGGTTGTGTAGCATCGTTCCTCATAATAGTATCCAGACGATTGATTATATCCACCTTAGTCAGAAGTATCAACATTATATGGTGGCTCCATGAAATGAGGGGACATATTTGGACAATCTAGTGATGTATGGTTGTAACAACCACGCAATTGATATTGTGAACCATAATGTGTTGACCACTCCATTTGGAAAGTTTTTTGTTGTGGAAAGAAATTATAATAAGGAATCTAAAATATATAGAAAGAAAAAAGATCTAAAATAGAAGAAACTAAAATGAAAAGAAATTAAATTTACAAAACAAGTTAAGGAGTTAAGTAGAAATTATAAAAGAAGTAAAGATTACAAAGATAAGCTAATAAATAATAAACAAGATTAAAAATTACAATACAAACTAGAAATCAGTACTAACTGAGTGGAAAATCACTAGAAGGATGAGGTACACTACCAGAATGGATCTTAGTAGGAAGTTTTGAAAATAAATAACAAAGATCTAAATAAGAATGAAATAAATTTTAAAAAATAATTGAACAAAATTGAAAATTAATACTAAAAAAGTTATAAAAACAAAACTTAATATTACAAAGAAACCAAAATTACAAAGAATTTAAAATTACAAAGAAACTAAAATCACAAAATAAACTAGAAAGCTATACTACCAGAATTGAAACTTGATAGTAGGAGGAGATACACTACCAGAATGAGACTCGATAGGCAAAATCAATTGAAAAAATAGAAGAATAGATATTATAATTCAAAGGTTGGATATTATAAAAAAAGACCAAAAAAAACTTCCCGTTGTGATACTTCTATAGACTAGGGCATCATGGAGGGTGGAGGGATGGAGGCCACCATTCCTCTAGGAAAGGCTAGAGGTAAGGTCATTAATCAGAAGTGGAGTTCTATGGGCGTTGATGCCACAATGGCTAGAGACTGGGCCAAAGTTGTTGAAGGACAGCCAATGCACATTCAAGGGAATGTTGTTGATGATCCTAAGAAGTTGTTCAACAAAGAGGGTGATAAACGCAAATGGACTAGGTTTACTCGCCTGATCATGAACGAGATGGATGATTATCACAAGTCTCTGTGACTGTTTAGATCATGGCTACCTTTGTAAATGTGCTTCAACTCAAAGGCTGGATGATCCAGACATGGTAACCTGGAGGTGAGATGGAGGTGTTATGCCTAACTGACGAACTTATCCTTGCTAGATTTGCTAATGGGAAGGATCTCCAAGCTGTGATGAACAAGTAACCTTAGTTCTTTGATGAACAATTAGTTTTGGACAGACGATGGACCCCAGAGGTGGAAATTCAGAGGAAAACACTGAATACAACTTCAATATGGGTGTCATTGCTAGATGTGGGCAAACCCTAGTCAGTGTGGGTGATCAATGCCATCACACATGCCATTAGTGAGCCACGTTCCATCGAGCGGTAGGTGGACAACTCGTTGTTTGGTTGTGCCCAATTCTGTGTTGATATCTCTACTGAGGAGGAACCACCACCTGAAATCATGGTCGAGCTACCTGATGATAGCGAGTGGAAGTTCAAGGTTAGGTACGAGGCACTATCAGTCTGCTGTGACTCCTACAAGGTCTTTGAGCACAACAATGGGGGATTCCCAGGGGAGAGGAGTGCTACTCCTCTTCCTTGACCCCCAATTGTCACCCATGAGACAAGAAGACCACTGAAAAGGAGATTCCAACCTTCCAGGAGGCATGTTAGTCAGTGTACCATCAACCAATGAGAACAATGAAATATCAATAGGCATATCGAGAAACTTTTTGATGCCAACAATAACAAAGAAGTCTCTAGCCATACACAACTACCCATTGTCATTGAGGATAGTGAAATCCTTATTGATAATGTGGAACCTAGCATGGGAAAAGATGTTGCTAATGAGGATGACATCATAGTTATGGATGGCATACCGGCCGCTGAGCTGGTAATAAGGGTCAATGAACCCGTAATGAAGACTAGTGGTGAGTCAAGCACTAGTATTAGTGTTGAGAATCATTTTTATGTCCACAACCAGGAACAAGAGGTAGAAGTCGAGGTTGATATAGGTGGTACCCGCAGCTGTAGCCCAAGGAGCACTATAAGATCGACAACCAAGCTCAAGGGTAGACCCAAATCCAAAGAAGGAGGAGGTGTGTCGTCTAACTCAGTCAGTTAATATGTCCATATATGCTTGGAATGTGAGAGGTGCCTCCTTGCCCAAGACTCAAAGAAGGATAGGGAAATTTTTTAAGAGCATTCAAGATGAAATTGTGTGCTATTTTGAAAGTAGAATTAGAAGGAAGACGATGGAGAGAGTTGGATCCATTTTTCCACATAAATGGGACCATATGCCTAATATCGACAAAGTGGATCGCGGAAGAATTGTCATACGTTGGAATCCTAACCTATAGCACATTGACCTGATCAATTCTAGAGACTAAATCATTATATATGTTGCTTCAATAATGGTGGTTTGTCTTGTATACTGGGTGCAGTATATGGAGAAAATTTGTTATCATATCGTGATAGGCTCTAGATGGTTATTAAGGCCACTACACAAGAAGAAGTATCATGGTTGGTCCTGGGTGAATTCAACAATACAACACATGCTTAAGAAAAATGAGAGGTAAAAGGGTGATCGATAAAATATTAAACTAGTTCAACTATATGACGGACAAAGCGGGACTTCACCAAATCACCATAATTGGGGGGATAACAACATGGTCTAATAAATAAGGGCATGGAGGATGAATATCAAGCATGCTGGATAGTGCGCTTATGAACACAACCTAGATGGATGTGCTACCTAATTTAGCCATCAAGCTCGACTCACACCACTTCAGCAATCACACTTGGATGCATGTACTTATTAAGAAATCATCTCAACCCACTCTCCCTTTCAGGATTCTAAAAATGTTGTGTGATTGGGACGAATTCAAAGAGATTGTGGAAGAGTCATGGCAAACACAAATCGTTGGCAATCCATTGTATATGGTTCTGAAAAAGCTACAGTGGACGAAGAAAGCCATCAAGAGATGGTTGAAAGAGAAGGTGAACCTACCTAATTTTCTTCACAAAGCCAAAGATGACTACGAGAAGGCTGCTCAGGACCTAAGACTCCACCCGATGTCCCAGATGGATATTGAAAGTGAGTTGAAGCCAAGATAGTTAAGAAGCTGGAGAAAGCGGAGGAACAAGCTCTATGGTAGAGGAGTAGACTGAAGTGGATTGTAGATGGTGATCATAATTCTAAGGTTTATCATGCTGCTATCAGGAAAAAAGAGATGCAAGACACGATCTATGAACTGATGAAAAAGAAGAAGTGTTGGGCAGTTAGGAAGAGATTGTGAACTGAGCTACCCTCTTCTTTACTAATCTTTATAATAAAGACCTGAACCACCATACCAACAATGCATTGATGAAGGACTCGTGGATAGGAGACTCACTGATTCCATGAATGATGCTCTCTGTAAAGAGGTCGCTAATAAAAAATAAAGAATGCCACCTTCTCTATTCATTACTCAAAGCCCCCTGGGCCAGATAACTTTAATAGCTGGTTCTTCCAAGTGATGTGGACAAAAATTAAAGATGATCTTTGTAAGGCAGTGAGATGGTTCTGGGAGAAGCCATGGTCAAAGTAGTGAATCATTTTATTATAAAGCAGATACCCAAGACAAGCAAACCCAAATCCATAACAGACTATACACCCATTGCCTACTGCTTAGTCCTATACAAAATTATAGCCAAGTTACTGGCCAAACGCTTGAGCAATATCTTACCCCACATCATATCCTCGAATCAAAATGCATTTCTCAAAGGTAGAAGGATGTCAGATTTCTCTCTCCTTGCTATGTAATTCTTAAATGACTTCAATAGGAAAGAGACTACTGCTAAAGTGTGCATGAAGATCAATATAAGCAAAGCCTATGATCATGTCAGCTGGAACTACCTGTGGAAGATTATGGAATCCATTTCTTCAATCCAAGATGGATCTCGGTGATTAAACAGTGTGTCATGACCAACTCATTCTATGTGCTTATTAATGGTGCCCATGTAGGTCTATTTCCTTCTTCCAATGGGCTACACCAAGGCGACCCATTGTCCCCGCTCCTATTCACCTTGGTGATGGAGGGGCTGACAGGCTTACTTAACAAAGATGAAAAGAATGGCCACATCAAAGACTACAAAGTTTGGGGGGGGTGAAAGTGATGACTCATATCATCTTTGTGGATGATGTCTCATTGCTTTCGGTGGGAAATGTGAAGAGGGTCAAGGTATATAAGAAGGTCCTCTACTCGTATCATAAACTCACATGTCTCTACATCAGCTCCATCATAACATGGGTGTTCTTCTCTAAATCCTATGACAACAGAAGGGGCAGGCTCAAGGAGGCCATCAACATTGACACTGAGGTAGGTCTTCCCTACAAAATACTTGGGGTACCCCCTGATTGCTGGAAGGGGCACATCATCTGACTTAAAAACTTGCCTGGTCAACATCAGAAAGAAGGTCAACACATGGAGTGGCTTGTACATCTTATTAGCGGGCAAGATGGTCCTAGTCCAGTCAGTTCTCCATATGGTGATCAGATTTTGGACAAATATGGGGGAGATGCCACTGTCAGTTGCTCACACTCTGTGGGGCATTATCACTAACTTCATTTGGATGAGCAAGAATCATTCCATTACTTGGGGCACTATCGCCCGACCTTTTATTGAGGGGGTCTCAGCTTCTTGGACCGGAGGAACTCATGTTCATTTGTATGAAGAAAAGGATTGAAAGGTTCATCACTAATCAACAGAGATGCTAGGTCACCTGGTTGAAGAGGCATTATGGGCGGAGCCTTAATTGTGATGATAGTACCAGACTATCGTGTATGTGGAGGAACATGTGCATTTTTGTGCAGGCACATTAGAGATTGTATGGTGTTGATACTAATGGTGTCAGGTTCTTCCATGACCCTTCAGCATTGATCAACATCAATGCAGGAGTCTGCCATGCTCCTGTTTGGACCGATGTCACTTTGGAGATCTACTCATTGCCCAAAATGGAACATTTTCTGCTATATGGCTATCCTCAATTAATGACAAATGAGTCCTATGCAATGCTGATACAAAGATGAGTCTACACTGGTTCTCTAACTGCATCTACACAAAGTTCCTATGGAAGATCATATGCCTTATGAGTGGGTGGGGGCAGGTAGTACCTTCATCTCTATGTGGGTTTTTTGATTATATGATTGGCAAAGTCAAAAGGAACAAGGCGCGAAGATGCTTTGCTAATATATGTATCACGGGAGCTAGCTATCTCATATGGTACGAGAGGAACAATAGAGTCCATGGACGAAAGGGTAGTAGCCCTGAGGCTCTGCTTGACCTCTTGACCAAAGAACTCAGGTGGCGTATCTGTTGTGGATCTAAGATTTTGCATAATTCTCATGCTAATACACACACTTACTGGGTTTTTGTTGTTAGTCCCAATGTATAGTTTCTTTTAGGGCCCTTCACGGGGTGCCTTGCTTTGTCGTATAGTTTACTATACACCCTCTTTTGGTCTAATATTTTTACCTTATTTGGAAAAAAAGACCAAAAACATTATAAAACGAGTAAAAAATTATGAAAAAGCTAAGGAATTATGAAACATGATTAAAATTATGGAACAAACCAAAACATACAAAACCAAACTAAAATTATAAATAATAAATAAGATAAATCATCTATGTTCGAGTGATTGGGTTCAGAAAAAAAACATGTTACATCCCCGATAATGATGCCAAATTTAATGTGTATAGTTGCACACATAAAAAATCACTTGGAAAAGTCCTAGAGCTTAAACTTCTAAACAAGTTGTTAACTTGCTGCAAATAGAAAATCAACTTTCAGTATAGTAAGGTATCAATCCCAAGAGATGGAAAAAGGGTGGTTGAGATCCAAATCCATTTGCAAGAACTGGAAGGTAAAATCTAATTGTGGTTGTTTGATTAAAGAAACTTGTGCATTATTAAACTAACTAAGATCAATTAATAAGAGAAACTTGGAATTTCATAGGATCACCACCAAAATCCACGTTCCTGCATTAACCGATCTAACTTCATAGTTTAATGGCCGATTCAGGATTATGTGGATTTGAGTCCCTTAGGAGCACAAATCATGCAAAGGTTAGACTTCTCTCAAACCTAAGATCATGGCATTTGATGATCCTCATCCAAACATCCCACAAGATTCTATTAGGTGATTAAGTCAAAAATATGTGATTCCCATTCCAGGGTTCTAATCCATGGGTCAGGTGATTGCATCACCATACATTATAACAAACAAGACAACTAGATAAAAATATCAAAGTCCAAATTAGGTGATTGGGTTAACGGACTATCCACTTATCATTGTTTAGACCCAAGATCTCAATGTCCCCACAATGAATAATCTTTTTAACTAGAAAACCATCATGGATCAGAAAGATCAAAGATCATTAAAATGAATCAAAATTTTATTTATTCATTCTTATTAGGATACGAGAACTCAGTAACCCCACAAGAATATATCTATATCATTTGATCGAAGAGGAAATTGTTTTTTGGGGCATATCCTTTCAATAAAATGATAAAATTAGTACAACTAATGTAGAGAATGGGCTACGGGGATGCTCCCCATGCTCCAAAAGAAAACTACTCAAACATAATATGAAAGAACAACATTACAATAGAAATCCCAGAAGAAGAGGTATAAACAGTTAGAGAAAAAGTAATGTCTTTAGTTTTGGAGTCCCCCCTCCTTATATAGGGAGAAATGGGGGGCCAAAATCCCTAGAAGTGAGTTTTTGGTGGTGGCGGATGATGGATCTGCTTTGACTGAAGATTAATTATTATAATGTCCTTCTTAATTTGAATTGTGTCTACTCTTTAAATATATTCTTTCCACCACATAATAACAAATGGAATTGGCCAACTTTCCTAGTCAAATGAGTAAAATTTTCAATACTGATTGCTTGCCACCAAATGGAGGGATTTATTGAGTTTCCTTATTTTAATATTTTATCCATGTTACTCTCTTTGATGCCGATTCACACAATGACAATTCAGTCGACTTGTATGGTCAGTAAAAATGAATAGAAATTCGTTCACTATACATTTTCATGTAAAGCATTTAATTTCCTTTCCAAAACTAAAATTGTCGGTCATGTTGATGTGAGATTGGTACATGAGTGATATACAAGTTCAATTCACTATGGTCATTGTAGGAAAAGTTATTTTTGTCTCTTCAAGTTACTATTCTTCTAATATCTAGGGTCCGACTCCCATGATCCGATTTTCTCCTTCATGATGCCCCTCTAGCACTAATGTCCATTCCTACCACAATTGAATGAGGGGGAAACTGAGGGAGATGGAATAGAAATACTCTAAAAGGGTTAATTAGAAGATCTTGTAAGATGCCTATGTGTAGCTATCTAAAATAGATTTCCTATCCA
Source organism: Alisma plantago-aquatica (assembly GCA_963693085.1). NCBI lineage: Eukaryota > Viridiplantae > Streptophyta > Magnoliopsida > Alismatales > Alismataceae > Alisma > Alisma plantago-aquatica. The sequence continues at coordinate 252,614,952 of OY856409.1, forward strand.
TTAATTGTGATATAATGAGACTGACTCCAATAGCTACAAACCCCCTAGGGTCGACACAAAGACACAAAATTTGTAGTTCAGGAAGAGCTGGCATGTGGTAGGATCATTGGGATGAGGCTTGGTTTAGGTGTGGGGCCAGGTGGATTTTTTAGAGACAATGTCAACATGTCCAACCGTCAAGTTATAGATACTTTGATGATATTTACATGAAGTTGGACATAAGAGAAGGGGAAAAATCTATATATAAAATGGATCATTTAAGAGAAAGAAAAGGAAGAGACTTGAGTCAAGTAAAATTCATCAATATTGAATATGGTAGAGTGTTAGTGAAGGACAATGATATCAAGAACCAATGGAGAAAGTACTTTCATAATCTTTTAAATGGAGAAACTATAAATAATGTTAAAAACTTGTGTGACATGAATACAAAAGATATCATATGCATATGATGAGTTTTACTATTTGAGGTCAAGAATGCTTTGAAAAAGATGAAAATAATAAAGGCATGCAGATCATATAGTATTCCCATTGATGTATGGAAGAGTATGAGGGATGAAGAAGTTGTGTGGTTAAAAAATTTATTTACCAAGATCATGAAAACCAAGAAGTTGCTAGATGTGTGAAGATATACTATTATAGTCCCGATCTATAAGAATAAGGTAGAATTTTGAAGTTGCAAAAACTACAAAGGTATGAAGTTAATGAATCACACAATGAAGCTGTGGGAGAGGATTATTGAGCATAGGGTAAGCTAACACATGTATCAAACAACCAATTTTGTTTCCTACTTGGAATATCAACAACATATGCTATTTTTTTGATAAGGAGGCTTATGGAGAAGTATAGAGAAAGAAAATTAGATCTTCATATGGTTTTCATTGATTTCGAAAAGTATTATGATCAAGTAACAAGGGAAGCATTGTGGATGGATTTGAAGAAAATGTGTGCCAATCCAGTACATTGACTTGATTAAAAACATATATGATAGCTCTATTGTAAGAATGAAGATTGCTCGAGGAGAGACACTATAACAACCCCCACTTTTGAGTGTCCATCAGTCAAGAGAGATCTTAAAGATGAGGATCATTACTCTAAATTTGTAGGATCAAATTTATCAAATAATAAAGAATAGTAAATAATTCATGTGTATCAACTACCTAAAGCACCAACAAAGAAAGCATGGTCAACAAATGTCTATATTGGTATGTGGGTTATAAATATATGCAACAATCATGTAGTGGGACATATGATCTTTTATTTTATTTTATATTCTAACACATGATTAGTATTCCCTCTAGAATGTAATAAATATCCATAATTGGACTTATGTCTATTTACTATTGATGGGTGAAACCTAGGGTTCAGAATATTCTATATTTATGTGACATTCGTAGGGGATTTATAGTTTGCATGAGGTAAAAAAGCATATAGTAGCTATCATCCATTCAAATTTTCGATAATGCTTGCATAACTTTGGAAGTGGATACATATATTCATAAGGGTAACTACTTACCATTTGAATAGCATGCATAATATCTCATGTACTTTAAGAATGAAATACAATCATCAAAATAAGATCAAGTGATCCATATTCAATCAACATTATCTACATGTATATAAATTTTTAAGTGTCACCAGTACACTCATAATAGGCTAGTCGGACCTAATCTATGTCTTTGACTAACATGGAGGGTTATATTAAGTGTAGATTAGGAATAAGGGTCACAAACCCTAAGTCTATAACATCAACACTTCTAAGGGTTAGAAAACCTAATTAGACATTAGGTATAATTCTAACATGTGGATGAAAGAAGACCTCTGCCCATCTGGCCATCAGGCCTGAGCCACTAGCCTCTAGCCATCTCAGCACCCTGTACCTATTTGTCTAGGTGAGTCAAGGATGAAAAATGACACAAATAGCATGTTCCTTATAGAGTTCAACCTAGGGGCAATTTGGTAATTGTACCAGTCTTCTTCTTCATCCTCTGTTAAGCCTACCCTCATTCCAGTGCACCATGGGAAGTCAAATCCAGAGATGACTCTTCACTCACGGGCCATGGCAATAAAATTAAGATGATCGAGACCCTCATCATTTCCCCTTTAACTCCCTGACCCCTTTCTGGTGGTGTGAGTTGGTCGGAGTGGCAAGGACCAGTGTTTGGTTAGAAGTGAAGAATGTCAGGGAATGGGGAGTTATCGATCAAGCAAATGGGTAGGAATGGAAGGGTCAAAATATTATAGTGAGAGCGAAGGAAAATTAGTGTTTGTTATATAGGTGTGATAGGTTGAGATATCCCTCTGAATCTGGTCTTGGAGATCTAGCCCTCCCTCATTTTAGGCATTATCTCCTAGGGATGTGATAGTTGAAAAAGGCCTCATTATGTAGTTTATCTTGATCTTTTGATGTAGTTGGAAGCGCCGATACATAGATTCGAGGGGTAGATAGAAAGAGAGAATCAAAGATGTGTCCAACTATTGATGGTCTCTTGTGTCAGGGTTGAAGACAACCCTCAACCCCTTAAATCTAGGATCAACATCTAGCAGTTGTGATTACATCCATGCCACATATGTCATGATCGTGGATGATCCAGACCAAAGTGTGACATCGACATAATAACCTTAATTGAGATATCTCTGTAGTATATTTGATTAATAAATTTTTTTAATAAATCCTATGGTCCACTAGGATTATCAAATTGAGTCCAAAATTTAGGATTACTTCTATTTTACCTTTATCCAAGTTCAAGAAATGTTTGAGCTTAAAAGGAGTACCATTAATATATATATATATATATATATATATATATATATATATATATATATATATATATATATATATATATTTCTCTTCAAGTATTTCACTAATTTACTTAACCAGGTCACATATATATATATCAAAATAGTGACTCTTAGATTTATCTCCATTTACTTATTATCACGTGGTATGCCAAGTATTTTGTCATGCTACTTCCATTTGATTTTTGAATACTTGGAGTCCAGGTAAAGAGTATATAATCACTCTTTTAATGATTAGGTCATTGATCCTCTTAGAATGTTCTAAGATATTATCAATTATCTCAAAATAAGATAAATAACTATCACTCAATATTTATGACATCATATTATACACAAAACTCCAATTCCCTTATCATATTTTTCAATGGGCCTCCTTACTATGCAAATATCCCATTTGGGTATAAATTTAATTCTAGGATCCAAGGCCCATATCTAAGTCTTCTCATTGGGTCCAATGGTTTATTACACCCCTACTTATGAATTCAAGGTTTTAATCATCATATAACCATCTATATCTAGTCATAAGCTTAATATTACTTGAAATCAAAACTTGGTATAAGTTTATGGTTCGAATACATTATCCAAGGTCCTATAATACTCTTCATTATTCCCTTTGTATCTTTTCACGATACTCTAATTAGACTTGAAATTCCCAACTTTTGAGGATGTAACATTCAACCCTCCTTAAAAGTAAAATTTTCCCCAAAATTTAAATATAATCATGCTAAGGTTAATGTTCACTCACATGAACATCAAACATTAGGGGTAGTAGCCTTTCTTAGATTGGTTTTAACTAGGTTATTTTTAACTTTTATTTCTACAAAAAATTCTCATATTAGAATGGAAACCAAACATAATCAAAGGGTATTTCCACATCCTCGTTCATCATGATATTATCTCTTGTGATTTCACTTTCACCTAGTGATTATACTTTAACTTAGGTCTCAAACATACCAAACATTATTCAACTATATTCATGCAAGGCACTAGTATAGAAAGGGGATATAGTGTTGGCTATATTTGTAAGAGAAACGGACTGAGTTACTTTTCCAATCAGTTTAAAGTCAGCAACCTTAACAGTTAGCACACATGAGAAATTCAAGCTACACTTTCTTTTTACCATCAATCACCTCTTAAAGAAACTGATGCTATATATCACATGTCAAAATGGAATTTCGCACAAATTTTTTGGGAGCATTTAATTTGCCTCCAAAAAACCTATATCATCAATTCGTTTCTTAAGAATCAACGAGATAAAGATGTTCATGCATCATCTGACCCACAAGAATGAATTGACCTTTGTCATCAGTTCATTCTTGAGAGACCGACGATAAATATGTTCACGCCATGTGTCCTTTATCGTCTGTTACACTAACCATAACTATCGAGAAAGGTTGTGTTAAGAATCGGTAGGTTGAGAGATTCGTAGGTGGTTTTTGGCTGACAACTGGTGACGAATGTACCTTATTCTTTTGTGGTTTTTAGTTAGCAACCGCTGAGAACATCCTTCATCGATAGTTCCACATATAACTGATGGTATGTGTCTTACTTAACCTCCCGACAAAACCCTTTCTCCCCTCTTTCCTACCCATGCTTCCTATATTATTGCGGCTTCGATGATTTTGGTTGTGACTTCTCCTCTCTATCACCATTACTACTATTCTCCACTTCTACTGCTGTTCACCACCATTATTTCTTGTGGTTGATGCTGCTACTCACCGCGGTTGTTACTCGCCGCTACTGCTGTTGCTCATCGTCGTTGTTGTTGTTGCTGCTCTGCTACTCGCCATTGATTGGCCAAAGCTCACTACTTCTGCTCTACTTCTCACCACCTATGTTGCTTACTTCCTCTACCACTAGCTACAACCATGAGTTGCCTCTTATCCTTCTTCTCCTTTTCGTTTCCCTATCCTACTTATATCCCTTTCCCCTTTGCTCACTGATCCTCTCTCCTTTCCCTGGCCTATGATATCTTCTCAGCATTCAAAAGAAATCATGCAGGGCAGGGGAAGGAGGAGAGAAGATGAAGTAGGAGAGAGGGAAGGAGATAGAGATAGTAAAGGAGGAGATTTTTGTATGAATTTATAGTAAACTTTGATGGAATTGAGAATAAATTGTGTAAATTGTGTTAAAATTGTGATGAACAAATGGTGATTGTGTTTAATTATTACATGCTCATTATCGATTATTTAGTTTTGTTAGAGTTATTACATGTTCATAATGAAACTATAACTTAGATGATGAGAGAATCAAATTCTAAGGCTCATTAATAAATATTGATAATTACATTGATTATTTGAAACTATAACTCTAATTTTATATATGTTTTAAGTGCATTGTTCCATGTTAGCAATTAAATGTTAGTATTGAAAAAAACGTCAGTACGTAGGAATTAATATACTTGGATATGTAATACTCAAAATGAACTTGAATTAACAATGTCGATGTTTACATTGACTATCTTGCTTCAAACATTTGACTACCTTGCTCAAACATGCATGACCTAGTTTTTTTTTTGATAAAGGGTGCCCGCCAATTTATTAAGTAATCAAATCGTTTGCAGCAAGTACAAGGATCCGACCCTCAAAACCCTCATTCACAAAGTGGGGGTTGACAAAATGATAGGCTGAAGAGGCCAAGGCATGTGCAACTCTATTGCCTTGCCTTCTAATAAAATAGAAATTGAAAGAAATAAAACTATAGATATTGTATACACCCTAATTTGTGAATAAACCCTGATATTTCTAAACTGTGTCGTTGGCCTAGAAACCTATTAGAGATTTACTCATAAACCTTAGATAGTCCCCGATTTGGGACTATTCTTGAGCACTTCTTATCACTTTCGATGTAAGTGTAGAAACTGAAGTGTCGGTGAGATGGAAACAATTTGTAGTGAGTTCATGGATTTGTCTACAATTTGGATTGAACAAAATTATACAATGTGTCTTGTATAATTTTATCTTTTCCTTGTAGGTGTGCCAACCTATTGTTAAGTCGTGATGCTTGCAGCAAGCATGCTGTTCTTAGAACTTTTAGTTCTAAAGGATGAGACTCCAGACAAGCTAGCAGGCTGGATAGTAAGTCTATAGGCTTGTTATATAAAAAATACCTACACATTTATCATATATTATTTGGGAATAACCGATTATATACATATTCTCCGTAGGTTAATTACAAAAAAGTACGATACACACCCAAAATTTCACTGTTCATTCACTAATAAAACCGACATCAGGTAATTTGGCGTTGATTATTTGCCATCATACCACTGACAAGGAAATTTTAAGACCATCAATTTTTTACTAAAAAGCCATGAGAAAGCATTGAGTAGACCACAATACCATCACTGGCTTCTAGTTACATCGTCAATTATTCCCTAACAAAGAACATCCAACATAAACTTATTTCTTTGGTCAGCTAAACAGACAAAAAATGTTTTAGTTTATCGTCGGACAATTGGTCGTCAGTTCACAACTGAAGTGGAATGCCAAATATAATTGGTTCTATATCCCCTTTCTATAGTTTATAGGGTAAAATAACACCTCAAAACCAGAAATTATGTCATTAAATTTCAACTTAAGAGTCAATTTCATGTATTATATGTGGCTACCTTATTTCTCACACACATAATAAGATGAAATAACCATTTGGATATAGTCCAAACACAAAATTCATCATATGCCATTAAATGAGAATGTGTATCCACACCTTATAAAAAAAGTTCTAATTTTGGGTTGATTCACTCTCAACAATGACTGCTAACCATGAATACATTCAAATTCCACAAATTTTCTTTAAATACCTTCAACTTAGAGATAATGTCTTTATCACTCTTGAGTTTGTGCACAACTCCATTTAAATTCTATTTCAACCATTAGTAGATATGTTCTTGTATTCCTTACATTCACATATCATTAGCCTAAGTTATCCCCTTAATGTCTATAAGGTATAGGCACCTTTATAGTGATCTTCCCCTAACCCCAAGGGTGTCATGTACATGCGCCACTCCTTGGGCCTTACACATATGTGGAGTTACATTTCCACTTGAATCCTTGTCCTTTAGGTGCACATGGAATTCTTAGATCCTAACCCCTTGGGCCTTGTGGACATGTGGATGGCAATCTCTAAACCCTTAGGACTTATATACTTAGGAAATGACCAACTCTTAACCCCTTGGGTTTTATTCTACCTTGAAGTATCCCTGCTTTACCCTAGGGTTGATTAGGGAACTACCCTACCTAGGGTTCATTGAGATGTCATCAATGTATTTCTTCCCTTCATTACTTAAAAATTGGTTTAGGACAAGGGTCTCTAATATTATTATATTTCTATGTCCCATGACTCATCCTTACCCTAAAAGAATCTATAACTTGTATTTCATCATAGGATTTTATTCCAAAATATTACCTTTTCATGTTATACATATTACGTGATATTTATCAAACTAAAGTTTCCATTCTTATATTTATGCATCGAGGGCACAAATATAAACACAAACCCTTACTTTCTAGACTTGGTGGCTGTAGGGATTATGTACCTTAGATGCATGATTTCCTTCAACATAAATTAATTTCCATTTCATGTTTACCTTGGAATTTCTCTAACCAAGGTTTTAAGATTTACACACATTGGAATTATATATCTCATTCAAGAACCTATTTCAATTAGGTAGGGGGTAGATTTTTCCATGCCTTGTGCCCATACCATCCCTCCACACTCCATCCCTTTAGTGTTAGGATGTTATAGTATGTCTTAAAGTTTCTTTAAATCTTTATATGATATTGGTTAACTCATCTTCTAGGCAAGGTCCTGATCTAAGTTGGCTAAATTGGACATTAATATACCCTTTTTGTAACGACCCCGTCACTCGGTAACCCCCACTTAAGGGAGACCAAGAGATCAGAGCCGTTATATAATAACCTGGATCAAAGGTTCGACAAATAATCATTAACAATTATTAAATTCTACTAACTATACTAAAATATGGTAAAAATAAAAACTTTGCATACCTTTTGAAAACTTGGATTTCTAAACTTCTATCCACGAAGATACTAATCTAACTAATCCTCCTTTGCACGTTAATTCTCATTTAATTCCACATATGCCACTTTATTGTTTGTTCTTTTCATTTGTACCTAAAACACTGACAAACAAAACGTCGGTCAGCAAGAAGCTGGTATGTGGGGGGAACAATAATCATGCAACTATGTTAACAACGTAATCATTAAATTAATCATTTAACAACCAAGATTATGTTTTAAGACATACTACTCAATCCTTACATATACCCTAACTCTGTGCTATCCATGCAGTGGACTTGTATGCTATCTCTCTTTTAGGTAGATTCTTACCCCCATGGTCCTACCTTACAGGTAGCCAATACATAGGGTAATAGAGTCGCATGGAACTACCTGAAGGTAGCCCAATATCTAACTCAAAGTGACTTGATGGACCTACCCCATTGGTATCCATGTACTAAGTCATCCAATGACCTGATGGACCTACCCCATTGGTAGCCATGTACCAGGTCAACTATTAAGCCACAAAGGGGACCATAATCTGAGCTAGTAGGCACATATCTTATGTGATAGTCATATCCACATTATAGTTTGCATGAATTTAATTCATCCAATAGTTAATGCAAGTCATCGATGAAAACTTTCGGAAAACCTCAGAAAACTAACTCGAGATATTCATAAGTGTAACCACATACCTGTCAAGTTGATGTGAGACAGAAATAATCCAATCAATCAATTGGCAAGCAAGCATTCAATAAGATCCTGAAACAATTATACAATTTCCTTTTATTACTCATGTCATTAAGATCTATTAAATCTAGCTCGCTTCCTAGGGTTTCTAGTCCACTTTTAGGGTTTCCATTGCAATTAGGGTTTCCCTTCATCTTTTACTATTTTAAACCCTAATTTAACACAATTGATCACAAACCCTAATTATCACAACATCTAATCCTCAGTTTTGGATTAAAGGCATAACTATCCATTAAATAAATCCATTAAGCCTCTTTTACATTAAAGCTACTATTTTTATCCTTTTAATAAATGACAAGATCATTATGCTCATTTATCATCAACTCATAGTTCATCATGCTCTAATACACATATGAACATTATTTATCATTAATTCTACTTTTTGTCCACTAGGAAACCTAATTTCCACATTAAGGGTATTTAACCACAATTAGGAACTTTAATTCTTGAAATAGCTTGGAATCATTATATCTAATCTTTATTCATCACTTTGAATAATTAAAGCTATTAAGAGTCGAATTTTCCAACATTAGGGTTTCAAGGCCCATTAAAGTATATTCATGCACATGAAACTCTAAATTAACTAATTACGTGCAAAATTCATCTTTTTCGATCTTAATGTATCTCTTTATGATTAACAGGTTAATATCAACTTTAACCATAAATTAAACCCTACTAATCAAATTAATCATATCAAAATAGGGTTTCTTAATCACTATTACATTAAAGTTAACAACTTCCATTACTTTTCAAATTGCAATTAGAATTAGGCTTCAAATATATTTTTATTGCATTCCTTGAGTTCTCCTGATCAAAATCCATGTATAATGTGCATCTATTGGAGCTACTGTTAAGGAGATACGAATTTAATAAAAATCACTTACTTTGGGTCAATCCAGGAGCACCACGTGGTTGTTTCCATGCAACATTGCCCGCGTTTGAGTTTATAACCAAGTTACTATTATACCCATGGCTCAGCCACCAACTCCTTTGTGTCTCGGATGGTATAATCGTCAAAAGGGGCTGGATCTCCTTCAACCTTGTGAATTGCAGGTTTCCTCCGACCTACAGGCTTCGTGGGGTGCCTCCGGCCACCTCGAAGCTCGATCATGGCCGGGAACTTGCTCCCTGCCTCCGCCACCCCCACCTCTCTCAACCGAACTCAAACCCACGACCAATTCGACTCGTACCATGAGTGCCATGTCGTCGTTCTGTAGCTAGGTTTTTGACCTCTTGCGGGTATTGCACAAGGGTTAGAGCCAGAGGATGATGGCAGAGTTTGCTTAGGTCATAGTGGGAGCATCATGCCCCATTACAACCCCCTTCACGACTCCCTACTGTACCCTAAGATAGAGTTTCTCTAAGGTTTAGGGTTCAGACGAAAACGTGGAAGAAGAGGAAGGTAGAAGAACGTGGGGTTCTCTCTTCCCTTCAAACCAAGGCTCTACCCCTTATATAGGGGTGAGAAACGAAGCAATAGGTTGGCTTATACACGACTCAAAGAGCCCCTTTCCAAAAGGAATCATATTCCTTCAATGAGAAGTATTCCTTCTCTCTCCTCTTGATCCTTTTGGTATTCTCTATTATTTGGGTATTTAGAATTCGAAAATCCTTCTCATTATTATCTTTATTCTTGTCTTTTAGTTCATTGGCCACGAAATTAGGTTTTCCTTTTTAATAGAAAATACTTAATTTCCTTTTTCAATGCCACCAAAAATTAGTAATAATGTATTATATTACTCTCTTATTTTGCTTTATTGGTATTTTCTCTTTCCTCTTTCTCCATTGGGGCTCCTTGGTCCCCAAGAAACTCCAAGATTTCGAAATTCCTTCATAAGGATACTTATTATCCTTCTAGATGTATCTATATGCATTATTTCTCATTATTATGTTGATTTCTTATTAAAATATCCCTTTTTGAGGATTTCTCTTTATTTCTCTTTTATTTTTCTCATTGGTATTCCTTTTAACATTAGGAATCCTTGGGATACGAAATTCCACCAAGGATAACTCAATTATACCTCTTTTTACTTATTTTCCACATTTCATCAATGTGTTCAATTTCTTTATTAACAAGGAAATACTCATTTGATCTTTTCTTTTCTTATTGTATTCTTTATGCAATCTTGGACTCCTGAAAATCCAAGGAACTCAAGAGGCACGAAATCCATCCTTGGATTACATTCTCTTGCCTTCTAGAGTTTTCCACACCTTCCTTTTCTCAAAAACTCAATTATATTCATTTACTAATTGAATTTCCTCGTTATTGGGCCCAATAGCCAATAAAGCCTACAACACAATCATCAAGGCTATTTTGAACGAAATCCATTTATTCAAAACAAATTATATCTTTATCTGTTCAAATATATTTAATATGAGAAATCACATTTCTCACCAAAGGAACCCAAAAAAATTGGGGTTGTAACATCCTTCCCCTCTTATAGGAATTTTGTCCTCAAAGTTCAATCAAGCAAACAAACAATTTAGGATAAGTCTTTTCCATGTCCATCATTGGCCCCTATGTGGCTTTACCATACTCATGGCACGTCCAAAGAACCCTTTATCATCGCATATTCTTTTCTCTGAGTTCTTTCATCCTGGCGTCTATAAACTGCACAGGTGACTCAGGCCATTTCAGCCTCCCTTGGGGCTCACTAGGTTCATTGCTCAGCACATGGTCTGGGTACCTCACATAGTGCTCTAAATTGGACACCTGGAACTCATCACACATTTCATTATCCTGAGGGGTAAGGTTAACCTTCTTCACCCATCCATCTTAATGGACCCATATATCGGGAACTCAACTTTCCTAGCTATAGCTCAGAGGGGTTGGATTTTCATGTCACATATTCTCTCTCTCACAGTGAACTGCATGTCAGTTTACTTTGCATCCGCTCACGACTCCCGTCATCTCTAGGCTCCTTTCAGCCATTGCACGATCAAAGTGACTTCATCTACACACACTGTGGTCCTTTTCTAACCATTGCGTGGTCCTTTCACCAACATCACCTTACTGAAGTGGTGACCGACACAACCTCCCTTACAGAGCTTCTTTAAATCCCGATAAAGGCTATGGTGGTTAACATCACATCTTAAGAACTGTCTCTTTGTATCACCCTGAGCAAGCTCACTTTCTCCCCTCAAACCCTCTAGTCTGGATCATACTAACCATTAGTTAGGGGTGATAAGCGGTACTAACATCGAGTTCTGCATGTTTCTACTTCCTCCTCATGGAAGTGAACCTTTAGGTCATACTCAAGAACTTTTGAACTCACATCATGGTGTAGTTGAACCATCTCTCATGGGTAGTTCAACTAGATCTATCCCTTGAAGGAACTCTTTCTTTCTCATGTCATCAAGGTAAGGCGATCTACCATAACCCACATTGCATCTTGACCTTTCTTGGTCTAGGGAAGACTTACCACCACATATGTAGTGATGAATTCCCATTCCCTCTCGGGGTTTCTTTAAACTCTAAGTCAAAGCACTGGGTTATTGGTGTTCATCCTTCACCCTTGGCTTGCATGGCCACATGCTACATGCAACTTCACATTAAGCAGCCAAAGTGCTACTATCACTTACTATCTTTGTAGTATCACGGTGTTTGGTGATTTTAAAACAATGAACTCTGGTATGTCATGATTTGTCAAGATCGATACCTCAGAAACCCTAAACCACTCTCATTAGGGTTTCATCACTTTCCTTTCCAAAGAAGTACATATGAGGTTCTACAACCATCCTTTCATTATATCACGGACTAGACTGGCTAACCAAACAATCATTTACTTGATTAACCGCTATTGATATATCTGGGTGTTAGCCAAACTTATTTCTTTTTCTCAACTTAAGGTTAGCCTAACAACCTCAACTTCTTCTAGCTTCCCGCTAAACTAGGCAGCTATATCTCAACTAGAGCATTCATTACCACTTCTTATCCTTAGGTGTTAGGTATTGTTGAGGACATACACCTCCACATATTATACTTATCATCTCATCTCAAAGTCTAAGTTTGTCTTCATTAAAAGATACTCTGAGCTCATCCACATGGTGATCAAACTCAACCTTGTATAACTTGCAAATTCCACAAAGCTTCTACTAGAAACATCCTTATAGGATGACTAGCTTAACTCTCTTAGTGTTTGTGAACCATCCATGTATCGTTCACTTCACCCAGGTATGTTATCATCTCTATCCTCATTCCTCATAGCAACGTTCCAACTCGCATCATCTTTTATCCTTGGTGTATGGCATGCATACTGTCCCATCTCTCCCTCCCATAATAAGAGGAAATAAGCATTTGGCAGCCATCCAAATACAGAGTTCTTCCTATTCCAAGAGTAGAGATGGTACATCCCACCTTGTCAGTACACCTTTAAAACTAAGTTGAAATGTGCAACATATGTCTCTACCTCACAACCATCATGATATCAAAATTACTTCCATGGAAAAATGGTCTCAAACTTACTTGGTCCAAGCACAATCCTTGGGCATCTCCTCTAGGTCTATAGGGTGCCGACACTTTTTGGGGTCATCCCTCTTCCCTTATGCATCCAGAGAGTGCCCTACTCATCTGTGCTTTAGGTCCCATGAGTTCATGAAGGTGATCAATCTCCTAACTCATGGCCCTCAGACAATGATACTTGTTACCTCCTGACCCTATGGTCATGTGCAACTAGGGAATTAGGAAACTCCTACTTTCATTGGTCTGATCCCTATCTGACCCTAGGATAGAATTAGGATTCCATTATAGTACATGTCCAACATAGAACCTTGCCCAAGCCTTCATCATCTCTCTCTGCCTTCATGGGTTGTCTTTCATCCCTTCACAGGGGTCATGGCAACCTACCTACCTTGGTCAGGCCACATAGTGGTTACCTCCATGTTATCACACCCACATGCACTTTGAGATGATTATCTATGGGTCTGCAGGTTCATTCTCATGCCATGTACTTTTCACTTAGTTCCTCAAGATCCTATGAGACCTCTTTAGGTTACCTCAAAACCAAAAAAATGGGTATACCTCCTACAAAAGGGTCCCTCTCCCAGGATGGGAGGAAACTACACCTTGATAACAAAGGTCACAAGCATCCTTATGTTTAGGGTCTACCTCCACATGATCATGCTTATCCCTAGCAAGCTACTAAGGCACAAAGAGACACCTACAAAACCATGCTAGATCACACTGGTTCTCATTATCAACATTAGACCAACTTAGCTATGAGGGATTCATCAAACCTACCTTTAACTTTAATGGTTTCCTTTTCCTCCACACATGAGGAGTACCATGCTCGAAACTATAGAGACTCAATTCTCACCATGAGCATCATGTACACTACTTCCCCTCTTAGGTCTAGGAACTCTAGGTTCACCTTTGGGTGTCCAACTACATGCTCAATCTCTTAACCATGAATCAAGTATATCCAAGGTATGTCATGTACTTCCATGATCCTTTTATATAAGTAGCACCTCATAGTTGAGTCCTCCTCAAGGACAACCAACTAGGTATAAAGCCTCACAACTGGTTACTTAAACCTCGTCAGGGTCTAAGGCACTCTTTGTATCATTTCAGCAGGTAACCACTTATACCATAGGCACATAAGTACCAGAAGCATCATCCTCTCTCTAGGGTTTGGTTCCTCTAAAGGCAACTAAGATATCATCAGCCTCTAGGGGTCATGCATGAGGCAACCACTATCATCCACTTAGGTCACATCATCCTCGACTCCCCACTGTTCTTCATATTTGGGGTTTTAGGCTTCCAACCTTCTTTCCAGGGTCCTGCTCTCTCTCTAGAGCTAACCCTACAACCAACCTCTCTATAAGAGGTCCTTTCTTCAGGAAGGATCAAGCTCATAAGCATGCCCCCACCTGAGTGAAGCCTATGTTCATCTTATGTTTGCTCAAGGTTATCCATAGCTCTTTATGCTTATCTCGTAAGCTATCCTGGCCAGGGTTTCAACCTACGGTCGTACCACTAGCGTACTCAGGGTGCAAGCTATATTGTTACGACCCCATCTGAGCTTAATTGGTAAACTAGGGTTTACCTAGACAATTGCAAAGATTAATTAGAATAATCATTCTTGAAATCTAATTAATGACGATAACACAATTAGGATGTTTTAACTATGATAATAAGTTTAAATGTTCTTTTGTCTTGAGAATTAGGGTTTGAGAAGCATAAACCCTAATCGGCCCAAAATAGAGTTTTAATGATACATGAATACAACATTTGATAAGTATAGTGTCTCAGTAAATGATTTTTAGTATTTTATGTGTAACTCTTATTTAGCTCAAATTTGGATATGATTTGAATATATAAAATGTGAACAACATTGGAAAATATCAGAATTTTTTAAGAATATTCTGACCTGTGTATTGGTCGAGTTTCAAACTCGACCGATCATATTTCCAGATTTATATAGTAGTGTGATAATTGAATTTTATCTTTTTATTGGTATATCCAATTGATCTCAAATTTTAACTGTGCTTGCAAAACACAGTTTTAGACACTCGGTTAAATTGGCATAATTTTTGTATGACTTTTGATCTCTACAGTGAGGGTGTCGGTCGAGTTCTGTGCAGGGCAAACTCGACCGAATCTGCTGCAGACTGCAATATAACAGTGCACTGTTCTATTTTTAATTACTTATTTGTAACTCCAAATGATCTAAAATTTTAACTGAAGCTTTATAGATCAATTATAAACAACTTTCTAAATTCCCATAATTTTTGGATAAGGTTTGATCTCTTAAATAAACGAATTACAGTAACTTTGTATAACTGAATATTCAGCCAATATAATAAAAGTTGAGTGTTGGGTCAATATGCAATTGACCCAAGCAACTCAAATTGACTTATATGATCGACCACACACACACACAGCTCTCATTCTTCGTCATCCACCCCAGAGAAACGAAAATCTAGAGAGAGAGGGAGAGTTAGGGCTTGAGTGGAGAAAGAGGAGGAATTGCTGACCTAGGGTTTTGCGGTCCAAGGAATGGTGAAATCAAGTAAGTTTGGATCCTTTGCATAGAATTTTATGGTGAATCTTCTCTCTCATGTCAATATTCCGTCCATGCTCTGATTTGATCCAAGATGATGTCGAAATTCCCTCTTTTCTCACCCTTTCTTCATAATCCCTCATTTTCAAGGTTTCCTAGTTGAATGGAAGAAGAATTGAGAGATTTGCTAGGGACTTGATATGAGTTCGAGATTCCCTGAGTTGATCTACAGTTTTGAGGTGTTTTCACACCTTAGGGTGAGTGGTTTCTTCCTTTAAACAGTATAATGCACGAAATTTGATTATAGCATCCAAATCCCTAATTGCTTGGTATATGATTCTAAACCCTGAAATGTCCGTTTAATTTAAGTTGTTGCAATTTGATATGATATGGATTCCTTCTCTGTTTGAATGACTCCTTGATGGTAGATTCACATCAGAAACGTATACAACACATCCTAGAAAGAATGCTTTTCAGATTTATACCATATGATGTAATTAGGGTTTAACCTAATTGAGATATCTCTAGAGTTTCAACCTTATTGAAAAGGACTAGTAAACTTATAAGTGGTTAGGATGTACCTCATGGATTACCTTATTTGAATTTTATCCTTGGTGCATGATATCTCAGTGAATAGCATGGAAACCTAAATTTAGTTAAATTTCCATGGTTTCATATCTATATTGATTGTATATGATTTGTTGAAAACAATCTTTATTTAGTAAATGCTTATATCCTATGAAATCCTTATGAGAGCCATGTGACAAGTGAATGAGGTAAACGAAAAGGTGAATGAGGCGAATGAAACCCTAAGAGTAGGGTGTTGGCATGTGATGAATGAATAAGGCAAATGAAACCCTAAGGATAGGGTGTTCAATGAATCATGTTATGGTGATATGAAAGGTCTCGATATGAGATGCGGTGATACTTAACTGTTGAATTGTATGTTTCTAGTACATTTAACTTTATATGCTTGTTCTCTCTGAGTTGATATCTACATACTGCAGGGCTTCTTATATTTCAATATATATCTCGTAAATTGCAGGTGATGAGATATGACATGCCCTAGAAAGGGATGTTACTGAGACATGGTATATGTTGAATACATGAGCTATGATGTTTTATATGATATGATATGGCAGGCCGTGTGAGCCTTGTGAGAAATGTAAAATGAGTTATGATTTCTGTTTTACATGTATCTATAATATTAATGTTAGACTTAGGTGCCCTAACACCGTAGAACCCCTACGATAGATCTGCTTCTTAGGGGTGAAACTCATGTTGCAACATTAACCGTGTGGAGTCATAGTGGCACGAGGACAGAGAGGCAGTGTTCAACAATAATCCGTGCGGAGTCACGGTGGCACTGGAAAAAAATAGGGGTTATTGCAACAAGATCCATGCGGAGTCATGGAGGTAACCCCGTGAGACTCTCCGCATGTGTACTCAGGTTAGAGGAGGAGTCTAGAGCACTCGGAGTAGTGCATTGAGGCCGGAGAGCCTATGAGTCAGGCCGGAGAGCCTGGGGTCCTGTGGCAGAACAGGGCTGGCGTCAGACTTAGCATTTCCCGGGTGTGTCGCTAAGTCTTGTACGGTGGGATCGTAGTTCGCTACGGATCTTTATATGCAGAGTACACTGCATATGATTAGGGCATAAGTTAAAATATGATCATATAGGTTCACAGAGTTCCTTATAAATGAAAGAGTTAAGGAAGACTAGAGCATAGTCTTCTAGTAGTTATTCTTTGGATGCAATATTTACATTCTTGTTATTTCAATTATATTGTTTTAGAACTGCTCAGTGTAGTATTTATTGTTGTTAAATTTCATATCGTTTACTCAAAGTTATATCTGTAATCACATTAGTGCCTTAGACTGTTTCTTTGAAGTACTCATTCACTGAGCGAGTAGGCTCACCCCTCTACTCAAACATTTTAGGGTTAACCGCATGGACTTGAAGATGGTCAGAGCATCAGTGTAGATCTTCCACAAGAGTTAAGCACAAGATTAGTTGAGTTAGTCAGTCCTTGTCACTCTAGGTCCTCAGTAAGAGATAAGAGAGAGAGTTGTAATTATGATGTGTAATATTGTTCCTCTTTTGATATGTATGCTAATTAGCAAGTTTTATGTGCATAAGGTGCGAGAGACATCATGAATGTTTATACATGTACCTTTACTATTGAAGTCTGATTAGTAAAAGAAATGTTCAGATTCCCTTGTTAAAATGATTTATGTGGTTCAATGTGAAGAAACAAGAGTTTTAAAGAAAGAAAAGAAAAAGAAAAAAAAGTTAAGGGTGTTCTTTGTATTACATATAAATCCTATCTTATGCCCTAATCTCATGATTTGAGGAAATTGTGAGATCGGGGTGTAACAACTTGGTATCAGAGCTTAGGGTGAGTTGTCAAGGACCATTAAGTTAGTAAGTTAGAGTCCTATGTGTGGCAGATAGGAGATGTTTGATGTTAGCTTTGGGGATTTGAGTATTTGGATATCCTGGCCCGATATCTGAGTACTTGGATCAACCAGTACAAGCTACTCTGTCTATTCTTTCACGTATACCCTGGCCAGGTATACAGTGGAAGAATGGGCTAGAGAGGAACCCTAGAAATGTTAGGGTTAGAAAATGAGAAAAGAAACAAGAATTAAGAGCATAAATGTGAAAAAAGATAGAACTTACATTTCATAATGTTGTTTTTGTTGGAAATGTATAGAAATGCTCTTATATGTTTGAATTGAAATATTCAATACTTTGAAATATGGGTCTTTAATATCTGTTGTACACTATGTAGTTGTAGCATTTATTGATTTCATTCTTTGTAACAAGTAGACTAGAATTGACCTTTGAATGAGCTTTTGTTAGTGGATAAGTTTTCTTCCACACTTCTGAGATGAATAGGAGTTGAGTAATCCTTTGTAGTTCTTGGCTTCAGGACTTCAGGTTTGGCCTGGTCCGGCTGGCAGGATGCGTTACTGGGATCTAATGACTCCTATTAATAGTATAATAAGAATAGACTCTGGATAATTAGACCCACATTAGAGTGAGAATGTACATACATTAAGATGTTGAAACAGATGGGCAAGATCAGAACAACTAAGAATTAGTTGAAACTGATATCTGAGGTTCAATTTTGGGGCCTCATATGAGAAACCCTTAATTGGGAATAAAGGAACATGATATGAAGTTCATAATCAGTTTATTGATTAATATTATATGAACTATACATATGAAATATAGAAAAGATATGTGAAATGTATGTATGATTCAAGATAGCAAGAATCAATCATGAAGAATGAATCATATAATTGAGTATAATGCTTTTATGAACTCTAAATCAAAGGCTAAGTAGAGAATAGGGTTGAGCATTCAATAGGTCCATAGAAGTAAAGAGTCTTCAAAAGAGTAAAAGTAAAGAGAATCGTATGAACATGTAATTCATAAGACTAGAACAACAAACTAGTTTCAAAGCAAAGAACATAGGTGTAGTTTAACGAATGAATAAGTCATACAAAGGTAGACTGTATTCAGGAGAGAAAAACTTGATTGAAAGAGAAAATATGTTTGACCCATGCATGATCCACTTGATTTAAAAATGAAGAATATGTAATGTATTCAACATGAGGAAAAACTAATATAAGGACTATTAATTTAGAACGTTAACTTCGCAATAGTATAAAGATAAAGGAGGAAATATGTGCAACATGGTATACATGACCATACATATGAATAAGCAACATGGTCATAAGAGAAAAAATTAGAATTAAAGATGACGGGTTAAAGAGTAGTATATGGTAAGAGGACTATGAAACGTAAGAAAGGGTTTGAAATATGATGGAAAAGTTATAAATAAAGAGGTTGTGAGATTCAAGCAAGTGCTAATTAATCAAATATCTCTGTTGATAACTAAGTAAATCTACATACGGGAATGTATTAAGGGAATGTTTGAATACAAGTATTCCAAGTCTTAAAATCATCTTCTCTTTCATATATTCCTTAATGAGAGTAAGGTGGGAATGAAATGATAAGAGAAAATGAATCATATACGGTGCATAACTACCTTGGTGGGGTCATCTAGTGAATGTAATAGTGATATACTATATGATGAAGTGCGATAAGAAATAAAATTCTTGTGTGATAGCAAGAATGATGAATAATCTATTCCTATCTTAAATACTTCAATGTTAATGATGTTTATTGTATATAATCATATGAAAAGGATAGGTAGCAAAAAGTAAAGAAGTAATGAATGAGCAGAGAGATATGGGAAAACACTAGCTTTGCGTAATATGTGAATTTGTTTTTACATGTATGATTTGTTGAAGGCATATTAAGGTATGAAAGTTGGTTCTACATATGATTTCAGGGTATTTGTGTAAGCTATATGTTAAATTAAAGACGTATGATAGCTGTAGTAATTCATACCTGATATGCATCTTACTATCGTGTATTTGTGATATGGTGATATGGTTTGGATGATGTCAGAACACATGGAGAGATACCCTGAACAAGGTAGTCATACTTATCCACTCATATTAATAGAAAGGGATGATAATCAGATTGTCTGGACAAATAACCCTAATGAGGTGTAGCTTGTTATACCTAGCTCTAATATAACTGAGTGATGGTAATTGAGTATGATTAATGCTTGAATGACTGATACAATTGTGGATTACTTTATTACTGTGGTTGAAACCCTAAAATGATATAATACGATGGTTACACTTTGAATTGTGTGTGGGCCCATAACCCACAGGTCCCAGGATCGAAACAGGATAGTATGGAATGAGGTGGTAATGCTTCACCTCATGCATCCATGACCCAATGGGGATGCCAAGAGTAGTATTGTACAATTGATTGTTGAATCTAGCCTTTTAATTCAAGACTGTTTTGCTATTTGAATAGCACTTTATTAAAGTTTAAAACAGCATGGTGAACTCGCTTTTGTCACTTAAAGGTGATACAGAACAATAGAACTTTCTAAGCCGCATAAGTTGAGATAGTTGTATCAGAGTATCAGAGTTGCGCAGCGAAAGCGTGGTGGTTTATCTTTGCATTCTATGTTTGACTGTGGCATAAAGAATTTGCTTGATATCATTGAGAACTATTTGAAATATGTTGTGATTTAGTAAAGAATTAAAAGATCTAATGTTGAAAACTACATTCAGGTATGAAATACAAGAATATAATGACATGGAAGGCTTTAGAAGCTTAGAATAACCTTGAATGTATCTTTCTTGTAGGTTTATGTTTCGAGGACGAAACATTCTAAGGGGGGAGAGTTGTTACGACCCCATCTGAGCTTAATTGGTAAACTAGGGTTTACCTAGACAATTGCAAAGATTAATTAGAATAATCATTCTTGAAATCTAATTAATGACGATAACACAATTAGGATATTTTAACTATGATAATAAGTCTAAATGTTCTTTTGTCTTGAGAATTAGGGTTTGAGAAGCATAAACTCTAATCGGCCCAAAATAGGGTTTTAATGATACATGAATACAAAATTTGATAAGTATAGTGTCTCAGTAAATGATTTTTAGTATTTTATGTGTAACTCTGATTTATCTCAAATTTGGATATGATTTGTATATATAAAATATGAACAACATTGGAAAATATCAGAATTTTTGAAGAATATATTGACCTGTTTATCGGTCGAGTTTCAAACTCGACCGATCATATTTCCAGATTTATATAGTAGTGTGGTAATTGAATTTTATATTTTTATTGGTATATCCAATTGATCTCAAATTTTAAATGTTCTTGAAAAACACAGTTTTAGACACTCTGTTAAATTGGAATAATTTTTGGATGACGTTTGATCTCTACAGTGAGGGTGTCGGTCGAGTTCTGTGCAGGGCAAACTCGACCGAATCTGCTGCAGACTGCAATATAGCAGTGCACTGTTCTATTTTTAATTATTTATTGGTAACACCAAATGATCTCAAATTTTAACTGATGCTTTATAGATCAATTATAAACAGCTTGATAAATTCCCATAATTTTTGGAGAAGGTTTGATCTATGAAATAAACGAATTACAGTAAATTTGTATAACTGAATATTCAGCCAATATAATAAAAGTTGAGTGTTGGGTCAATATGCAATTGACCCAAGCAGCTCAAATTGACTTATATGATCGACCACACACACACAAAGCTCTCATTCTTCGTCATCCACCCCAGAGAAATGAAAATCTAGAGAGAGAGGGAGAGTTAGGGCTTGAGTGGAGAAAGAGGAGGAATTGCTGACCTAGGGTTTTGCGGTCCAAGGAATGGTGAAATCAAGTAAGTTTGGATCCTTTGCATAGACTTTTATGGTGAATATTATCTCTCATGTCAAGATTCCGTTCATGCTCTGATTTTATCCAAGATGATGTCAAAATTCCCTCTTTTCTCACCCTTTCTTCATAATCCCTCATTTTCAAGGTTTCCTAGTTGAATGGAAGAAGAATTGGGAGATTTGCTAGGGACTTGATATGAGTTCGAGATTCCCTGAGTTGAGCTACAGTTTTGAGGTGTTTTCACACCTTAGGGTGAGTGGGTTCTTCCTTTAAACAATATAATGCACGAAATTTGATTATAGCATCCAAATCCCTAATTGCTTGGTATGTGATTCTAAACCCTGAAATGTTCGTTTAATTTAAGTTGTTGCAATTTGATATGATATGGATTCCTTCTCTGTTTGAATGACTCCTTGATGGTAGATTCACATCAGAAACGTATACAACACATCCTAGAAAGAATGCTTTTCAGATTTATACCATATGATATAATTAGGGTTTAACCTAATTGAGATATCTCTAGAGTTTCAACCTTATTGAAAAGGACTAGTAAACTTATAAGTGGTTTGGATGTACCTCATGGATTACCTTATTTGAATTTTATCCTTGGTGCATGATATCTCAGTGAATAGCATGGAAACCTAAATTTAGTTAAATTTCCATGGTTTCATATCTATATTGATTGTATATGATTTGTTGAAAACAATCTTTATTTAGTAAATGCTTATATCCTATGAAATCCTTATGAGAGCCATGTGACAAGTGAATGAGGTAAACGAAAAGGTGAATGAGGCGAATGAAACCCTAAGAGTAGGGTGTTGGCATGTGATGAATGAATAAGGCAAATGAAACCCTAAGGATAGGGTGTTCAATGAATCATGCTATGGTGATATGAAAGGTCTCGATATGAGATGCGGTGATACTTAACTGTTAAATTGTATGTTTCTAGTGCATTTAACTTTATATGCCTGTTCTCTCTGAGTTGATATCTACATACTGCAGGGCTTCTTATATTTCAATACATATCTCATAAATTGGAGGTGATGAGATATGACATGCCCTAGAAAGGGATGTTACTGAGACATGGTATATGTTGAAGACATGAGCTATGATGTTTTATATGATATGATATGGCAGGCCGTGTGAGCCTTGTGAGAAATGTAAAATGAGTTATGATTTCTGTTTTACATGTATCTATAATATTAATGTTAGACTTAGGTGCCCTAACACCGTAGAACCCCTTCGAGAGATCTGCTTCTTAGGGGTGAAACTCGTGTTGCAACATTAACCATGCGGAGTCATGGTGGCACGAGGACAGAGAAGCAGTGTTCAATAATAATCCGTGAGGAGTCACGGTGGCACTGGAAAAAAATAGGGGTTATTGCAACAAGATCCGTGAGGAGTCATGGAGGTAACCCCGTGAGACTCTCCGCCTGTGTACTCAGGTTAGAGGAGGAGTCTAGAGCACTCGGAGTAGTGCATTGAGGCCGGAGAGCCTATGAGTCAGGCCGGAGAGCCTGGGGTCCTGTGGCAGAACAGGGCTGGCGTCAGACTTAGCATTTCCCGGGTGTGTCGCTAAGTCTTGTACGGTGGGATCGTAGTTCGCTACGGATCTTTATATGCAGAGTACACTGCATATGATTAGGGCATAAGTTAAAATATGATCATATAGGTTCACAGAGTTCCTTATAAATGAAAGAGTTAAGGAAGACTAGAGCATAGTCTTCTAGTAGTTATTCTTTGGATGCAATATTTACATTCTTGTTATTTCAATTATATTGTTTTAGAACTGCTCAGTGTAGTATTTATTGTTGTTAAATTTCATATCGTTTACTCAAAGTTATATCTGTAATCACATTAGTGCCTTAGACTGTTTCTTTGAAGTACTCATTCACTGAGCGAGTAGGCTCACCCCTCTACTCAAACATTTTAGGGTTAACCATGTGGACTTGAAGATGGTCAGAGCATCAGTGTAGATCTTCCACGAGAGTTAAGCACAAGATTAGTTGAGTCAGTCGGTCCTTGTCACTCTAGGTCCTCAATAAGAGATAAGAGAGAGAGTTGTAATTACGATGTGTAATATTGTTCCTCTTTTGATATGTATGCTAATTAGCAAGTTTTATGTGCATAAGGTGTGAGAGACATCATGAATGTTTATACATGTACCTTTACTATTGAAGTCTGATTAGTAAAAGAAATGTTCAGATTCCCTTGTTAAAATGATTTATGTGGTTCAATGCGAAGAAACAAGAGTTTTAAAGAAAGAAAAGAAAAAGAAAAAAAAGTTAAGGGTGTTCTTTGTATTACATATAAATCCTATCTTATGCCCTAATCTCATGATTTGAGGAAATTGTGAGATCGGGGTGTAACATATATCCTACTTGCAATAGCCCATAAGGTTTCTATAGGTTCTTTTCTAACCTCATCCATGGAGGAGCTATCTTTCGCTCAAACATGCACGACCCTTCCCCGGGTTGGGTTGCCAAAGGTACTCGGTCATCAACATCTCATGGCTCATATGGTATCCAAGGCATGTCTATCCAAACACCTGGTCTACCATGACATCTAACGCTTCATGTCATCTCTCTCTCTCTAACCTTCACTTAGGGTTAGCGTTAACATCATTCTCAAAGGATGTGCTAGGTCTCTATTTTTAATGGAGGTCTCTACCTCCAAGGCTAACTCTCTCTACTTATCCTCCTGCCAAGGAGGTCTATCCTTAGGTCTCTCCTGAGGGCAATGACAACTCATGTCATACAACCTAAGCATGTATCTATTCCTTTATGCTTACTCTATTAAGCTTGCGTCCATGACATCTTATTTACATGCTTTTTATTAAATTGGTGGAGGATTCCTTAATCCTTATCAACCATACCCATACCTCAAGAGGGTGAGGTGAAGAGAGGAAACCCTAATCCTTAAGGTCCTTAACAGAATTTTAATTGAGAAGGGATGAACAAGATGAGAGAGTCCTAAAGGTATCTTATTTTGAATCATACCCTAAGACTTTGGCCAGACAGTCACACAGATCTGGGAGTCTGCATATGCTGACTAGCGGTGCAGAGGAAAATATTGCCAGCCTGCGGTCGTGATCCTTTTCTAGACACCTCCGTCTTTCATATAATCCTATAATAACTCCCTTGGGTTCTACAAAATTTGTAAAATTTAATAATTATTCAGGATTAAGTGAGGAACCTATGCTCTGATACCAATTGTAACGACCCTGTCAGCCGGTAACCCCCATTTAAGGGAGACCAAGTGATCAGAGCCGTTATCTAATAACCTGGATCAAAGGTTCGACAAATAATCATTAACAATTATTAAATTCTACCAACTATACTGAAATATGGTAAAAATAAAAACTTTGCATACCTTTTGAAAACTTGGATTTCTAAACTTCTATCCATGAAGATACTAATCTAACTAATCCTCCTTTGCATGTTAATTCTCATTTAATTCCACATATGCCACTTTACTATTTGTTCTTTTCATTTGTACCTAAAATGCCGACAAACAAAACGTCAGTCAACTAGAAGTTGGTATGTAGGGGAAACAATAATTGTGCAACTATGTGAACAACGTAATCATTCAATTAATCATTTAACAACCAAGATTATGTTTTAATCCATACTACTCAATCCTTACATATCCCCTAACTCTGTGTTATCCCTACAGTGGACTTGTAAGCTACCTCTCTTTTAGGTAGATTCCTACCCCCATGGTCCTACCTTACAGGTAGCCAATACATAGGGTAATAGAGTTGCATGGCACTACCCGAAGGTACCCCAATATCTAACTCAAAGTGACTTGATGGACCTACCCCATTGGTAGCCATGTACTAAGTCATCCAATGACCTGATGGACCTACCCCATTGGTAGCCATGTACTAGGTCAACTATTAAGCCACAGAGGGGACCAAGATCTGAGCTAGTAGGCACATATCTTATGTGATAGTCATATCCACATTATAGTTTGCATGAATTTAATTCATCCAACAATTAATGCAAGTCATTGATGAAAACATTCAGAAAACCTTGGAAAACTAACTCGAGATATTCATAAGTGTAACCACATACCTGTCAAGTTGATGTGAGATAGAAATAATCCAATCAATTAATTGGCAAGCAAGCATTCAATAAGATCCTAAAACAATTATACAATTTCCTTTTATTACTCATGTCATTAAGATCTATTAAATTTAGCTCGCTTCCTAGGGTTTCTAGTCCACTTTTAGGGTTTTCATTGCAATTAGGGTTTCCCTTCATCTTTTACTATTTTAAACCCTAATTTAATGCAATTGATCACAAACCCTAATTATCTCAACATCTAATCCTCAGTTTCAGATTAAAGGCATAATTATCCATTAAATAAATCCATTAAGCCTCTTTTACATTAAAGCAACTATTTTTATCCTTTTAATAAATGACAATATCATTACGCTCATTTATCATCAATTCGTAGTTCATCATGCTCTAATACACATATGAACGTTATTGTCATTAATTCTACTTTTTATCCACTAGGAAACCCTAATTTCCACATTAAGGGTATTTAACCACAATTAGGAACTTTAATGCTCGAAATATCTTGGAATCATTATATCCAATCTTTATTCACCACTTTGAATAATTAAAGCTATTAAGAGTCGAATTTGCCAACATTAGGGTTTCAAGGCCCATTAAAGTATATTCATGCACATGAAACTCTAAATTAACTAATTACGTGCAAAATTTATCTTTTTCGATCTTAATGTATCTCTTTATGATTAACAGGTTAATATCAACTTTAACCATAAATTAAACCCAACTAATCAAATTAATCATATCAAAATAGGGTTTCTTAATCACTATTACATTAAAGTTAACAACTTCCATTACTTTTCAAATTGCAATCAGAATTAGGCTTCAAATATATTTTTATTGCATTCCTTGAGTTCTCCTGATCAAAATTCATGTATAATGTGCATCTATCGGAGCTATTGTTAAGGAGATAAGAATTTAATAAAAATCATTTACTTTGGGCCAATCCAGGAGCGCTACGTGGTTGTTTCCATGCAACATTGCCCGCGTTTGAGTTTATAACCAAGTTACTATTATACCCCTGGCTCAGCCACCAGCTCCTTTGTGTCTCGGATGGTAGAATCATCAAAAGGGGATGGATCTCCTTCAACCTTGTGGATTGTAGGTTGCCTCCGACCTGCAGGCTCCGCGGGGTGCCTCCGGCCACCTCGAAGCTTGATCCTGGGCCAGAACTTGCTCCCTGCCTCTGCCACCCCCCGCCCCTATCAACCGAACTCAAAACCACTGCCAAGTCAGCCCGTGCCATGAGTGCCAAGCCGCCGTTCTGTAGCTAGGTTTTTGACCTCTTGCGGGTATTGCGCAAGGGTTAGAGCAAGAGGAAAATGGTAGAGTTTCCTTAGGTCAAAGTGGGAGCATCATGCCCCATTATAACCCCCTTCACGACTCCCTACTGTACCCTAAGACATAGTTTCTCTAAGGTTTAGGGTTTGGACGGAAACGTGGAAGAAGAGGAAGGTAGAAGAACGTGGGGTTCTCTCTTCCCTTCGAACCAAGGTTCTACCCCTTATATAGGGGTGAGAAACGAAGCCATAGGTTGGCTTATACACAACTCAAAGAGCCCCTTTCGAAAAGGAATAATATTCCTTCAAGGAGAAGTATTCCTTCTCTCTCCTCTTGATCCTTTTGGTATTCTTCATTATTTTGGTATTTGGAATTCGAAAATATGTCTCATTATTATCTTTATTCTTGGCTTTTAGTTCATTGGCCATGGAATTAAGTTTTCCTTTTTAATAGAAAATACTTTCCTTTTTCAATTCCACCAAAAATTAGTAATAATGTATTATATTACTCTCTTATTTTGCTTTATTGGTATTTTTCCTTTCCCCTTTCTTCATTGGGGCTCCTTGGTCCCCAAGAAACTTCGAGATTTCGAAATTCCTTCATAAGGATACTTATTATCCTTCTAGATGCATCTATATGCATTATTTCTCATTATTATGTTGATTTCTTAATAAAATATCCCTTTTTGAGGATTTCTCTTTATTTCTCTTTTATTTTCCTCATTAGTATTCGTTTTAACATTAGGAATCATTGGGATACGAAATTCCACCAAGGATAACTCAATTATACCTCTTTTTACTTATTTTCCACATTTCATCAATGTTTTCAATTTCTTTATTAACAAGGAAATACTCATTTGATCTTTTCTTTTCTTATTGTATTCTTTATGCAATCTTGGACTCCTTGGAATCCTAGGAACTCAAGAGGCATGAAATCCATCCTTGGATTACATCCTCTTTCCTTCTAGAGGTTTCCACACCTTCCTTTTCTCAAAAACTCAATTATTCATTTACTAATTGAATTTCCTCGTTATTGGGCCCAATAGCCAATAAAGCCCACAACACAATCATCAAGGCTATTGTGAATGAAATCCATTTATTCAAAACAAGTTATATCTTTATCTGTTGAAATATATTTAATATGAGAAATCACATTTCTCACCAAAGGAACCCAAAAAAATGGGGTTGTAACACTTTTTTTTATGATGACAAACATTTCATTCTTGTGTATCTAACATGCTACTTGAGTATTTTAGGGTTCAAAGGAATAAGGAAATCCTACCAAGTGGGAAGATGAAGATAAATACAAATTGAAGATCAAATGTGCTTAATTGTATAAATACTCATGATTGTACTCAAATATAAACACTTGCATAAAAATATAATGTATAAGTACTTAGACATCATGTAATCAAGTGTTATATCTTTCTTACCCACTTATAACCCTTAGATAGAGTTCTCCTCAAAGTTAGAGTCACCCACACACATTGAACACACACTAAGTAGGTGATTCAAAAGTCTAGAATAGGGACACCCTCGGCCAAAGAAATTGTCGACTGAGACACA
The DNA here is from genome assembly GCA_963693085.1 of Alisma plantago-aquatica. Lineage (NCBI taxonomy): Eukaryota > Viridiplantae > Streptophyta > Magnoliopsida > Alismatales > Alismataceae > Alisma > Alisma plantago-aquatica. The sequence continues at coordinate 252,643,728 of OY856409.1, forward strand.
CTCTATCAAAGTTCTTATCGACCGAGAAACACCTCGGTCGAAATTGTGAACACTGTTCAACAACTTACACACATGTGCTATAAATTAGCATTCGATCGAAAATAACCTCAACTGATTAAGCTACGGTCTAAAGCTTGTGATCGTTAGACTGGGTGGTTGATAGTTGGGAGTTGAAAATAGACGTTGCAATACTTTTGTATTAAACCTAGGCTCATTTAAAGACAACCTCGATCAGGACATATTTCAGTCAACCAAATTGTTGACCAAGCAAGGTTCTAGATTGTTCTTTTCAAGCACAAACAATTAGCAATTACTAGCCAACAAATGTACATCTAACAACTAGTTAAACACTAAGAACACTATAGACTCTCCCTAGAACATCCCTAGATACTTGCAAACCATCCCTATAAATAGGAGAGGCCTTAGAACACATAAGGAACCTAAGCTACACTTGAGTATTCACTATTGAGAGCAATCAAGCTAAGATTCACTTGTTGTCTTCCTCCTTGTGCTCTAGAAAGGTGTCCTATACAATCTCCTAGCCACAAAACGTAGCCAAATTCATCCTAAGTGGAAATGAGATTCTAACACTTGATATAGGATCAAAGCATTGTGCAACATTGTTGTATTCCTTTCTTCCAATCCCCCTACATAGGTACAAGTTGTAATTGCTCCTTGGCTACTCCAAGATCATGGAGGCTGCATGAGGGAGAACCGATGAAGCTACTTCTTTGTGAATAAGGTTGCTATGAGAGGATCTTGAGATTACTTCAAGGAAAGATGCTTCAAGGGAGGTTGGAGCTACTTCTGAAAGAAGGCTATCTCAAGGTGGTGGATCTACTTCTAGGAGGTGAAGGCTAATCCAAGGACTTCAAGTTACTTCAAGAAGTGTTCTTCAAGGAGGTTGAGGCTACTTCAACAAGAAGGCTACTTCAAGGGTTTAGAAGGTGATTGTATGTTGTGTAATATCCTTGTGAGGTAATCAAATTATTCACTTCCAAAATCCCAATTGGAAACAATTGGGTAGTGGACTAACTGCCTTTGATTTCAAAGGTAGGAACCACTCTACATCCAAGTGTATTCCTTGTTTCCTCCTCCTTCTTTGGTCTGATTGTTTAATTAATTTTAGTGTTCCAAAAATCTCTATTTACCCCCTCTAGATCTGTAACGACCCCGCCTCCCGGTAACCCCCAATTAAGGGAGACCGAAAGGTCAGAGCCATTATCCAATAATCCGGATCAAAGGTTCGACAAATAATCAATAACAATTATCAAATTTTACCAACTAAAATGAAAACTTGTATATAAAAAAACTTTGAATACCATTTTAAAACTTTGGAAAACTATCTATCCACAACTTGAATTATTCTAACTAATCATCCTTGCACTTTACTTCTTATTTTTACGATGTGTCACTTTACTAGTTGTGGTTTTCAAACTTGTACCTAAAATGCTGACAAACAAAACGTCGGTCAACATATCAAAATATACTGGTATGTGGGGACAACCAAAAGTTTGCACATATGGATAATAATCTAATTATCACAATCAAGTTAATTAACAAGCCAATTTATGTTGTTCAGTATGAAATTCTCCACTACTTTTGCCCTAACCCTGGCATACCCACCTTAGGGTTTCTTTTGCCAATGACTTAAGGCCACCTTCTCAATCCCGAGCTTGGTGCCTGGGGGTCACCACTCATGGTGCCCTCTAGTCATGCAATATCATAGGCCACTTTCTCATTCCCGAGCTTGGTGCCTGGGGTCACCACTCATGGTGCCCATTGGTCTACCCATATGGGCCTGACCTTTGGCATCATCCATCAGGGTGGCATGTAGGTGCGAGAATACATACTTCTATTATTAATGTGATAATCATAATGACTTTATGATTTGCAAGTATGAACATCCAAACTGATAATTTTCATTCAATGCGATTAACGATCCGGAAAATCCTCGGGAAACTAAGGCGGTTATTCATAATTAACCACATACCTATCAGGAAGACTTAGGTGCAGGAATAATCCAAACAAGTAATTAATCAAGAATCAATCAAGCACGCAATTTAGTCTAGAAATTACATTCAATTCCTTTTTATCAAAATCTATCCAGACCATCTTGCTACTAATGGTTTCTATTCCTTTTTAGGGTTTCTTCCTCTTTTTAGGGTTTACTTTGCAATTAGGGTTTTACTTCCCTTTACTCTTTTTAAACCCTCATTTTCTCATCTATCCTTCACGAAAGTTATTAAGGTTACCTTTTACAAACATATGAACTTAATTCCATATTAGTGAACAATTAACCATCAATTAAGTCCATTAAGCCTAGCTTCAAAAAAAAGTCCATTAAGCCTCTTTTACATTAAAGCTACCATTTTTATCCTTTTTAATCTATGACAAAGTCATTATGCTTGTTTATCATCAAATTGTAGTTTATTATGCTCTAATACTCATAAGAACGTTATTTATCATTAATTCTACCTTGATGCATTCAATAACCCTAATTTCTATATTAAGGTTATTTATCCACAAATTAGGAACTTTAATGCTCGAAATAGCCTAGGATTATCATATTTTAGATTATTCACAATATTGAATAATTAAAGCCATTAAGAGTTACATTCACCAATATCAGGGTTTTCAAAGCCCATTAAAGCATATTTATGCACATGAAACTCTAAATGAAACTAACTACGTGCAAATCTCATCCTTTTTGTTCCTAATGTTCCCTTTTATCATTAACAGGATAATATCAACTTTAATCATCAATTAAACCCTACTAATCACATTAATCATATCAAAATAGGGTTTCTTAATCATCATTACATTAAAGTTAATAACTTCCATTACTTTTCGAATTGCAATCAGAATTAGGCTTCAAATATATTTTTATTGCATTCCTTGAGTTCTCCTGATCAAAATTCATGTATAATGTGCATCTATCCGAGCTACAATTGAGGAGATACGAAACTAACAAAAATCACTTACTCTGGGCCAATAGGAGGCAGCCACGTAGGCCTTGCCATGCGACGTTGCTCGGTTGCTTTGGGAAACATAACTAATTTACCATTGTACCCCCACGACAGCAGTTGTTTTCTTCACACCGCGGAGGGCAGAACCGTCCAAAGCCCACATCTTCTTCTTCCTTGCGCGACCCGGCGCTGCGGCCAACTATGGCGGATCGTGGAGGTGCCTCCTCCTGCCCCCAAGGCCCGAGGCCCACTGGAGACATGTGCCCTACCTCCGACGCCCTCATCTATGGCTGTGGAGGTCCCAAGGAGTAACCATGGTGGCGGGGATCAGGCTGGTCAGGTCTGCCACCTGCAGCCATGGTGTAGCCCTCCAACCAACATAGATGCTTAAGCGAGAGTCCAGGGAGGACGTTCGATCAACCTCAGATGTGGTGGGATCATCAGGCCACCCTCCAGACCTCTTCATGGCCCTCCGTTCATTCCAGGGTTACTTTACCCTCACGATTAGGGTTTGGGGAAAGAAGAAGACGAAGAAGAAGGGAGAAAGAAGAGAAGGTTACGTGGGATCCTCATGAACTCAACCCTCGGCTCTACCCCTTTATATAGGGGTGGAAAACAAAGCCCTAGGTCAGCTATCCACAAGATCTAAGTCTCTCTCCTACTAGGAAAGTATATTCCTTCATGAATAAGCAATCTTCTCTCTCTTGCTTATCTCCTTAATATTCCTTTGATATTCTTTATCCTTGAGATATTAGAATTTCAAAAATCTCTTCATTTATCTTCTTAGTACTTTCCCTTTATTCTAATGGCACAAAATTCTATTTTCATTTAATAGAAAATACTTCCTTTTTAGAAATACCACATAATTCATTAATAATGCATCACATTATCCTCTTATTTTGCAATTTTGGTATTTTCTCTTTCTTCTTTCATCATTGGGGCTCCTTGGACCCCAAGAAACTTTAATATTTTGAAATTCCTTTATAAGGATACTTATTATCCATCTAGATGCATCTATATGCATTATTTCTCATTATCATGTTTATTTCTTATTAAAATATCTCTTTTTCAGGATTTCTCTTTATTTCCCTTTTATTTTCCTCATTGGTATTACTTTTATCATTAGGAATCCTTGGGATACGAAAATCCACAAAGGATCACTCAATTATACCTCTTTTCACTTGTTTTCCACATTTTACCATTGTTTTCAATTTCTTTCTTAATAAAGAAATAATTAATTGATCTTTTCTTTTCTTATTGCATTATCTTTGAAACTTTGGAATCCTTGGGACCCAAGGAACCCATGTGGCACGAAATCCACCTTTGGATTAAGTCATTTTGCCTTCTAGAGGTTTCCACACCTTTCTTTTCTCAAAAACTCAATTATTCATTTACTAATTGAATTTCCTTGTTATTGGGCCCAATAGCCAATAAATCCCACAACACAATCATCAAGGCTATTGTAAATGAAATCCATTTATTCAAAACAAATTATATCATTATTTTTCCAATTATCTTTAATATGAGAAATTACATTTCTCTCCAAATGAACCCAAAAATTGAGGTTGTAACATCCTTCCCCTCTTATAAGAATTTTGTCCTCAAAATTCCATTAAGCAAACAAACAATTCATGATAAGCCTTTCTTATGTCCATCAGGGCCCCCATGTGGCTTCACCCTTTCCATGGTGCTTCCCAAGAACCTTCATCATCTCATATTCTTCCATCTGAGTTCTTTCTTGCCTTGGTATAACATACCCTCATAGGTGACTCAAGACATTTCAGCCTTTCAAAAGCTAAATAGGTTCATGGCTCAGTACATGGTTTGGGTACCTCACATAGTGCTCTAGATCAGACTCATGGAACACATTATACATCATGTTATCCTGAGGAGTAAGGCTAAACACAACCATCTCCACCAATCCATCTCAAATGGACCCATATATCGGGACTCAGCTTTCTCAGTTGTAGCTTAGAGGGGTCAGATTTTCACATCACATATTCTCCCACAGTGAACTGCATATCAGTCTGCTTTGCATCAGCTCGTCATTCATGTCACCACTGGGCTCTCTCTCAACCATTGCATGATCAAAGTGACTTCATCTGCACATACTGTGGTTCTTTTCTGACCTTCGCGAGGCCTTCTTCACCAACATCATCTTAATGAAGTGGTCACTGACACAACCTCCCTCTAGAACTTCTTGCATCCCGATAAAGGCTATGGTGGTTATCATCACATTATAGGAACTATTCTCCATGTATCACCCTGAATGAGCACACATGCTCTCATCAGACCCTCTAGTCTAGATCATACTAACCATTAGTAAGGGGTGACAAACTGTACCAACATCGTGTTCTGCATGTTTCTACTTCTACCTCATGGAAGTGAACCTTTAGTTATACACAAGAAATTTTGAACTCACATCATGGTGTAGTTCAACCATCTCTCTCTCTCTTATGCAGTTCAACAGAATCTGTCTCTTGACAATACTCCTTTCTTTCTCATGTCATCTAGGTAAGGTGATCTACCATAACCCATATTGCATCTTGACCTTCTTGGTCAAGGGGAAACTTACCACCATCCATAGTGGATGAACTCCCATTCCCTCTCAGGGACTCTTTATACTTTATATCCATGCACTGGGTTACTGGTATTCGTCCTTCACCTCCTGGCTTGCATGGCCACTTGTTACATGCAACTTCATCTTTGGTATCCAAAGTACTACCGTCACTTACTATCTTCGTAGTACCACGGTGTATGATGAACTTAAAATCATGATCTAATGTATGTCATGATTCCTCAAGATCAATACCTCAGAAACCCTAAACCACTCTCATCAGGGTTTCATCACTTTCCTTTCCAAAGAAGTACATCTGAGGTTCTACAACCATCCTTTCATTATATCACAGACTAGACTGGCTAACCAAACAATCATTTACTTGATTAATCGCTATTGATACATCTCGGTGTTAGCCAAACTTATCTCTTTTTCTCAACTTAAGGTTAGCCTAGCAACCTCAACTTCTTCTAGCTTCCAACTAAACTAGGAAGCTATATCTTAACCAGAGAATCTATTACCACTTCATATCCTTAGGTGTTAGGTAGTGATGAAGACATACACCTCCAAGTATTCCACTTATCATCTCATCTCAAACTCTAAGTTTGTCTTCATCAAGAAACTCCCTGATCTCATCATCATGGTGATCAAACTCAACCTGGTATAACTTGCAAGTTCCACATAGCTTCTGCTAAAAACATCCTTATTTCTCTTACTATTTGTAAACCATCCATGTATTGTTTACTCCACCAGGGTATGTTATCATCTTTGTCCTCATACCTTGTAGCAACGTTCCAACTCACATCATCTTTATCATTGGTGTATGGCATGCGACTGTCCTATCTCTCACTCCCATAACAAGAGGAAATAAGCATTTGGCTGCAATCCAAATACAGAGTTCTTCCTATTCCAAGAATAGAGATGGTACATCCCACCTTGCCAGTACACCTTTAAATCCAAGTTGAAACGTGCCACATATGTCTCTACATCACAAACATCATGTTATCAAAATTACTTTGATGGAAAATTGATCTCGATCCTACTTGGTCCAAACACAATCCTGGGTCATCTCCTCTAGGTCTATAGGATGCCAACACTTTTGGGGTCATCCCTCTTCCCTCATGCATCCAGAGAGTTCCCTACTCATCTTCCCTTTGGGTCCTATGAGTTCATGAAGGTGATCAATCTCCTAACCCATGTCCCTCAGACAATGATAGATGTTACCTCCCGACCCTATGGTCATGTGCAACTAGGGAATTAGGCAACTCCTACTTCCATCAATCTTATCCCTACCTGACCCTAGGATAGACTTAGGATTCTAAAATAGTACATGTCCAACTTAGAACCTTACCCAAGCCTTCGTCATATCTCTTTTTGTATTCAGGGGTTGACTTTCATCCCTTCACAGGGGTCATGGCGACCAACCTACCTTGGTCAGGCCCCATACCGATTACCTTCATTGTAACACATCCACATGCACTTAGAGATGGTTATCTATGGGTCAGGCCCCATACCGATTACCTTCATTACCTCTACACACAAGGAGTATCATGCTCGAAACTATAGAGACTCAAATCTCATCATGAGCATCGAATACACTGCTTCCCCTCTTATACCTAAGAACCCTTGGTTCACCTTTGGGTGTCCAACTGCATGCTCAATCTCTTAACCACGAATCAAGCATGTCCAAGGTATGTCATGTACTCCCATGATCATTTTATATGAGCAACACCTCAGAGTTGAGTCCTCCTCCAGGACAACCAACAAGGTACAAAGCCTCACAACCAGTTACTAAACCTATTTAGGGTTTAAGAAACTCTTCTTCCTAACCCATAGGCACATAGGTACCAGAAGCCTTATCTTCTCTCTAAGGTTTGGATCCTCTAAAGGCAACCAAGATATCATTAGTCTCCAGGGGTCACACATAAGAAAACCACTATCATCCACTTAGGTCGCATCATCCTCAACTCCCCACTGTTCCTCATATCTCTGGGTTTAGGCTTCCAACCTCCTTGCTGGGGTCCTGCTTTCTCTCTCTCCAGAGTTAACTCCACATCCAACCATATTACTAGAGTTCCTCTCTTCATGAAGGATCAATCTCACATGCATACCTCTATGTGGGTGAAGCCTATGCTCAACCTTATGTTTTGCTCAAGATTATCCTTAGCTCTTTATGCTTATCACATAAGCTACCCAACATACTCCCTTGACCAGGGTTTCAACCAACTATCAGCACTACTGACGCACTCTGGGTGCAAGCTATACCCTACTTGCCTAAGCCCATAGGGTTTCTATAGGTTCTCCTCTAACCTCATCCATGAAGGAGCTATCCTTCGCTCTAACATGCACAACCCTCTCTAGGGTTGGGTCGCCAAAGGTACTAGGTCATCTAACTTATTATGGCATCCCAAAGGCATGTCCAACCAAAAACTCAGTCAACCATGACATCTAACTCATCATGCCATCTCTCTCTCTAACCTTCACTTAGGGTTAGCATTAACATCATCCTCAAAGGATGTGCTAGGTCTCTACTTTTAATTGAGGTCTCTACCTCTAAGACTAACTCTCTCTACTCATCCTCCTGCCAAGAAGGTCTATCCTCAGGTCTCTCCTGAGGGCAGTGACAACTCGTGTCATCCGACCTAAGCATGTATCTATTCCTTTACACTTACTCTATTAAGATTATGTCCATGACATCTTATTTACATGCTTTTTATTAATTTGGAGGAGGATTCCTTAATCCTTATCAACCTTACCCATAACTCAAGAGGGTGAGGAGAAGAGAGGAAACCCTAATCCTTAAGGTCCTTAACAGAATTTGAGTTGAGAAGGGATGAACCAGATGAGAGAGTCCTAAAGGAATCTTATTTCGAATCATACCCTAAGACTTTGGCCAGGCAGTCACACAGATCTAGGAGTCCTCGTATTCCAACTAGCGGTGCGGAGGAAAATATTGCCAGCCCCTGGTCGTGATCCTTTTCTAGACACCTCTGTCTTTTGGATAATCCTCTAATAACTCCCTTGGGTTTTACATAATTTGTAAAATTTAATAATTATTAAAGATTAAATGAGGAACCTATGCTCTGATATCAATTGTAACAACCCCGCCTCCCGATAACCCCCAATTAAGGGAGACCAAAAGGTCAGAGCCGTTATCCAATAACCCAGATCAAAGGTTCGACAAATAATCAATAACAATTATCCAATTTTACAAACTAAACTGAAAACTGGTATATAAAAAAACTTTGCATACCTTGTAAAAACTTTGGAAAACTATCTATCCACAACTTGAATTATTCTAACTAATCCTCCTTGTACTTTACTTCTTATTTTCACAATGTGTCACTTTACTGTTTGTTCTTTTCAAACATGTACCTAAAACGCCGGCAAACAAAACATCGGTCAGCATATCGAAATATACTGGAATGTGGGGACAAACAAAAGTTTGCACATATGGATAACAATCTAATTATCACAATCAAGTTAATTAACAAGCCAATTTACGCTTTTCAGTATGACATTCTCCACTGCTTTTGCCCTAACCCTGGCATACCCACCTTAGGCTTTCTTTTGCCAATGAATTAAGGCCACCTTCTCAATCCCGAGCTTGGTGCCTGGGGGTCACCACTCATGGTGCCCTCTAGTCACACAATATCATAGGCCACCTTCTCATTCCTGAGCTTGGTGCATGGGGCCACCACTCATGGTGCCCATTGGTCTGCCCATTTGGGCCTGACCTTTGGCATCATCCATTAGGGTGGCATGTAGGTGCGAGAATACATACTTCTATTATTAATGTTATAATCATAGTGAATTTATGATCTGCAAGTATGAACATCCAAACTGATAATTTGCATTCAATGCGATTAACCATCTAGAAAATCCTTAGGAAACTAAGGCGGTTATTCATAATTAACCACATACCTATCAGGCAGACTCAGGTGCAGGAATAATCCAAACAAGAAATTAATCAAGAATCAATCAAGCACACAATTCAGTCCTAAAATTACATTCAATTCCTTTTTATCAAAATCTATCCAGACCATCTTTCTACTTATGGTTTCTATTCCTTTTTAGGGTTTCTTCCTCTTTTTAGGGTTTACTTTGCAATTAGGGTTTTACTTCCCTTTACTCTTTTTAAACCCTGATTTTCTCATCTATCCTTCACGAAAGTTATTAAGGTTACCTTTTACAAACATATGACCTTAATTCCAGATTAATGCACAATTAACCATCAATTAATTCCACTAAGCCTCTTTTACATTAAAGCTACAATTTTTATCCTTTTTAATCTATGACAAAGTCATTATACTCGTTTATCATCAAATCATAGTTCATTATGCTCTAATACTCATATGAACATTATTTATCATTAATTCTACATTGATTCATTAAAAAACCTTAATTTCTATATTAAGGTTATTTATCCACAAATTAGGAACTTTAATGATCAAAATATCCTAGGATCATCATATTTTAGGTTTATTCACAATTTTGAATAATTAAAGCCATTAAGAGTTGCATTCACCAATATCAAGGTTTTTATGGCCCATTAAAGCATATTTATGCACATGAAACTCTAAACTAAACTAACTACGTGCAAAGCTCATCCTTTTTGTTCCTAATGTTCCCTTTTATCATTAACAAACTAATATCCACTTTAATCATCAATTAAACCCTACTAATCACATTAATCATATCAAAATAGGGTTTCTTAATCATCATTACATTAAAGTTAATAACTTCCATTACTTTTCGAATTGAAATCAGAATTAGGCTTCAGATATATTTTTAATGCATTCCTTGAGTTCTCCTGATCAAAATTCATGTATAATGCGCATCTATCTGAGCTACGGTTGAGGAGATACGAATTTAACAAAAATCACTTACTTTGGGCCAATAGGAGGCTTCCACGTAGGCCTTTCCATGCGACGTTGCTCTATTGCTTTGGGAAATATAACCAATTTACCATTGTACCCCTGTGTCAGCTGTTGTTTTCTTCACACCCCAGAGGGCAAAACCGTCCAAAGCCCACATCTTCTTCTTCCTTGCGCGACCCAGCACTGCGGCCAACTGTGGCGGCTCGTGGAGGTGCCTCCTCCTGTCCCCAAGGCCCGAGGCCCACTGACGACCTGTGCCCTGCCTATGACGCCCTCAGCCGTGGTCGTGGAGGTCCCAAGGAGTGACCATGGGGGTGGGGATTGGGCTGGTCAGGTCTTCCACCTTCAGCCGTGGTGCAACCCTCCAGCCGATGTAGTTGCTGAAGCGAGAGTCCAGGGAGGACGTTCGATCAACCTCGGATGTGGTGGGATCATCAGGCCACCCTCCAGACCTCTTCATGGCCCTCCATTCACTCCAGGGTTACTCTACCCTCATGATTAGGGTTTGGGGAAAGAAGAAGAAGAAGAAGGGAGAAAGAAGAGAAGGTTATGTGGGATCCTCATGAACTCGACCTTGGGCTCTACCCCTTTATATAGGGGTGTAAAATGAAGCCCTAGGTCAGCTATCCACGAGATCTAAGTCTCTCTCCTACTAGGAAAGTATATTCCTTCATGAATAAGCATTCTTCTCTCTCTTGCTTATCTCCTTAATATTTTTTTGATATTCTTTATCCTTGAGATATTAGAATTTCGAAAATCTCTTCTTTTATCTTCTTAGTACTTTCCCTTTATTCTAATGGCACGAAGTTCTATGTTCATTTAATAGAAAATACTTCCTTTTTATCAATACCACATAATTCATTAATAATGCATCACATTATCATCTTATTTTGCAATTTTGGTATTTTATCTTTCTTCTTTCATCATTGGGGCTCCTTGGACCCCAAGAAACTCTAATATTTCGAAATTTCTTTATAAGGATACTTATTATCCGTCTAGATGCATCTATATGTATTATTTCTCATTATCATGTTTATTTCCTATTAAAATATCTCTTTTTTAGGATTTCTCTTTATTTCCCTTTTATTTTCCTCATTGGTATTCCTTTTATCATTTGGAATCCTTGGGATACGAAAATCCACAAAGGACCACTCAATTATACCTCTTTTCACTTGTTTTCCACATTTTACCATTATTTTCAATTTCTTTCTTAATAAAGAAATACTTAATTGATCTTTTCTTTTCTTATTGTATTATTTTTGCAACTTTGGACTCCTTGGGACCCAAGTAACCCATGTGGCACGAAATCGACCTTTGGATTAAGTTCTTTTGCTTTCTAGAGGTTTCCACACCTTTCTTTTCTCAAAAACTCATTTATTCATTTACTAATTGAATTTCCGTGTTATTGGGCCCAATAGCCAATAAAGCCCACAACATAATCATCAAGGCTATTGTAAATGAAATCCATTTATTCAAAACAAATTATATCATTATTTGTCCAATTATCTTTAATATGAGAAATTACATTTCTCTCCAAATGAACCCAAAAATTGGGGTTGTAACAATATCTTTCAATTGGTATCAGAGCATGTCTTCCAGGAGCCATAACAGGTCTTGAAGAATGGGCGACAACTTGCTGAGCAACCTCAACCTTGAACGAACTCACATAACTCATCCACCACCTTTTAATGGAATCAACTACACCTACCGGTAAAGGAGAATGCAATTCTAATTCCAATGACATAGCTTGGAATTGTGGAGGATGGTGTCCAATCCCTATGTGCTCCCTACAACCAAATATGCAACATGGGACCCCAACACAGTAAAATAATTTCAATTATATGCCAAAGTGGTAAGCATATTATATTGTTCTATTTTAGTAAGTGAATTCATTGGAATATCTTCATGTGATGAAACATATGACATATGGCATAAACTCTCCATAACACATGAAGGAACTATCCAAGTCAAAAATACCAAAATTAATATGCTTAAGCAAAAGTTTGAACAATTTCGTATGCAACGTAATGAAGTATTAGTGAAATGTATGCAATATTTTCTTCCATTGCCAACAACCTAAGTGCATTAGGAAAATATATAAGTGAAGAATATCAAGTGTCCAAAATTCTCAGATCCTTGCCACCAAAATACAAACCAAAGGTGACAGCAATTGAAGAAACAAATGATCTCACCACAATGAGGATGGAGTAGCTCATTGGCAAGCTAGAAACTCATGAGGTCACCCTTAAAGAAGGATAAAGAGTGGAGGTTGAGCTTCAAAAGGGAAAAAGGAAGGACATAGCCTTGAAATCTACAACAAAGACTCAATCAAAAATCATCACTCAAAAAAGTGATGAAACAAGTGAAGGAGATGATGAAGAAGATGCACTCATTGTGAATGGTAAGAAATGTAGAAGATATAAATCTAACAAGAATTATAGTGATTATTCCTCTTCTTCCCTTAGGTGTTTGAATGTGGCAAGAAAGTACATGTGAATAATGAATGCCCAAAAATCAATAAAGTAAAGAAGTCTTCTTTCAAGAATAAGGACAAAGGAGACAAAGCTTACAAAGCTGATTGGGATGAATCAAGTGATGAAAGTGGAAGAAGGGAGGAGGAAGTTGAATGTCTTATGGCCAAAGAAGATGAAAATGAGGACTCAAGTGAGATAAATCTTTTTGAACTATCTAAAGAAGAACTAGTCACTAGTCTCCAAGGAATACATGACAAATATATTGGCTATAAAAAGAAATTAAAGAAGCTTACAAAAACTAATGATGATGTGCATGTTAATCTATACGCTCTCTCTTTTGAAAATAAAAGTCTTAAATCTGAAAGAAATACCTTAAAATCTTTGATCAATGAACATAATATCAAGTTGCTTGTTGTAGAAACAAACTCTAACTTTCTTTGCCAAGAAAAGGTTGAATTTCTTGCTAAAATAAATGATCTTCAAACTCAACCTATTTTATGCACTCATTTGGATTATGATGCTATTGTCAAAGAAAGAGATAGGTTTCTATCAAGTATAGTTAAATAAAAACTAGATATTAAAAAAATAGATGAAATTGATAAGTTTCAAAAAGATATTGGTAGCTTGAAAAATAGATATTCTTTATAAAATCCTAAAAGACTCTTCTGGACAAATTGGGAGGAGAGGTCTAGGTTATGTAAGAAAAGAAAAATCAATCAAAAACCTAGAAGGACACTAGTACCAAAGACAAAGGTCATGTATGTACCAAAGACCACTTCAACTCATGACCACAATGGTAAAAAGAGAAATGCAATTGATTTTATCTGTTATCATTATTGTCTATGTCTTGGTCATTATTCCTTTTCATGCCCTTATAAGAGAAATAAAGATAAGGATCTAGCTTGTGTTCCAAAACCACAAACTTAGAAATATGAGGATACCTAGTTGAATTTGACCTAAAACTGAAACTGAAAATCTAATTGTCTTATCTCAAATTTACATAGCTTTAACTTGCATACTTTTCATGATCTGATTAGAAATAAAAAGATGATTTTCTTGTCATTGATAAATGCACACACAACTAGTTCCAGTCAACAAAGTACTTGACTGAGGATTTCTTTGATTGAAGAAAATGTCGACTAGAGAATGTTCTACTCAAAATCATATCTATTGGGAAATCATTCTGGCCGACAAATACCTCGACTGGGAAGCCTTTTAGTCCAATAAATCATTGACTGAGTAGTATTCAGTAAAGAGTTTATTACTGAATCAATCAACTTATGACTATATTCAATCTTGTTGTTAAAATTGATCAAAAACTCTTTCAAATAAGTTATTATACAAAATGCTTTAATTAACATTCCTAACCAAAAGGAACATCACTTGGGTACCAAAACCTATCCATTTTGCAGGATTGGGTGGTTGATAGTGGTTGCTCCAAACATATGACCAGAAAAAAAGAAGTTTTTCAAACTTTTGAAGAAAGAAGAGTGGTACGATTACATTTGGTGATAACGCCAAAAGTAAAACTAACTGGAATAGGTAATGTTGGTACAAATCTTCAAATTAAAAATGTCCTACTTGTTGATGGTTTACATCACAATTTGATTACTGTAAGTCAATTATGTGATAGTGGCTATGATATTCTTTTTAACAAATCATTCTACAAGCTACTCATTGAAAACACAAATAATGTCGTTTATGAAGGAAAAAGACTAGGAAATCTTTATATACTTAGACATAATTCCATTCAAGCTATTGTTGGAAAATGTCTTAGTGCACATGATGAATCCTTACAACTATGGCATAAAAAACTAGGTTAGGCAAGTTCACATGTTATCAAAAAGTTGATTAAATATGATCTTGTTTGTGGTTTATTGAAACTTTCTTTTGACAAACCTAAAAATTGTGAACCATGTACTTTAGGTAAGCAAAGTAAAACTTCTTTCAAATTGAAAACCTTACTCAGTACTACTAGATCATTAGAACTCATTCATATGGATTTGTTTGGTCCTATGAGGACTCAATCAATTGGTAGTAAAAGATATTTCTTTGTTATTGTTATTAATTATTGTAGATATTCTTGGGTTCATTTCCATTCAACCAAAGATGATACAATTAGAACATTCATTCAATTTTGCTCTAAAATTGAAAATCAACAACAACAAAATATGTACCATTAGGAGTGATCAGGGTGGGGAGTTTGAAAATCACATCTTTGAAGAGTTTTGTACATCTCAAGGGTACATGCTTAATTTTTTAGCTCCGCACACTCCAAAACAAAATGGGGTAGTAGAAAGGAAAAATCAATCTCTACAAGAAATGGCTAGAACTATGTTACTTGAACACAATACACCTAAAACATTCTAGGTTGAAGTAGTTAATACATCATGTTATGTATTGAATCATGTAACAATTCAATCCCATCTTAAGCAAACTCCTTATGAACTTATTTTCATCAAAAAACCTGGAGTTGATTATTTTCATGCTTTTAGTACACCCTGTTACATCTTAAATGCAAAGGATGATAAAGATAAATTTGACCCTAAATCACATAAAGGATTATTCTTAGGATACTAAACTTCTATCAAGGCATTTATAATTTATAATTCCATCTCTCAAAAGGTTGAGGAATCAATCTGTATCACATTTCATGAAATAACACCACAAAGTGCTGAAAATAAAATTGAAAACTTAAAAGACGTCACTCATGAAATTGATGACTTAACCATATCTCCTAAAGATGATAAAAACACTGAAAATGAGCAACAAAATGAGACACAATAGACGATTCCTTGATTAATCAAGGATCATCCTCAAAACTTAATCATAGGAAACCCTTTTGATAAAGTAAAAATGCGATCATCATTTAGAGATGTAGCAAGCATGGCATTTGTATCAATAGTTGATCCTAAAAAGGTAAATGAAGCCTTAAAGGATGAATATTGAATAATGGTGATAAAGAAGAACTAAATCAATATACAAAAAATAATGTATGAGACTTAGTTCTTAAACCACAAGATAAAAATGTCATTGAAACTAAGTGGGTTTTTCTTAACAAACTTAATAAAGTTGGGGATGTAGTTAGAAACAAAGTAAGGTGGGTAGATCAAGGATATAATCAACAAGAAGGAATAGATTTTGTTGAAACATATGTACCTATAGTTAGACTTCAGGCTATTAGAATGCTATTAGCTCTAGCAGCCCACAAAGACATCAAACTATTCCAAATGGATGTAAAAATTTCCCTCCAAAATGGAATTATAGAAGAAGAGGTATATATTGCTCAAGCACCTGGCTTTGAGATTCTAGTTAAAATTGATCATGTATATAAACTTAAGAAAGTTGTATATGGTCTTAAACAAGCACCACATAATCGGTATGAAACACTTAAAAATTATCTATTTGATACTGGCTTTTCGATTGGAAAATCAGATTCAACACTATTTTTTAAAACTTACAAATTAGATTTTCTTGTTGTTCAAATATATGTTGGTCATTAATTTTGGAGCTTCAAATGTTTCATTATGTAATAAATTTAGTAATATTATGCAAAAAAGGTTTGAAATGAGTCTTATGGGAGAATTAACAATTTGCCATGGTTTTCAAATAAGACAAACGTTGGCAGCATTTTTCTAAGCCAAGTGAAGTACACAAAAGAACTCTTAAAAGATGCATGGTGGACACCAACGACTTCATCATTCTCCTCGATTTCCCTGAGCTCTTCAAGGTGCAATAATTGACGGAGTTTCTTGAACCATCATTCTATTTCTGGTCCATCAAAGTTGTAAATGAGTTTTATGCTAATCTTACTAGGGATTCCAATAATCCCTTCTCTTTCACTTCAATGGTTGATGGGTTTGGATTCTATTTTTCTAAAGAAGACAACCTCAAAATGTTAGATATATATGAGGAGGAATATGAAGTTTTCATAGACTTAACCACCAGAAACTCATTATCCAATCTCTCCACCAATGATAACACCATTAGTTTAGGGGATGTCAAAAGGGCCATATATCTTCCTAACACTTCATGTCATGAGAATAGGGGAACCTACTATGCAACATCTCTCACCCCTAAAGCTAGGGTAGTAAACCTCATTATCTCCCACAACATCTACCCTAGAGCAAATCAAATGAAAATCCCACAATTTAGGATGCATCTAAACTATGCTATCTTAGAGAGTATTCTAGTAAATTTCATTCACATTATCCTATCCAACATGCTTGAATTCACTAGAAATCCTCCTTATGCTGATTTTATGTGTCAAATCATTCACTTTTGTCTTGAAAAAAACCTAGAGGATCTTAACTACAAGTGTTATAGGAGTCCTCAAAAACTCACCAAACACACTATAGATAAGATGGGCCTTGAATTTGGATACAAGAGGGCTAGGATTAAAGGAGAAAAATCAAACGAAGACAATCCTCCACCTCCTATTTCTCCTAGCTACTCCATAGAAAATCTAGCCAATGATGTGTGTTATCTCAAAGGGGCTACCTTTCACCTTGGGAGACAATTAGATTACGATCATCATGCCATGACCTATCTTAATCAAAGAATGCAAGCCTTGTCTCCCAATGTTCCCGAAACATACCCATATTCACTCTATCCCGGGAGCCTCCATCCTTTTAACCCTTCAATTCAATACACCCAAATCCCAAATCCACCTTCACATGATCTTTCCCATACTCAATACTCACCTATGCAACTGCATGCTATTGCTACCCACTTTAGGTTTGATAGGGTACCTACATTTATGGAGGCATATGCTCTTACAAAGACAAGTGCACTTGATTGACAAACACGTGTCAAGTATTAGAGTGATGCTCCATTTCTTGGGAAAGATCTTGAGGTTGATGTGATCTTGCAATCCTTCAAATGATGTTATCCTAGGTAGTGAATAGTATTCCCTATGTAATCTTTATGATGTTATGAATGTAATCGAGCTTGTTTGTGTTCCCATGAGAATAATAGCAAAATCTATTGTGTGGATTTCATTGGACATTCTTTATCACTTTGATTTGCATGTTGTGTATAATATTGATGGGGAGAATCTCATTCAGGAGGAGTAATATGATTATATGGCAATCCTTTTTGAAATGACAAAGGGGGTGAAATAATTTAAAATCAAAATAAATTAGTTTCATTCTCTCTTAGCTTAGCATTAATTGATGCTATATTCCTTAAGAGATGGATATTATGTTCCATATCTCTTTAGGAACAATTATCACACATTTTATGAAAACAAGAATATGTTGTTTATCAAAGGTAAATCTTAGGTATGAAAGTTATCTCATTTAAAACATTTTGATTATATTTTAGAAATGTTTGTCATATTCAAAAAAGGGGGAGATTTTTGGCTAAATTGGACATGAATATACCCTTTTTTATGATGACAAACATTTCATCCTTGTGTATCTAATGTGCTACTTGAGTATTTCAGGGTTTAAAGGAATAAGGAAATCCTACCAAGTGGGAAGATGAAGACAAATGAAAATTGAAGATCAAATACACTTAATTGTATAAATACTCATGATTGTACTCAAATGTAAACACTTGTGCAAAAATATAATGTACAAGTACTTAGACATCATGTAAATACATCGTTATATCCTCCTTAACCACTTATAACCCATAGATAGATTTCCCCCCAAAGTTCGAGTCACCCACACACATTGAAACACACACTAAGTACGTGATTCAAAAGTCTAGAATAGGGACACCCTCGGTCAAAGAAATTATCGATTGAGACACACTCGGTTGAAGTTCTTATCGATCAGGAAACACCTCGGTCAAAATTGTGAGCACTATTCTACAACTTATACAATTGTACTCTAAATTAGCATTCAGTAAAAAATAACCTCAACCGAGGAAGAAATAGTCTAAATCTTGCCAATGTTAGATTGGGTGGTTGGTAGTTGGGAATTGGAAATAGACGTTGCAATACTTTTGTCTTAAACCCAATCTCGGCCAAAGAGAACCTCGATTCGGACACAGTTCGGCGACCAAATTGGTAGCAGGCACTAGTACATAACCGACCTTTAGTGTCAGTTATTTAAGGCCTTTAGTGTCAGTTTCTAAGCGACACCTATGTGGGCGATGCTAAAAGCTCAACCGTTACACGTCAGTTCAAAAACTGACGCCAAAACCCTTCATGTGCCACCGAAAACGCGCCAGCAGGGCACTATAGGCGTCAGTTATTAGATAAGAAACCGACACCATATACCTTCGCGCCATAGAAGGGCGCCATCTTGGGCACTATCAGCGTCGGTTATTAGATAAGAAATTGACGTCATATCACTCCCAACACGGCCGTGGTGTCTGGTCCGCTGCCACGGCCGTGCACTCCCAACATGGTCGTGCTGGCCAACACGACCATGCCGGCCAACATGGCCGTGGTGTCTGGTCCGCTGCCACGGCCGTGCTGGCCAGCACGGCCGTGGTGTTAAGGAAATAGATGTCGGTTACGAGTAGAAACCGACACTATAACTATGTGGTGTCGGTTTTATACAAATAATCGACGCCTATTTTTTGTTTTTTTTCTGTCAGTCTGCAGACCTACTGTATGGCTGGTCGCAGGATGAGAAACCTGCATTTCAATTATGAACTGCAGGTTTTACGACATCCATTGATATCAGCCAACAACAGGCCACAAACCTGCAAAATTAACAACAAAAATATTCACACATTTAGCAATGCAACATGCAGTTCCATTTGATTTTCACACATTTAGAAACATTCATGTAGCTAGCAATCTGTAGTTCCATTCATTTTCACATTCACACATGTAGAAACATTCATATATCAACCAACAGTTTCATTCATTTTCACTCAGAAACATGTAGAAACATCTAGACATGTAGAAACATTCACACATATATTATAATTCAGAAATTCATTTACAAAATATCATTCTTTAGTCATTATTCGCTATCAACATCCCAATTATATGTTAAAACCCCCACTACTTGTATGGTTGTTGCCCATTCTTCTCTTACTTCATTTAATTCTCCCGTCGTATAGGGAGCATGTACATCTGGTAAGGCATTTCCTGTAGTGCGGTCATTTGTAAACACCTGTAAAGAGAATGATGTATATATATAATTAATGAGCTATAAATAAGATTGATATATTTCATATTATCTAATGAGACTATATAATACCTCAGGAATAGTATCGATGTCCACTGCGGCATATTTGATAATCATGTGCATAAATCACATCACATAGTATCCACATGCCCATCCGTTATCTTGTGTAGCACACTATAAATTCAAACATACAAAATATTAAAAAATA
The DNA here is from genome assembly GCA_963693085.1 of Alisma plantago-aquatica. Taxonomy (NCBI): domain Eukaryota; kingdom Viridiplantae; phylum Streptophyta; class Magnoliopsida; order Alismatales; family Alismataceae; genus Alisma; species Alisma plantago-aquatica. The sequence goes on from OY856409.1 coordinate 252,663,910, forward strand.
CAACTAATTAAGCATTGTTCACATAAATAATATAAACATATATTGCAGTCGAGAACTTACTTTCATGTACTTCCAAATTATTGGCTGGTTCTTTTTTGTGGGGACCTTTCCTCCAGCCTTTTTGAACTCATGTAAACCCCTACATGTTAATGTAACAAAGTACATTGCATAATTAAATAGTAATGTAATAACATATGTTAACATATATGAAAATGAAATATTTCTCACCGGAATAATGCCATTTTCATTATGTGTCCATATTTTGAATTCAATTTACCCCCCTTAGGATCTAGATAATAGACAGTGAATGTCTCGGGGACAATAACTAGTAACTCCCAATGCATACCACTAGAGGTAAAAAAGTTAAAAATTAATAACTCAAAATCCACAATAAAAATGTAATTTTTTAAGTCCAAATTATAATAAGCAAAGTAAACTTACTCTACATTGAATGGAGCTATTATCACCGTCTTCTTATTTTGAGCAAAATTTGTAAAAGCCTCACAACAGTATTGTTGAACTGACGAAGGGTCTTTAGCTACTAGACTAATCAAAGATGGAATAAAAAATCCTACATGTTCGAATGCAAAATCTACACATATCTTGTCTAAGTAGCTGCAAAATATGTATTAATTATGCATGCATTAATAAATAAGAAACCAGATCACCAGATCCTACACATGGTATATGGATGTATAAAGAAGATCTCACCTTATCCATATCTCTATCACAGATGTATTTAGCCAATCATATCGAAACAACTCCAAAATATCTTGTATAAATAGTTTGCTTTCGTATGATTGACCTGCAACATCTGAATCTATAGAAACAATTATAGGGCAATTTATATCATGTTCGCCTAACCATATTGCCATACCCATACAGTTAGGACCTAACGGGACAGGTAGGTCCTATGGAACCCAACTTGGTAATGTAGGAGGTAGAGGTGGAGGCCTAGATGTTGTGGGTGTCTTCTTTTTAACCTGTATATATATATAATTTCAGATCAACTGACATCATATACACACACTAACAATTTAACGTAATGTAAATTTACCATACAGTTTTAGTAAAGAGGACATCTGCTTTTGGCCACAATATCACTCCGCCTTCTGCCTCACCAAGTGTGTCACAATCTAGGTGGGCATATGGCAATGGAAGATCCATCCACTTGGAGAATATATGTACCGGGCTCACACGAATCCAACCAGCTGGTAATGGAGACCCGTGAAACATTTCCCCTGGTAGGGATGGGTAAGCCGACGCCTCTACAACGACATATTCCTTACTTTTTAAACAGCATGGCTTCAACCCATACAAATATTTGTGTAAAGAATGTTATATACATATATACATATCATCTTTTTTTGAAACGACTACAATTTCATATATACATATCATCTTGAAAACATATCATCTTGAATTAAAAAACTAGTTACTATGTCATAAAAATACTTACAGCGGATGTGCTAGGTGGTGGGTCAGGATTACTCCCAACCTCTGCAGTAGGAGTAGAGCGGGATGCTATGATAGGTACTGTCTGCTGAGTGGTAGTCTGAGATGTCTGCCACTTTTTCAGTGCTTCTTCGAGTTTCCTATCAACTAGCTTATCTACCTATACATGGCTAAAAGAAACGTTAGCTTATAATTATTGAATTCTCTTTTTACAATAACATTATAAAGAAAGAATATGTTACCTCTTCTTATGAAAGCCCCACTTTTGGGACATGTTTGCGCTGGGATGGACCGAAAAATATTTGATGCCCACACCAGCGCCTGCATCCCTAACACGTCCAGGATGCTCTGGGTTACCCAGAGAAACTGTCAATTCATCCCTTGTGCCCTCAGGGATGAACTTGCCTTATTTCCTCATCTCGTGCAGCTCCCGCTAATTACCAAAATAAACATTTGTAATTAAGTAAACACCACAAATAATCAATATTCAAACGATTGATGTACGAGTTATATTTTACCATTTTTGCAGCCACCTCAGCAGTTGCAGGCTTCCTTATTTCTCCCTTCTTATTTTGCCTCCCAGCTATCCAGACATCATGGCGAGGCTGAGGTGTGCTACCTATAGTAGAGGACTCTTGAGTAGCAGCAGACTGAGCAGTAGCCTCAGACTGTAGTCTTTGGCGAATGCCTACATACCCCTTTGGACCCATTGTGTGGTCATGCACATTCAGTGCACACCTTGATTTTTGTGCCTCACTAAGGGCCTAGTTAGTATGCACATTAATGATTTGGTTAGTAACAGTAAATGTTAATCTTGAATAGGTGAATACAACATATATTAATGAGATTGGGACTGACGCCTAATACCTTGAATTCATCAGTTTGTCTTGAAGAAACAAACACGTCCCATTCTTCTTTGTCCAGGAAGTTCCACTGTTCAGTGGATGTCTTCTTCCTATTGTCAGCTTCTTTTATGTATTCTCGGGTGAGATTTTTCCTATAGTTCCTTAGGAATCTCCCACAATGTTGCATCACGCATTTACTATGCAGCTTTTCATCCAATTCAAATATACTCTGCAAAATATATAGAATTGCTATTAACTAGTATCCAAAAAATTAGTAATCTACAAAATAGAATTGCAAATTAATAATAACTCACGCATAAATCCTTCCATATTACGTCTTTCTTCTCCTTAGAAACTTTATGCCAAGAATCTATCTTACAACCGCAATGGCTACGAGTAACATACCCAAGATATGAAACAAACAAATTGCGATTCACACCAGATGTATTTCCTACATTATCAAAATCCACAACAAGTTTGGGTGCATTGCCCTTTTACGCTATTAACTTCTTCATCATAGTGATGCCCCTTCTCTTGTCAACTTTTTGGTGCTACTGATCAAGTGCCTCAAGTGCTTCAGATGGTACATGTACATCATCAACCTAAAATTTGACAAAATAAACACATTTACAAGATATAACTATAAATGGACATATAGATATAAATACATGATATATTTTTAAAACTTACATTGTGAGGCGGCACTTTGATGTCCTCACCTTCATGGTAATCATCAGCACGATCATCAGGAGAATGCTCAGCCATATGAAAATTCACATTCACATTGTAAAGTAATTCAAATTGTAAAGTAATTCACATTGTAAAGTAATTCACATTGTAAAGTTCACATTGTAAAGTAATTCAAATTGTAAAGTTCACTTTCACATTGTAAAGTTCACATCAGGAGATACTCAGTTTTGAACAACATATTAAATTTATAGAATTTTTGGAAGACGTTTTGTATCACAATAGAACCTTGATCGGTCGAGTTCTAAGAGAGACAAACTCGACCAACTAGATTTTTCTGGAAAAATAAAAAAGACTGAAAAATGTTTATATTTAATTATTCCAAGCACCTTAATGAGTATATAGGACTGTATAATTAATTATTCCAAGCACCTTAATGAGTATATAGGACTCTATCACATTCACATTGTAAAGTTCACATATTCAGAAAAATAAAACATATAAAAAAATATAAACATGCCTCTAATATTGTGATTTCTTATCAATTAACAATCCTTCATTGTGATCTCCGTGCACATACAAGTCATCATTAGCTTCAATATTTGCTGGTGTTGGCAACCCAACTGAGAATGGATTGGAGTCATCATACTTATCATAGTACTATTCTTCATCTATATGATCTTCAATGAACTGTCTTTTACCATGAAGAACAACCGACCATTTATCATTTGCAGGATCATCGATATAAAATACTTGTTTCACCTGTGATGCCAATATGAATGGTTCACCCTTCTCGCCAATCTTTTCAAAGTTCACTAAAGTGAAACCCAATTCATCCACTATAAATCCTTTGGTGTTATCAACCCAATTACATTTGAAGAGCGGAATTCTAAAATATATGTAGTCAAACTCCCATATGTCTTCAATGACACCGTGATATGACATTTTAGCTTCACGTGGACTCTTATCCTTTGCACTTGCAAAATACATAATCGATGCTTGAAGGGTGACCCCACTGTTTTGGACGACACTCTTATCATCTTGGTGCTTTGTGTAATATGTGAATCCATTAATGTCATACCCTTCATAATGTTGGTATGTATGCCCTGAGAGCCAATCATGGGATGATTGGTGGGATGCATTAAGATTGATTTGATAAACATCAAAGGCAAGCTTCCAATTCTTTCTGGTTCAGTCATATGAGATAGTGATAGAACAGATTGAATGTCTAGAGAATGACAGTACTCAATGACGTATGCTTTCAGGTTAAGGACCTGAACGATGAGATCATACAGATGCTAAGAGTTTGTACATTCTTGTTATGTCCCTAGTCGGATGTCATTGTGGAAGGTAGATAGACAGAAATGACACACAAGACTAGATTGTGGTGTTGGTTGATGACAGAATCTCATTAGTCATGATATAGAGATATCAAACCAAACACATAGGTACTTGTTAGAGAACAAGTGTACCGGACAGACCCACCGTGAGTTTGACACATGGAACCATGAGATGGTAGTCACAGTCAGTACTCACAGTGATGGTGGTGAGTGTGATTCTTTGACCTGAAATCACTGCACTCAACACATGTCATTGGGCACACTTTGACATCATCAAACGCAGTCTTGAAACATGGGTTGTTATAAAGGTGATGATTGGGTGGCTTTGACACATGGGGCTTTTGAGGGGTGAGTGATAGATATGGGATTTGTCCCTCCTGAGGGAGTTTGATATCCAAGGCCACTTGATGAGTATGATTGAGATAGGCATGCACACGCATGTGTGAATCAGTATGTGATATTGATGTCATACATATCTCGTTCAATCTGCTCTGAGATCAAGAAAGTGAGTGAACGTTGACAGGATGACTGTTCCATGCCTTGAGTTCATTCGGGATATCAGTGACAAAGGAATTATACATTCACTGTAACACCATTCACGGATTGTAGGATGAAAGTTGTTCTCCAACTTTCTACTTTCACTTGGGTAGCACTGATGTGTGACTAGGCACCGCTCTTTGCTTGTGAAGTCATAAGTGTTATGGACTTTCACTGCCAACGTGAAATGGACCTGCAGGGTCACACACATAGGATTTAACCTGGAAGAGGAGTTTTGTCCACAATCAACGTTTAGATTGATTACCAAAGGATTTTAGTAGTTCAATTAAACACTCAATCAGTCGATGACTCAATATCATATGGTTCAAGGTGTTGGACGCATTTATTGGAGTATCATATTGATTGAAATCACATTTGACTGATTCTACACAACCTGTACTCCCAACCGATCAGTTCAAGTGTTGAACCGGTCGGCTGAGGTTGCTGAACCGGTCGGCTCAAGTGTTGAGCCGATCGGCTCAAGCCCAGGGTGAAACGAGCGGTTCAAGTGTTGAACTGATCGGTTCAACTGGTGCAACCAAGCAAGTTGGGAAAGTCAGGTCGGTGAGAATTTTCCTTGCGTTTCACTTGCCCAATTTGATTGGAACAAGGATTGGTATTCGATACCAATTAGAAACGAAAGTTGGAAAGTCAATCGGAAACTGATCAGGACCACGAACTGACCGGTTCAGAAGTGAACCGATCGGCTCATGGGTCCCAACCGATCGGTTGGTGCTCCAACCGACCGGTTCAGGTCCCCAACCGACCGGTTCACTTGTGAACCGATCGGTTCAGGTTGCGAGTTGGTTGTTTTTTGTGGAAAAATCTCGAACCCTTCTACTCCTGCTTTAGTCCCATATTGCCGGGCACAGAGAACCCTGTCCCATGACCAGCCTATATATATAGGGGTATTGGGGGCTTCTCAGAGTACAACTCAATGCAAGCCGGTTGCTTTGCGAAGTTTTCGTTCTCTCTGGTTTTGGTAACCGTGAGAGATCCCGAGCAAGTGCTTCCCGCAAAAGGGAGGTGCAGCAAGGGAAGGACAACTGCAGTTGCAACTGGTAGCAGGAGAGTGTGTTGGCGACTAGTACGTCAACAGGAGGGTGCGACTCCTTCCACTTCCTTGTGGGACAAGGAGAGTGGAGTTCCAGGTGGTCCGTGTGGACTACTATAGAGGTGGGAGGACACTGCCGCTTAGGAGGACAACTGTCATCTGACAGTCTGGTAGGAGGAGGAGTCGTCAGTCTCGGTGCGACCAAGAACTGCACAGACACCGTCTAAGACCGGAGTTGAAGACCGCGCATTGCGCGAGGTATTGTCGCCGAGCAAGCCTCGGGACAAGGTATGATTCCACAAACCATCCTTTCCTATTATATAGACGTTGACGCGTTTCCTCGGTATGGGTTGGGGGAGAAATTTTTTTTTGTTTCCGCTGCCTTCTCTGTCTCCCCTAAAACCCAACAGTGGTATCAGAGCCACGTCAACTGCTCTATATTTTAGGAATATCGATATGATCGATTTTGGTTTGTCGCCTTTATTTATTACATACGATGCGAATAATATTGGCTTTATGCATGTCCAATCCTAAATCCATAAATCCCAAATTACATATATGATATGTATTATTAATGCACTCGATACGCGTCGCCCTTAAACAAGTTTTGTGGTGGATGTGTGTAGCGTGATTATGGCCTATAAACCCCTATCTGTGATTGGTTGTTTGTGGTTGCTTGCATCTCGGTCTGCGCATCGATCTTCCCTCTCTTATTCCTTATGTAACTCGAATTAATTCGAGATTCTTTCCTACCTTTTCTCCCCCCGAATGTAACTCGGGGTTTCCCTTTTAAGCAATGTAAAATAGGATAGATTTTATTTCCTGTTATGTCAAAGATCGGCGGACATGAAGACGACAGCTGAGACGATCAGTTCAAGGTGTGAACCGATCGGTTGACGTTCCAGATGGTCGGTTCAAGGTATGAACCGATCGGTTGATGACCGGTTCGAGGAGCGAGACGAGCGGGTGGCGGACATGACGAGATGCACGACGACCAGGTGAACCGATCGGTTGGAGGAGCCAACCGATCGGCTGGTAGCACCCAGACGACCGGCTGGAGAGTACAGATCATTCATGAGATGATTTGATCAACTCGGAAGGCAAGGCACAGAGTTCATCTTGTACAGGTTGCATGAGATGTAGACCTAGATGACCGTGATTCCTCTTGGCTCGAGGAATCACATTAGGATGGCCATAATCATCGCTTTTTATCGTTTGTGCATGTTTTCTGTGGGATATAGCATGTATATGATATGTACTATGTATTGTGGTGATTGGATATGTATATGTATATAAAAACCAAATCCCTCATTAAAATATTAAGTCTTACATGCCTTCCATTAGCGGCACACATGAAAAGCTCGATCGACCAAGCGTAGGTTACGCCAAAGTGTGGTGCGCCGTCTATCTTGTGGAAGTGTGAAGGGTAGACATGTAGGTTCTGCCAAAGCAGGGTGCATGTTTACCGTGTCGGCTTTTGGGTTAGACTTAACTGGTGATTCTTAGAGCGTCTAAGCCCAGAGGCAAGGAATGTTCATGGCAAGGTGTTGTGCATGTTCATTCAACAAGAGTTGCATATGATGCAATTGGCAAGAGTTGCCTACCTGAGAGATCTAAATTGTGGGCGATCAGCCAAAGCTGACTCATGACTTAGAGGATTTCAGGATCTTGCCCACTAGAAGGTTGTATGCTGCAATCTTCCAAATTGATGGTGAGGGCTATCAATTTGAAGTAAAATAGTGGGAGCGATAATTAATTAAAGGCCTAATTTTATCGTCAACTTTTCAAATCAATCAAACAAGTCAAAAGAGTTTTGGACTAAAATTGCATATATTTCCTTTTGTTAAAATAAATGGTTAATCAACAAATCACTTTATTTGCGATCGGTCTTTGAGACCAACAAATTAAATGGGAATAATTCCATGACTGGTTAGGATGATGATGAGAAGTGTTCTCAATCAAAGAGCGAAAGCTCTAAGTCCTAGTTATACCAGAACCAGATGAACTCGATCCCACCACATCAATGGCTGAAAGTATGCTTATGGAAGCATACTGAGGATGACATTGATGAGGAGTGCTTGATGTTGTGTTCTCTGAACTATGAGTTGCAGAGACAACATGAGACATATGATGTCTCCATGATACTGTCCTAGTATGTCATGACAGAAGGAGATCCAGTAAGGTATTCACACACTCAATGTGATTGGGTATGTGGAAAACTTGATTAAGAAGGATTCCCTCTGAGCCATGAGTTGGCTATTGGTATGATACTGCAAATGTTGTGAGAATCATACAATTCATGATAAGCTACAACATGAACAACTTTGACAAGCGTTGACAGAGTTGTTGGACATGTTGAGGATAGTAGAGGCAAAGATGAAGAAAGACAAACCATATTCTTTGATGTGATCAAAGAAAAGGTAAGTCTTAAGGGCAAGGGCAAGGGCAAAGCTAAGAAGTGTTCTGATGCTAGCCAGCAATCCAAGCCGTCTTCAGCCTCAAGGCACATGGGGAAAGGGTGTATGAGGGAACTACACTCTATATCTGGAAGAACAAAAGAAGATGAAGGAGGGGATGGAGATCTCCACCTAAGGTATCATGAAATGAACCACTTCTTTATCCGAGGTATATGATACCAAGATATGGATATGTCATATATGATATGCAATATCCGCAAAGAAGTGATGGCCTTTGTGAAAGGACCAAGAAAGAAGTACCCATCATTGGAGCAAGTGTTGCGGCCATAGATAGGAGTATCTTTCAGTTTATTTCAGCCTAAAGGGCACGAAATAGAGTTGAGAACTGCTATTTCATATATTGCCAATAGATAGAAACACTTTATTATTGCATATTGTATGACAATGATGGCAATTAATAAAGTTGATGTTTCAATCTTAAAGATATGATCTCTGTGGCAATGCCTTGTTTATCTTGTGATACATGGTATGCATAAGATAAAATGATACCTAAAGTTATTGATAACTCAAACAATCAAATTAGCATCAATCATGAGAAATTCATTTCTAGTTTCCATATGATGGATAAACCTAGACTCTTTTGGTTAGAGAACCATTAAGAGACATGAATATCTTGGACATGATTAATCAATCTTCACTAAAGGTAGTGGGAGAGTGATTATCCTATTAGGTATAATACATGTGATGTATTTACATACCAATTGGAACAAATGCTAATACGTCAAATGGTGTTTAGAGAAATACCAATATGAACATCTTGAAGTGTTCAAGATTGTCATAGATGAAGTACAAATTTGGTAAAGTATTAATTCTTGATGAGATCAATGAATGAAATACTTGGACCAAATGTTTGAGATCCTTATGAGTGATTATGATAGTGTATCATAGTGAACTCATGATTAAGGCATGGTGATGTCTAAATCAAGAAGGAATCATACTCTAAGGAGTTAGAGAATGATTATCAAATAACTAAATTCTTCTTAATAAAAGAATACCCCACACTAATAAAGGACATTAAGAATCACAAGGGTTGTGAATTCTTATATTCTTGACAGATACACCTCAATTATCTATGTGATGAGTTGTTCATATGATGAGTCAACTATCTAGATGAATATGAGGAATCAGATTTTGAGTTATGGTATAAGACCATTACATCCTAAATGATTTCCATGTGAACCATAAGGTATGACCTTGATGGTAGCACTCATTGGATGAAATCCATAAGTGGAAATGAGTCTTAAGTGTTAAGACACATGGATAACATTTTGAGAAGGATGATGCTTGTTGATTGCAACTTAATGACTGAGACATTTGGCATATGGATACTAAAACCACATTCCTATGAGGAATAAAACAAGGATGTGTACGTGACACAACCTATAAGGTTTATGAATCCACTAATGCAAATGAAGTCTATAAGTTACAATGGACTAATCAATGTGATTGATTGAGTATAAGCAACTCAAAATTGGATCTTTACTTTGATGATATAGTCAAAGGGTTTGACTGATATGTCAAAGATAAAGAAGGGATCTGTGATTTAGTGGGAGAGTATTCACATTCCACATATTGATGTGAAATGGAATTGTTCTAGAATGGAAATCCAAAAGTGGAAATTATCTTTAAGGAAGATAGAGATGTTTCCTATGTGATAGGAATAGAGATCTATAGATATAGTTCTTGAAAACCTCTTGACCTGAAAAGAGAGAGCATACATTGGCAATCTGTACTGAAGGGTTCAGTATACACAGATTCAGTGGGAGAAAACTTGTCCATGTTATATGGATATTAATATCCCAAGGCCAAGTGTCCAATTCTTATGAAGAATGGGAACACTAAGAATAGTTATGGATATATCATGTATGTAATCATCCCATTGTCTTGCATATATGACATGGCAAGAATAAAACACATTCATAATCTTGTATGTAGGACATGGCAATATGATGTGCTAATCCTGATAACTCGTATGTAGGACATGACGAGTGGATGTCTGTCTACTTCCAGTAAGGGTTACTTGAATACCATAAGAACTTGATAAGTACTTGGGAAGTACTAGTTCTATGGAGATAAGGAAGAGTTCGATGTAAAGAGTTACATTGATGTGAACTTCCGAAAGGACAGAAAATTAATCGCAAAATATACATAGGATGTATAAAAGTGAACGTTTGTTGATAATTGGAAGTGTTCCAATAAAACAATTTAAAAGGGAAATGCCGAGTATCCGTGTGTTAGATAACAACAGTGGATACTATATGGATCTGGAAGTTCATGAGATGAACTTATAGATATTCCACTCATTGATGACAAGTCTGGAATCCTTGATCATGCAATGTGGCTAAAGGTTAGCAATGGAATACTAGATCGCATATTACGGCAACTCCATCTCATACGTGTGACGTACAGCGAAGATATGAGAGATATGCAATTTATACTGACTTTGGCAAGGTGTTTCCATTACTCACTATATTGGCACAAGAGCACAGTAACATGTGGGACATGTTTAGAGATCACTATGAATATGATTCAAGGGTGATTGGCTCGCAGTGCAAGTGGGATTCTATTGGTATGTATGCCCTGAGAGCCAATCATGGGATGATTGGTGGGATGCATTAAGATTGATTTGATAAACATCAAAGGCAAGCTTCCAATTCTTTCTGGTTCAGTCATATGAGATAGTGATAGAACAGATTGAATGTCTAGAGAATGACAGTACTCAATGACGTATGCTTTCAGGTTAAGGACCTGAACGATGAGATCATACAGATGCTAAGAGTTTGTACATTCTTGTTATGTCCCTAGTCGGATGTCATTGTGGAAGGTAGATAGACAGCAATGACACACAAGACTAGATTGTGGTGTTGGTTGATGACAGAATCTCATTAGTCATGATATAGAGATATCAAACCAAACACATAGGTACTTGTTAGAGAACAAGTGTACCGGACAGACCCACCGTGAGTTTGACACATGGAACCATGAGATGGTAGTCACAGTCAGTACTCACAGTGATGGTGGTGAGTGTGATTCTTTGACCTGAAATCACTGCACTCAACACATGTCCTTGGGCACACTTTGACATCATCAAACACAGTCCTGAAACATGGGTTGTTATAAAGGTGATGATTGGGTGGCTTTGACACATGGGGCTTTTGAGGGGTGAGTGAGGAGTTTGATATCCAAGGCCACTTGATGAGTATGATTGAGATAGGCGTGCGCACGCATGTGTGAATCAATATGTGATATTGATGTCATACATATCTCGTTCAATCTGCTCTGAGATCAAGAAAGTGAATGAACGTTGACAGGATGACTGTTCCATGCCTTGAGTTCATTTGGGATATCAGTGACAAAGGAATTATACATTCACTGTAACACCATTCACAGATTGTAGGATGAAAGTTGTTCTCCAACTTTCTACTTTCAATTGGGTAGCACTGATGTGTGACTAGGCACCGCTCTTTGCTTGTGAAGTCATAAGTGTTATGGACTTTCACTGCCAATGTGAAATGGACCTGCAGGGTCACACACATAGGATTTAACCTGGAAGAGGAGTTTTGTCCACAAGCAACGTTTAGATTGATTACTAAAGGAGTTTAGTAGTTCAATTAAACACTCAATTAGTCAATGACTCAATATCATATGGTTCAAGGTGTTGGACGCATTGATTGGAGTATCGGATTGATTGAAATCGTATTTGACTGATTCTGCACAACATGTACTCCCAACCGATCAGTTCAAGTGTTGAATCGGTCGGCTGAGGTTGCTGAACCGGTCGGCTCAAGTGTTGAGCCAATCGGCTCAAGCCCAGGGTGAAACGAGCGGTTCAAGTGTTGAACCGATCGGTTCAACTGGTGCAACCAAGCAAGTTGGGAAAGTTAGGTCAATGAGAATTTTCCTTGCGTTTCACTTGCCCAATTTGATTGGAACAAGGATTGGTATTCGATACCAATTAGAAACGAAAGTTGGAAAGTCAACCGGGAACTGATCAGAACCACGAACCGACAGGTTCAGAAGTGAACCGATCGGCTCATGGGTCCCAACCGATCGGTTGGTGCTCCAACCGACCGGTTCAGGTCCCCAACCGACCGGTTCACTTGTGAACCGATCGGTTCAGGTTGCGAGTTGGTTGTTTTTTGTGGAAAAATCTCGAACCCTTCTACTCCTGCTTTAGTCCCATATTGCCGGGCACAGAGAACCCTGTCCCATGACCAGCCTATATATATAGGGGTATTGGGGGCTTCTCAGAGTACAACTCAATGCAAGCCGGTTGCTTTGCGAAGTTTTCGTTCTCTCTGGTTTTGGTAACCGTGAGAGATCCCGAGCAAGTGCTTCCCGCAAAAGGGAGGTGCAGCAAGGGAAGGACAACTGCAGTTGCAACTGGTAGCAGGAGAGTGTGTTGGTGACTAGTACGTCAACAGGAGGGTGCGACTCCTTCCACTTCCTTGTGGGACAAGGAGAGTGGAGTTCCAGGTGGTCCGTGTGGACTACTACAGAGGCGGGAGGACAGTGCCGCTTAGGAGGACAACTGTCATCCGACAGTCTGGTAGGAGGAGGAGTCGTCAGTCCCGGTGTGACCAGGAGCTGCACAGACACCGTCCAAGACCGGAGTTGAAGACCGCGCATTGCGTGAGGTATTGTCTCCGAGCAAGCCTCGGGACAAGGTATGATTCCACAAATCATCCTTTCCTATTATATAGACGTTGACGTGTTTCCTCGGTATGGGTTGGGGGAGAAATTTTTTTTTGTTTCCGCTGCCTTCTCTATCTCCCCTAAAACCCAACACATAAGACATAACAGTCAATTTTGGTTTAAAGACGAGGCATTTGATAGTTTCAGTAATATCATCTGGTGTTTGAGATAGTTGATGTAAGACTTTATCTTCAAACCACTTAATAAATTTCTTGTTATGCTCTCTAGCAAGCCACATTGTATTGGCTCGAGGATATTGTCTCTTGATGAAATTAGTATGTTCCTAAATATAAACGTTCACTTCGTCCATGTTGTGTAAAATATACAAGTGACCTTGTTCCAACTGCTCACGGCTGATTACTTTCACACGTGATCCCAAAATTCCTTTGCCAAATTGCTCGTCAATATTCTTATCATTATCAGGAGTGTCATTACCACTGAGAAAGTCATTGCAAAAATCCATAACCTCTCTCGCCACATAACCCTCAATAATACTCCCTTCAGGCCGATAACGGTTTCGAACATCACTTTTAAAAATGCTCATGTATCGTTCAAAGGGATACATCCAATGCAAGAAAAATGGTCCCAACATTTTCACTTCCCTAGTCAAGTGGACAACAAGATGTACCATGATATCAAAGAACGACGGAGGAAAATACATCTCAAGCTGACATAGGGTAACAACCACTTCTATTTGCAATTTATCGAGAGTATCAGGGTCAATAACTTTGATGTACAGACTGTTAAAAAAGAAACAAAGTCTGGTGTTTGCAAACCTTACATGCTTCAGCAATATAGATCTAATTGCCACAGGCAATATTTGTTGCATTAGAGTGTGACAATCATGATATTTAAGACCTATCAACTTCAGACCTTTCATTGATACCAATCTACGGATGTTGGATGAGTAACCCTGTGGCACCTTAACATTTACCAAACATTCACAAAAAGCTTTGTTTTCCTTTCTAGACAATGTGTAACAAGCGGGAGGTAAGTATGTTCTCTGATTTTCCATTTCATGAAATTCTATTAATTCTGACCTTATTCCCATTTCACGTAGGTCTAGTTTGGATTGTATCCCATCTTTAGTCTTACCTGGTATATTCAACAAAGTACTAATGACATTATCACAGACATTTTTCTCAACGTGCATGACATCGATACAATGCCTGACTGTCAAAGAACTCCAATAAGGAAGATCCCAAAATATTGACTTCTTCTTGAATAAAGATTTGTCACTCCGTGTGGTCATAGTACATTGTGATCTCTTACCAAACTCATTGACAATGTCTTTTACTCTTTCATAAACAACCTCCCCTGGTATAGGTTTAGGTGCACTCCATTCCTCATTCAATCCATTGAATGCTTTGCGCTTCCTACGATACAGATGGAATTTTGTAAGAAACCTTCGATGATCAAGATACGGTCTTACTTCCATGTTTTGGTCTTGTTGAATCAGTGTTCTCTTCACATATAGGACACGCTTTAGCTCCTTTGACACTATATCCAGATAAATTCCCATATGTTGGAAAGTCATTAATAGTGCAAAACAACATAGCATGCAAACGAAATGTCTCTCTTCACGAAGCATCATAGGTCATCACACCTTCACCCCAGAGTTTCTTTAAGTCATCAATCAGAGGTTCAAGATAAACATCGATGTCATTTCTAGGTTGTTTAGGGCCCGATATCAACAACGACAGCATTACGTACTTATTTTTCATACACAGCCAGGGAGGAAGATTGTATATAACAAGCATGACTGGCCAAGTGCTATGTTGGCTGCTCAATGTCCCGTACGGATTCATCCCATCTGTATAAAGCCCAAGTCTTAGATTCCTGACTTCTTCACCAAATTCAGGGTACAATAGATCAATCTTCTTCCACTGTGGGGAATCAGATGCATGTCGTAGGATCCCATCATTATTTTTCTTAACATCTGCATGCCACCTCAAATTCTTCGCATCTATTGGATTGACAAACAAGCATTGAAACCGTGATATTATAGGTAGATACCACATCACCTTGGTAGGAGAACCAGTTTTGGACTCCCCCGAAGTCATCAATTTATACCGTGACGCACCACATTTTGGACAATATTTCAAATCCGCATAGTCCTTTTGAAATAATACACAATCATTCGGGCATGCGTGTATCTTCTTGGCATCCATTCCCATTGGGCACAACAATTTATTTACCTGGTATGTTGAGATTGGCAGCTCGTTTCCTTCAGGAAGCATTTATTTCAACAAAGACAACAATGACGTGAAGCTTTTGTCGCTCCATCTATTGTTAGCTTTCAGCTTATACAATCTCAACACAACGCTAAGCTTCATAAACTTAGTACAACCTATGTATAACGGTATCTCAGCATCATGCACAATGTTTCTAAAAATGGGAGGTGGATCAATGTTCTCTACCCCACAACTATCTAGCATCGCATCAACGATGTCTACTGGAACTGGTTCATTCACATCTACGTCATCGTAGGCAATTTATTCATCCACACAAGAACCACAAGCACTGCTATCGACATCCACTGGTTTCAGGTTTGAAATCTCTCTATGCCAGTGCCATTCTATATAGCCTTGTATAATCCCGTTGCACATGATGTGACTTTTGATTTCGTCACCAATGCTGACTTTCAAGTTGTTACCGCAATGCCTACATGGATAGTAGAACCTATCTCCAGGTTGTTTCCTATGTTCCTCGGCAAATCTAATAAACTGGTCAAGACCAGAAATAAACTCTGGGGTGCAGCGATTGCAAATGGACATCCATGATCTATCCATTCTATGATCAAAGAGAAATCAAATATACATTACAATAAGATTAGGGTCTAGGGTTAACAAATACATGTGAAGTCATTCTTATATATAATAAATGTGTACCACCTATCCCATTCTTGTACACCTAATCTCACTAGTAAGTGTATAATGTGTATTGGGTTTTCGAGAAAATTTTGGCATCATTTTCCCGCTGTTCTCTAAGTACATATGTACTTAGAAAACAAACGGGGAAATGCTGCCGAAATTTTCTCAAAAACCCAATACACATTATACACTTACATCCTAAGCGAGATCAGGAGTTCAAGAACAGTCCCAAACCGGGGACTATCCAAGATTTACTCCTAATGAGTAAATCTTGGACGGGTTTCCAGGCCAACAAATACATGTGTTGTCATTCTTATACCTAAAATCCTAGTTCTTCAAGTTAGGGTGATTATTGATGTCTTTAAAAGCATGATTGGTAATTTAGGGAAAAGTTCATCATTTACATTCCAAGCATGTCACTTGTGTGCATTACAGTTCATCATTAAGCAAGAAGGGTGATTAGGATTCTCAATATACTCAACAATGAAACAAGTTACCAATTTCATAGTTAGGACGGTAGAGATACCCTAATTAAGATCCAGATCTAATGGTTCATAATGAGCTTGTGATAAAGTTACATCACTAGATGATTATATCATTTCAAAAGTAGTACACAAATAAATTCAAATGATTAGATAACTAAATAAAAACAGTAGACAAAAAAATACAAATAAGTAGATGAATAAATACAAATCTATTGATAAACTAATATAAATTAGAAGATGATGATCAATTAATTGCTGAATCAGTACATAAATAAATACAAACATTAGATGAATACATAAAGATCAATTGAAAAATATAGTTAAATCAGTTGATAAATAAATTTCATTAAGTAGATGATTAAATCATAACAAAATCAGTACATAAATAAACACAAATAAGTAAATAACTTAAAAAATAAATAAATAAATGCCAAGCAGCAGCCTAGGCGTCCCTTGGCACTGCCCAAGCAGCCGTCAGAGCAGAAAAAGAAGGAATAAGGCAGGGTGGGCATACCTTGAGGGCAGAGGAGAGCAACGGCCAGAGCAAGACCTAGCAGCAGCTGGCAGCCGGCGCCAGCGGCGATGAGGGTGGCAAGGAGAGGACAGCAGCCACCGTTGGGGGCGGGGGCGGCGGCGAGGAGAGGAGAGGCGCCGGCGAGGAGCGGCAGCGGAAGGGAGAGCAGCAGGAGTGGCGGCGAGGGCGTCGACTAGGAGTGCTGGCGGCGCGAGGGAGTAACGGTGGCCGGGGCAACGATGGCAACGACGATGGGGAGCAAAATTTCCAGACCTAGCAGAGTCGCAATGAAACAGAGACAATGGGGAAAAGAGATCTGTTTTGCGGGGCTATTAACTGTACCATAGGCGTTGGTTATTCAAATAAACCGACACATAAAATTAACAGTGTCGGTTCTCCACAAAAACTGACACCTATTCTCAACTATGGTCGTCGGTTGTAACTACAAAATAACCGACGTCTAAATATATATGTCGATTAAAAAAATTGTTCTCGATTAATGACCATAGTCGTCGGTGTCTTCTGACAACCGACGCTTAAAGGGTGTGAAAAATTCCCAGCAGACAGCGCGGGAAAACTCATAAGCGTCGGTCATTGTGGTTAAACCGACAACCAAAATGTACCCAATTTATGTCTCGTGAATAACCTTTAGTCGTCGGTTTATTATTTATCAACCGACACCATAGGTTAAATTTTAAAAGTAATTTTTTCCGCTGGAAATTTTGGATTTGGAGGTTAATTTTAGGTGTCAGTTTTTTATTAAGTAACCGACATGGAATAGAAGTGGTACCCGTGTCTGGGCGCCCTTCATAGATTGGATGTCAGTTTATGTTATCAACCGACACTGTATAGTTTCGGTATCGGTTTATTTATACAACTGACACCTGTAAAAGTGACTTTATAAGCCATTTCTGTAGTAGTGAGGGTTTTGGATTGCTCTTTTCAAGAACAAACAATTAGCAATTACTAGACAAGCAATGTACATATAATGACTAGTTTAGCACTAATAACACTCTAGACACTCCATAAAACATCCCTAGACACTTGCAAACCATCCCTATAAATAGTAGAGGCCTTAGAACACAAAAGGAACCTAAGATACACTTAAGTATTCACTATTGAGAGAAATCAAGCTAAGATTCACTTGTTGTCTTCCTCCTTCTACTCTAGTAAGATGTCCTACAACTACAATTTCTGAGCCACCACATATAGCCACCTTCATCCTAAGGGGAGATAAGATTCTAATGCTTGATATAGGATCAAAGTGATGTGCAACATTGTTGTATTCCTTTCTTCTAATCCCCCTTCAAAGGTACAAGTTGTAATTTCTCCTTGGCTACTCCATGATCGTGGAGGCTGCTTGAGGAAGCACCAGTGAAGCTACTTCTTTGTGAAGAAGGTTTCTATGAGAGAAGCTTGGGATTACTTCAAGGAAGGCTTCTTTAAGGGAGGTTGGAGCTATTTCTAAAAGAAAGCTATCTCAAAGTGGTGTAGCTACTTCTAGGAGGTGAAGGTTGCTCCAAGGACTTGAAGTTACTTCAAGAAGGCTACTTCAAGGAGGTTGAGTCTACTTCAAGGAGAAATCTACTTCAATGGTGTAGAAGGTGATTGTATTTTTTGTAACATCCTTGCAAGGTAATAAAATTAATCACTTTCAAAATCCCAATTGGAAATAATTGGGCAGTCGACTGACTACCTTTGATTTCAAAGGTAGGAACCACTAGACATCCAAATGTCTTCCTTGTTTCCTCCTCCTTTTGTCTTATTGTTTATTTAATTTTAATGTTCCAAAAAGCTCTATTCACCCCCCCCTCTAGATCTTTTAATCTAGGGTGTCTTCTTGACCTCTAGGATGAGGTTTCACTTGGTAGATGCAACCTGACCCCATAGGTTTGGGGTTATGCCTTCCCCCATTGGTGTTTTCCTACTCTGGGGTTGGACCACCCAGACCGGGTCACGAACCCTAAAAGTGAATTGAGGGCCCTATATTTTCATTACATCATTATTGATTTCATATGTCTCATTTTTGTTCAAAACCCTTTATGTGCATTATGCATGCATTGATCACATTATTTCATGGATGATAAACTCGAGTTTCGAATCTAGAGTATTCAAATAGGCTTACACATACCCATTTGTATTTCCTCTTTCCTTTACCCTTCCTTAGGGTCTATATCGGTAGGGTGTCTAATTCACTCACACTACTCCAATTACATAGGGTTTTTTGGATAGGGTTAGGGATTGTACCTAACATCTTAGGGTTTTAAACATCCCTCAACCCACTTAGGTTTTCATATCCTACTTGGTTGTCCAAACCCAAGTCCTTCATGGATGATTGGGTTTACCCATACCTATATATGTCTAGGGTTTGCCTTTACTAGAGGGATATGAACTATATGTCATGCGTCTCACATCTAATTGCCTTATTATCATTATGAACACTTTGATTGGAAGAGGATGCCTGAATCCTACTTCTTTCAAAACTCTAACATGAGATGAGGAGGTAAGTGTATTTTTTAGGGATTAATAAGGAATGAGATGAAAAAGGAAAAAACTAGAGATTAGAACCTAGAAGAAACATTATTTTAGAGACAACCCTAGATTATGGCTAGGAAGTTATCACATTGTCTAATGGAGTCCCCATATACCAAGTTAATGGTGAGGAGGAAAATATTGCAAGCCACCAAAATTGTGATCCTTTTAAAACACAATTGCATTTAAGTTATTCCCTAATCATATTTCCTTATATATCTAAGGAGTACTTTCAATTATTAACTATGAAATATTAATTGCTAAATTTACCCTCTGATAACAAATGCAACGATGCCCAATTTTGAGTGTCCCTTGGTCAAGAGAGACCATAAAGTCAAGGATCATTACTCCTAATTTCCAGAATCATATTCAATAAATAATATAGAATAGTAAATAATTTCCACTAGTTTGAACATGAATGAATAGACATATTTAAGCTATACTCCTCTTTGAAGTTACATGAATTTCTTAGATGAAATTAAATTATACATCAACTATCTAATCCTCCTTGCCTTATCTTTGTTATTTTCAAGAGTTATCAATCTTAATCTTCATGTCCTTTATCATGTGTAGCAACCCTAAAATACTAACAAATAAAGTGTTGGAAAGAATATTTGTATATTGGTACATGGGTTAATTCAAAACATAACATACACACACAAACAAATACATATATATATATATATATATATATATATATATATATATATAATGAAACAATCATTTAATGTCACATGAACTTGTATGTTTTTCACATTCTAAATCATGTTTGGTCTAGACTCTTTTAGCCATCCAGTTTAGTCTAAAAAAAATTTAGACCACTATATGTGGGTTGTTATATGGTTTTAGGGTCAAACCAGACTTGATTAGACCCCAATCACCCCTAGGTGACATCATAGCAAGCAATAAACATTGGTTTTATATACCAAGTAGTCATGTTTATGACTTGATAATTAATTGCATAAATCATTTTTATCTAAATCTAGTGTAAGACCATAAGATTTCACTCTTATTCAATAGTAGTAATTTGTATTCAAAATATATTTATCTACTAATGTGAACAATATATTAATCAAATCTATGGTTTTAGAGTATTAATCACATTAGATTCTTATTTCACATATACTTTTGGAGTAGGAAGCATACACAAGATCTAAATATATCTTATTCATGATCTACACATTTTTCTGATCAATTTCATATATACTTTTAATATCATTCAAGATAGGGTCTATTTTCTACATTAATTACAAGATACTAGTAATATACCCAATGTCAAATCGCCACATAAGCATTGTCACATTATCTACTTGGCTTGCAGATCTGAACCTGAGCAGTGGTCTATATCCATCTCAACACCTCATACCTGCATGTCTGGGGTGAGGCAAGGATGAAAAATGACCAAAATAACATGTATTTTATAGCGTTCAACATGGTGGCAATGTGGTAATTTTGTCAGTCTTCTTCTTCATCTTTTGAGCATTCTACCCTACTTCTACTATGCCATGGGTAGTCAAATTGAGAGTTGATTCTTCACTCACCGTTCATGGAGACAAATTGAGAGGATCAAGACCCTCACCAATGCCCCTTGAAATCCACTAACCGTTTTCTGGTGGTGTGGGGTGGCTGGAGTGGCGTGAACCTTTGGTTGATCAGAAGAGAAGAAGGTTGGAGATTGGGGAGTTATTGGTTGAGAAAATAGGTAGGAATAGTAGGGTAATAATTGTTCTAGAGAGAATGACAAAACCTCATAGTTCATTGTATAAATGTGAGGGTTCATGATATCCCTCCTACTCTAGGATGCAGAGATCTAGCCCACCCTCCTTTTGGGCATTATCTCCTAGGGATGTGATAATGGAAAAAGTGAGCATTAACTTGTTCAATCTTGATCTCTTGATGTTGTTGAGAGTTCATGAAGAGAGATTCGAGGGGTAGATAGTGAGAGAGGGATCAAAGATGCATCTAGTAGTTGTTGGTCTTCTATCCCAGGCTTGAAGACAACCCTCGACCCCTTAGATCTAGGATTAATGTTTGGGATCTGTGGTTACATCCACGTCATGCCTATAATGGTCCTAGATAATTTAGACCACTAAAATTATTCAATTGGCCCCAAAATTTTGGATTACTTCCATTTTTCCTTTATTTACATTTAGGAAAATTTTGGTCTTAAAGGAGTATGGTGAATACATTTTTCTTGCTCTTCAACTATTTCACTAATTTAGTTATCTAGGTTACACATATTCATGAAAATAGTTCAACTCTTGGATTTATCTTCATTTACTGATGATCCCATGGTATGTTGTGTATAATGTCATATTACTATCATTTGACATTTGAATACTTGGAGTCTAGGTAAAGATTATACAATCAATCTATTAATTATATAGGTCATTTATCCTCTAAGAATATTCTAGGATCTTGTCATTTATCTCAAAATAAAATAAATAATCATCACTCAATATTTTGGACATCATGTTATGCATGAAATTCTAATTCTTTTATCCTATTTTTCAATGGGATTCCTTATTATGCAAATATTCAATTTGGGCTTAAATTTGATTCTAGGATCCACGGTTCATATATGAGTCCTCCCATAGGGTCTATAAGGTTATTACACCTCTAATTACGAATTCAAGGCTTTGATAATCAAAATATCATTTACATAAACACATAAGTGCAATATTAATTGAATTGAAGACTTGGTATAATTTTATCGTTCAAATAGATCAGCCAAGGTCCTATTAACCTCTTCATTATTCCCTTTTTATCTTCTAATCATAACTCAAGTTAGACGTGAAATTCCCAAATCCTAGGATGTAACAAACACCAACATTTCCTATCACAGTTGGGGTACACCAAGGATCCACACTCAACTCATATTCTTTTGTTATGGTTATGGATGAGTTGACAAATAATATTCAGGGTGATATTGCATGGGGTATGTTATTTGTTGATGATATTGAGTTGATTAAAAAACCAAAGGTGGATTGAATGATAAATATGAACTTTGGAGAAAGGAATTAGAATCAAGTGGACTGGTGATTAGTATGAGCAAATTGAGTAAATGCATTGCAAATTCAGCCAATCTTGCAGTATGAATGTTGAAGCCAAGTTGGATGCAGTAAAAATACTAAAATGTGATAAATTTCATTAATTTTGTTATATTACTCAAATAAATGGGGATATCCAAGTTGACATTTGTCATAGGTTCACTGCAGGATGGTTGAAATGGAGGAGTGTAACTGAAGTATTATGTGATCAAAAGATCCCTCTATGATCAAAAAGTAAGTTTTATAGAACAGCTATATGGTCAGCCATGCTCTATGGGACTGAATGTTGGGTGGTAAAGAAATAAGGTATCAACAAGATGAACGTGGCTGAAATTTGTATGTTGATATGGATGTGTTGGAAGATAAGGAAAGATTGCCAAAGAAATAACAATATCAAGAATAAAGTTGGGGTGGCGAGCATTGAGGACAAGTTGCATGAGGGTCAACTTAGATGGCATGGACATGCACAATACAGATCAATTAATGTGCCTAAAGGAAGCAATGATATTGAGTTTAGTGTAGTTAACAGAAGAAGATGAATGCCCATATTAACATGGGAAGAGCTTATAAATAGAGATTCTAAATCTCTATTTTTTGACTAGAATATGACCTATGATAGAGCAAAATGGAAATGAAGGATCCCTGTAGTCGACCCCAACATAGTTGGGACTAAGGTTAATACTATTATGATGATGATGATGATGATGACGATGATGAACATCAATATGGCTAAAAATTGTGTGATCCAATCTACCCCCTTGGCCATGGAATCTTCTCAATGATGAACTTATCTTATGACCTCAATATAAACAATGGACTCCATGAATTGCATGATATCAAAATCACAGCTTCTTCTGGTCTCTACAATTTGTCTCCTTGCTCTCTTTTCATACATTCCAGTATAAGGATTGCTCATTGATCAAGTGATAGCATTGACGGTCCTTTGCTTTTCTAGGATTCAGTAACACTGTCGAGTTTTATGATGAAGTCCTATTACTGATTTGTTCCTGACTTAATTTCACTAACTAATTGGTTTGTGTTGCATTTTCTTACATCATTTAAAAGGTATTTGTAACATGAATATTTGATGTGATGTAGTCTTTGTATTTTTTATCCCTTTCCTTGGTTTTGATATCATCATGGAATGCATTAGTCTTTATGTCTCTATATTTTCCGTCATTCTAAAATTACATTGTATGTCTTTGACGTAATGAGAATTAGATAATGTACAACTATTTATACTAGAAAATTGTAGCATTTGAGTATTTTGTGTTATGGATGGCTATCTTTTATATGGAGAATCAATTAATGTACAATCTGGAACACTATTTATAAGATCAGATGAAGTCAATTTCATGCTTGGGTTCTCTATGGATAAGGCAAAGAAAATAGAACTTACAATGTATTTTAATCCAGACTAAGTTTTAATTGAAGTCCATTTATTTGTGGTTAGTATTATTTTAGTAAACATATATCATTGTTATTAGTTAATTTAAAAAAAATGGTGATTCATTTATCCCGTCACCATTTTTTGAACTATCATCCTCTATGTCATATAACACAATTTTTACCACTCAGATGTCACTTCATTATATGTAATCTATTTTTATTATGTTTTTACTTGTTTTGACCAAATGTTACTTTTTATAACATATAATGACTTTCCATAATAAATAATTACATTTTGTACCAAATAGTTACTCTCTTAATTGCATGGCTATTTTTCTGACAAAATTATGTTTATCCTTTTATACATATTCTCATTTCCATTTTATATATTTTAAATGTTGCCTACTTATTTATCTATCTTATTAGAATTACATCACCCATAAAATACATTTATTGTACATAAGATTATATCTAACCATTAATGTACTTATGTACATTACATTGCACAACATTTTCAATCTAGTTTTTTTTGTTTTAATAAAATCATAGCCCACGGTGAACAAGTGAATTACTTGACCATGTCCAACAATGAAGAAAATGAATTAGTTTACAATAGGTTGACGAAATCTAATATTCAATTCATAGTGATCTTGAGCAACCAATATCTTTCTTTGATGTTGGCATCCCCATCGCATTTTGTATTTTAGAAAGAATGAAATGAAGTGAGGATTTATCATTCAAGAAGACAAGGATGTTAGCAATATTGGACACGAAACACTGATGTCTCATACGAACAAAACTAATTGACAAATAAATTGCATAACACCTATATTAAGAGATTTTCTCCATTAGTTCTTATGTAGTAACAATGACTAACTAGGTCGAGAAGTTCCTTAAGACCAACTATGAATATCATTTCCCCCTTTGAATTATGTTTTCATTCACTTATTCGCATGGATAAATGGCCATTGTTAGTTTTTTTTACATATAGTTTCTTTTATAATGAAATGGTTCATATAATTATGTTACTTTATATGTCAAAGAATTACTTTATGTAAAAAAAGTTACTTTATGTGTTAAATAGTTACTTAGAATAGCGCACACCTTAATGCATCATTTGTACATCTCATCATCAAATCCCATGCTGATCTTACTTTGTCTCATATCTCTCGATCGTCCTACTAGTGTATAGTGTCAATCGCTAGAAAGAGTTCACCTTATGTCAAAAACATGTTGAATTATTGTGCTTTGCATGCAGTAACATTTTGGGACCGCATTGTGTCATTGAGGTCGTTGCTTGGATTTTAGACCAATGTAGTCTGCCATAAATCTTGAAGAGGAGGGATCAAGATTTAAAGTACACATCGAACACATTTCCATCAAGTAGAAAGACCCACCCTTGACATTCTAGCATCATCATGGTTTTATTTATGAGGGAAAGTCCTTACTATAAAGTGAGAAAGTTGTGCTACAATGATTTGGGTATGGATCATGATTTTCCATTAGTTTCTCATGGTATATCGATATAGTTATTTGGATTTATTAACCATTACAATTATATCACCTCAAAAATAAAATGTGTCAAATTGTTACTATTTATGACCAAATATTACTCTATGTGTCACATAGTTACTTTATGTCTCATATAGAAACATTTCTATATATAACCGAAACATTCTAGATATAATAGTAAAGTACATATAAGTAGTTTCCAACAAAAACTAAGATGAATATGGATCTTCATATATATATTTGAATAATATTTGGTATAATCACTATAATTGTTGGATAATCTATGTAAAATATCTTTGGAGTCCTCTCTTTACAGAAGTTTGCTAGCTATTTGGACACATTGGAGTACACATTTTATAAATTAGTGACAAAGTTTACATATGCATCTATGTTTTCTTCACTAGAGCGACTTCAGGTACAACTCTACTATCCTATAGTTGGTCATGTAGACTCACAAGTTATGCCCATTTCTTTCTATGGGAAGATGTTATCATGGATGTATCAGTAGTAGTCTAGGAAGGTGGGTGGGGCTGGGACATCCATGATGGAGGAAGAATTAGGGGATGAGGTATGCAACAAGTAGATTGACATTCAAATTTATGGGTAGCCCCTATCCAGACATGATAGGTTATCAAAACTGTCACATAATTTCCATTGGTGTGATGCCCCAAGTAACTAGAAGGTCGTTGCTTGTATGACGACATCAACAAAAGGGCTTTGGAAATAGGATTGAAGTGTCATATACCCTTCATAGTCTTCTTTTGCTTGCCACTTCTAGATAGGGCATGTAGAAGAGATTTGGGGAAGAAGAGGATCAAAACATTCTGATCATCCTAGAGAACACCTAATTCCATCTTTTCCCTCACTCAATCCTTGATGTACCAAGAGCAATAGGAGTGATAGTCGATCTACCTTCAGCTGCATTGATCCTACCATTGTAGACACTACCCGTGTCAACATTCACCCTGGTCGTTCTAACACCACACATCTCTCAATAAACTAGAACAACAACAACATCATCCCAAGCCAGTTGAAGATGGCACCACACCTCCATGCCAACATGGTGATGCCTATGAAGTCTACCACTACTACCCTAGAACAAGACTACCATCCTAGGAGAACATCCTAGAATTCATAGGATGGCTGTGAATGAAATTATGAGTTATTTACGGTGGGTGTCACGATGCACAATAGTATTTACAGAAACTTCAACCGTCTATTTAAAACACATGTAGAGTTTGCTACAATAACCACACATGTATTAGAAGCACCCATATATATATATATACATATATATATATACACACACATATATATATATATATATATTAGATATATTTATTTCTCACATGGGTAACTAATTTATGTTATCCATGGATCTATTTTATAACATGAAGGTACATGATTATAATGAGAAAAAAATTGTAACTGATAGACTTGTTTTGTATATATAATGCAAAATTAGTAATATCCCAGAGAAAATAGTAAAATAATATTTATGAAAAAATTGTAAAAAAATGCATGATGTAATACAAAATGAGTATTTCTATTATAACATATGTTGTCACTTTTAAATTTTTCCTGTCTAATTATGGGCCTTCTTATTACAAAATAGAAGCATAGGTAATTAACTTTAGTTAGTTGCATGGGTATTGAATGAATGCCCATGTATATATATGGGATTAAGAGAGAAAGATTTCTACCCCCTCTCCCATGCCCGTGGTGGATGTCAAACTCCCGAGAGGGTGGTAAATTAAGGCGACAACTGAGATTTGAACCTGCATCCCTTTGTTAGAGGACACCGTGTTTGACCACTTGAGTCACTCCTTGTCGGCTTCCATGTATATATATGTATGGATATATGTATGTATATGTATATATAATGTCATGGCAAGACATTGGAATAGATGTAGCTTGAGTCAAGTATAATGATCAAGAATATAGATGATACAATGTTGGTATTCGTATAACAATATATTTACAACTTCCAGAAACTTTTTAATGGACATTCATAACATGTGACATGAACATATCTGATACAACTACACACAATGTGTTTCACTATCTAACGTCAAGAATGATAAAAAAATATGAAAATGTGTAATCATGTTTCTATTGATGTTGGGAAGTGTATTATGCTTGGAGGGTCTATATGGGTATGAATTTATTCCAAAATATTTTAAATACCTATTTTTTGTGATGATTAGAGAATATGTACCGTAGTCCCCATTACAAAGAAACAAATATGTTCTATGATGCAAAAACTACACTGGTATCAAGTTGATTAACCACACTATAAAGCTTTGTGATAGAATTATAGAACAAATACTAATATTTATAATGTATATATCAAAAAACCAGTTGTGTTTCATGCGTGGAAAATTAACATTTGACAAATACTTTATAGGTAAGGTGGCTTATGATGAACTATAGAGAAAATAAAAGATACCATAAGAAATTTATTTACATATTCGAAAAAGTCTGATGAACAAGTACCTAGTAAAGGGTTTTGGTGGATCTTTGAGAATAAGAATGTGAAAAACTTATAGATTCACCGTTTAAAGACATGTTTGATATCTCAAGAATAAGTATTAAAACTTTGATATGAGGGACACAATGATTGTTTTTGAGATTTGGGTTACATCAAGATTTGATATTTATTTTATCACTTTTAAAACACTTTACATATGAGTTGACAAAGAAAGTCCATGATGAAGTTCCTTTGTTCATGTTATTTACTAATAATCTTGTGTCGTTCCATGAATTCAAATAAAAATTTAATGATGAAGTTGAACCATGAAGAAAAGTGTTCAATTTGATGGACTGACAATCAACAGAAGTGTTATCTAGGATACCCCCTACAAGGACACATTATCAGGTCACAAATCATCGATCAATGACAAAGCATACCTAAATGACACCCATTAGTTGTATGCTATATACCATTTTACAATATGATGAATTTTCTCTATTACTCTAAATTTTGTGAACTGGTTATGAGAATCCATGATCAATGTTTTCAAAGCCTCAATACATTAGAAAGGTACAAGTTCACTAGAAGCCAATAAAATCTCTAATTTACATTGTGAGAAAGTAAATAAAGATTCTTCCATTCTTTAGTCTCCTTACTTTTTCAACAAAGACTTATTTATGATTATCCTTGGAGTGATCTGAGAGAACTTAATATCTACATCTAGAGTTATGAGTTGAGAGGTGAGTAATCGATCCACCTAGATAGTTAATAGGTGAAAGTCATTCATCATAATATTGTGTGAGACATGGGCATGGTATATAATTAAATTATGTTATGTGTAATATTTTATAATTTGATTAAAAGGTTCTTAGACCTCAAAGGAATTTGTTTGAATTTATCTCTTGAAAGATAACTCGTGACAACTTTAGGACTTAATAAACAAACCAA
Organism: Alisma plantago-aquatica; assembly: GCA_963693085.1. Classification (NCBI taxonomy): domain Eukaryota; kingdom Viridiplantae; phylum Streptophyta; class Magnoliopsida; order Alismatales; family Alismataceae; genus Alisma; species Alisma plantago-aquatica. The sequence continues at coordinate 252,692,776 of OY856409.1, forward strand.
CATTTGTTAGATTACATGCTTGACCAAAATTATTTTGCTTTGACTTATCTTGTCTCTCTATGGATTCAAGACAATAGTAAACTAGTGTTGACCCATCCTATTGTGGGTGATATTGTGTCTATTGATTTTATAATAGAAACAACATTATGTGCAAACCATAAATTTCCTTATTGTTACTTTGTATCCAAATTATTTTGTTGATTAAGACTTAATTAGTTTTAGTCCATTGTGCAATTGTGTAGAATTAAACACCTATTTATTTCTTGTGTTTCATATTATTCACATAAAACATAAAGATTTTTGTTTATTTCAACAAAAACCATGGATGGTACATACCATTATCTAATTAGCAGTCTTTTATAGAGATTTTTGACAACTTTGAGTTTTTGTTATCTGGTGGGAAACTATGAGAAAGAAGGAATAAGAACAATGATCACAACAGTCGAGAAGGTGTTGGTTGACAAACCTCTTCTCATTCTAATAAGGTGTGGATTTTGACAATAGTGAGACCGACTATAGATGCAACTTACTTCAAGTTAGTCTCACGTTAATATGCATTATGCATAAGAACCAAAATATCTATTTTGGGAAAATTAAAATCCAAATATTAATGTGGATAAATTCCTTTACATATTTGATATATTAAACATCAACAAGATTATTTATGACACTATTTTTCTTATTTATTCCCCGTTATAAAAAATATTTTGCCAAGAAATGTATGAAACTAGTAGAGAAAGGGGATATCCATATATGGAATGCTTTACCAATAGTGTCCACACCCAACCTACTAGGGTGGACATAGGAAAACACTTTTGTACAAAGGTTTACCCCTTGATATCACCTCAACTATTGATGCATATGTCATAGGAAATTTCTTGACTGATAATGCTAGTGATGAGTGGCAGATGCACATCTGGGCCAGGTGAGGCCATGGCCTCACCCACTCCCAGCCATTTCTACGTATTCAAAGGAGGCAAGTTTCTATGAACTCATACATTTAGTAATTGGTGGCCTCACCTGAGATGAAATTACTAATGTCATGATAAATGGCGTTGCTAGCTGGTTGAAATGAGATGTCTTTCTGATCAGATGCAGAGATAGATAGATAATGTGAGGAAAAGGATAGATAGAAAGTGATTTAAATATGAAGGTGTATGGGAGTTAGAGACAATATGTGGGAGTGTCATTTCACAAGAGATAGGTCCCATGCATAATTATCACATCCAATTAAGAAGCATTCAATATCATTTCCACTTCAAAAGATCATTCAATCGTACAAATCAGGGAGGCCAAGATAACAGAAGATAGAAGCAGAGAGAGGAGTGAGAGAGACTGAGCATCTAATATACTTTTTTTGGTCGGTGCATCTAATATACTTAATAATTAAACTTTATTTAATCTAAGGTAAAGAAGGATTCTTTTAATCTTGTTATCCTTTACAATTAGAATCCGATAATAGAAAGTTTCTTTTATTATTGAGTCTAGAGTATTACTTGCTTTGAATATGACTAATCAACTTTATTTGTAATGTATAACATAGGTTTTGATCAGAAGACTTCAAAGGAAGATAATATGTATGTAATATAATAAATCATTTTCAGTTACTATGGATAATATTATTTTTAGACTATTATTTTATCAAAATTCCAATACATTGATAATTGGAGGTTGGGGTAAAGTGGGACAGAATTTATGAGGAATTGAGAGCACATCCATTTAAGAAAAGATAATGTGGGGTAGATAATGATACATATTGCTTTTTTTGGATATTATATATATCGCCTATAAGGACAAGATACATGACAAAAAAATTTAGATGGTATCCTTTTTACTAGTATATATTTCTCCATTTCTTTTGTATCAGGAAGCGTAGAAAACAAACATCCAAAAAATGTTCATCCTTTTATTTTGCAATGATGTTACTATAATGATTGTTGGATGGTGTCTATGGAACATGAAACTATGATGTCTCATCTTGTTCTCTTTGATCTTTTAAATTTTTGAAGAAAAATTTGTTACACATGTAAACATAGTTCTTTTCATATAGAAATTCAGATGATTTATTAAGTGCAATTATAACAACAATTGTGTACTATTTTTTGCTCCATTTGGTAAAGAGGTGTGATGGCCCGGGCAGTGATTGGGCAAGGTCGGGCAGGTTACAATCGCTCGTAATCGATGTTACCAAACACAAGATCACCCACTGCTTTGAATTTGTATTGTTTTTAGCATTGATTAGCATTCACTGAAAACTTTTTTCACTAGGAAAAAATCTTGTGGTGGTCCATCTCACCGCACCAAAGCGGTGACACACCAATCGTGTAGTCAAATCTGCATTTATATATCATATTTAATGATATTGCAGACAAGAAAGTGTTCTATTGTTCATGACCTCACCTAGCTAAATTTTCTGGGTCCGCAGATGGAAATAACATGATTGAGATCATGTCCACCAACAAATTTTCTTGGGGGTATCGATCATGGAAGTAGGAATGACGTCTATGCAATTGTAGCCCTCAATGTAAAGTTATACAAGCTCACCAAGATCGTTTATATCATAATGCATCAACCATGTATAAAATGTGAATAAAACAAAGTAAAGTGTAATGCTTCCCCAAAAAGATTTAGTGAGGAGTAGGTTTATTTTTTTGGGTAGAACCTAAGAAATAACCCTTTCTCAAACTCCTACAATACAGGGTACATAAGCAACCGAATCCTAGGACAGAAGAACAATTACCAATATCAAAAATGCCAGGACAACCACCAGTGAGATCCCAACCAAAGGACATCCTTGAAGGCACTCTATCCTAGTGCATCAATGAAGCATCAAAATAGTAGGATTACACATAAAATGGGGCAACTAGCCTAAGCCATTTGTGGACTCAAAAGAAATAAATAAAATATTCTATAAAATACATAAGTGAACCCTAAGGAGCATGAGGTTAACCACTTGGATGAATTTTATAAGGAGGGTTCACTAGGAAATAATCCAATTTATGTGATACCATTATAGGTGTTTAACTAGATATTTCAAAAGAACATCGATCCATCACTTGAAAATTGAGAGTACCACTAAAGTTGATCTAGAAGAGAATATTGTAGCCTCTTATGTGCCATCTCATTTTAGAAATAAGATGGTGCAACCAACTGCACAACCAATTCTTGTCATCACTCATGAGGATGAGATGGAAAGCCAACCTATATGAAATTTCCTATCAAAGGAATTCTATTTGATGAAGGAAATGAGAGTGAAATATGAGTCATGGTCCTTACACTTGATATAATAACATTAGCAATCTTCCTCCCAATCAATAGGATATGTGAGACTTCTACATCATAGAATACAGAAGTTAAATATAATTTTGTATTATGACATGCCAACAAGGTGCTATTATGAATGTTGTGCTACTAAACATATCTTCTTAGATGGGTTTAAATGCATATAATAAAGTAAAAATCATATTTGAGAAGGGATACCATTCTAGGGCAAATCAAAAGTTATGATAGAAACTGTGATAGTGAAGGTTGAAGGTTTCTATGTATCAGTGCCTTTGTAATGGTTATACGCAAAGTTGGAACCCCATGAGACGTTATATTAGGATTTCCATTCCTTCATAGATTCAATGTTGTGTTTTATGTGGTAAATTTTGAAATGAGAATGAACATCTATGAGAAGTGCATCAATGTTTCTCCCATGCATGTAGACCTAGGTGGCCCAACACCTAAGATGTCAATCAAAAGAGAAATGGGTCACCTTATTGAAGACCTTGTTGATCCACCCATCCAATTTAAGCCTATTTGAACAAGAAAAACCTTTTTCACTAGAGGGACATGGCTGATAGCCCTTGTTTTGCATTCCATCTAGATTTTTATAATTTGTTTCATTATAAAAAGTTCACTTTTTGTATTCAAATATGTATATGTGGAAACTCTTTTCGAAGCTCATGCATGTTGATTATTATTTGAAATTTTATGTTGATGATATAAAAATTGATATGTGGAAGAACCTTAGTGAAATATGTGTAGCCCTTCCCACACGTAGTGTACATGTTGAAAAAGATATCAAAATATTTGATCTTTCCTTACACAATCTGCCAATAAAATGTAACATGATTCATCGTAATCTTTGAAAAAATATCTTAACTGAGGAGATATGCAAAGGGCTTAGTCAAAAACAAAATTCACATGTTGGTGGAATGCAAACAACTTTTATTGACTTTGTAAAGGATGTGTACAAATCATTCACACTATTTCCTAAACCTTACCATATTGGGGAAGCTTGGATCTCAAAACATCTTGTAAATGACCTTGCACATGATGCATGAGGGAAAAATTTAGAATTATAATAGGAAGAAATTTCCAACCAAGTATAGTAGATTGTGCCCTAGGTCAAGCATTCCCAATTTCAAGCACAAGAATCTTCTATTGGTGTGCAAGGCAATTCCAAAGAGTTGCCATTTATAGCACTAGAATGTCCACAAGAGCCACTATCTATTGTTGAGATTTCTTGAACATAGAAGACATGGATTTTCTCCTCCTCTAAAAAACGCCACCACCAACTCAAGAAGCAAGGATCAAGGAGGTCCATCACGGAAGACATCCCTTGGCACATATCAACTACTTCCACGTCAAAAAAGGAACCCCATCTAATCCTTAACATCACCACATTCCTCCATTGCATTTTTCTCTTTTCCAAGATGAAACTATCATGATTCAAGACCTCAATGTCATAGTGCACTAGTTGTGGACCTTGATGAATGCATATTCATCCATCTTTTTGAATAGTTTTCTTAGTCATTTTGCATTAGATTTTTTTAGTAATTTCTAGACTAATTGCAATTTACCCATTTCCTTACTTACGTTTGCAATTACTGATCCATTTTCTCAAATTTTGTAGGAATTTTCTCCAAAGTTATTTTGACTCATTGAGCCAGTGAGACGACTGTCTCACTAAGACCAGACATTCATCTCACACACTGAAGACCCACTTTTTATAGTCAAATGACCACCTTGGCCTTGGCTCCACCAGTCAACTCTACACGCCACACTATCATATCTCTTTAGAGAGACGGTCGTCTCATGGATCCAGATGAGCATATGAGTAAGCTAGACGACTAGGTTGACTTGACCTAGCCCAATATCAAAAAGTAATCACCACCACTTGATTAGGGTTCCAACAATTTGAATTCACACACGGTGGCACGAGACAGTCGCCTCAGTCCACCCAAACAACTGTTTTGGGGTTTTGCTTTGATACCAAGAAATGAAATTAAGGGCATTGATGCATGTGTTTTTAGTCACTTTATAGGCTCATTTTCCTTAGTTTTCATGTGTAGTTTGGACATTTATATGGCCTATTATGTATGGAATGTCATAGTTAGCCTATATTTTGTTGTTTGCATCAAATATATGATTTCAATCATTTTTTACTAGCATTTTATGCATTTCGAGCACATACGATGCTTTATGTGTTTTCAGGTACAAGGAAGATTGATAAAGGTCAGTACTACTAACAACACAAAAGTCAGTGACACCGACTTGACCTCAGAGAGCTACCCAAAAAACAACCCAGATCTTGGTGCTATCGACCCAAGAAGTCAGTGCCACTTAGATACCATCAGAGAGACCCACATGAATCAAGAAGACTCGATTCTACCGACCCCAAGAAGTTTGTACCACCGAGTTGACATCAGAGAGGTGGCTTGAATTTGTAAGAAGTTGGTGCCACCGAGACATTGTCGATGGTATCGATGGGATCGGGATTGTGCGACCTAACTTAAGTGACTCAGTAGCATCGACACATCTAGTCGGTAGCACTGAGACTGCCCGATCAGGCTAGCCGTAGATTTGCTTCTAATCCAAGGTTGATGAAATTCCACACCCTAAGTTATGACTTAGGGGGACGACGACCAAACCAAAGGGGTGAATTGTTTTCATTGTACGACAACCAAAGAGAGAGAGAAGAGAAGGAAGGACCACCAAAAGCTTCATCGGGAGTGATCCGAGCACCTACGCAGGATGTTTATACTGTCGAAAGACAACTGACCGCACACACTGTAGAGGGGATCATCCAGACTGACAAAGATATAGGGATTACCTTAATTTTTACTGTGTTCCCCACATTTTTCTTCTTCCCTTCTGTGTGTTTTGTCATGAAAACCATGCAAGGCTAAAAACCTTTGTTCTTTAGGACCCGAAGTAGCCTGAATATATACTATAGTTGATTTCTATGCATGAATATCAATTTATATCTCATTATTGGATATAATTAATGGACATTACTTGTCTATTTATGCTTGATGACCATAAATGGATTAATAGACACATAATCATCTCGGGAGAGGGAAAAAGGGTTGGAAAAGATAGAATTACTCGTTTATTATATCCTTTGGGAAAAACAGTGAATAGATGAGGGGAGAAATCGATAGTATTTATGTAAAGTACCTAACTAATCAAACTAATAACCGCGAGAGTGGGATTGGCATTAGTATAGGTAGTGAATTACACTACGTAAGTAGGTAATTGTGGCTATAGGCTCCTGATCCACGAATTGAGATAATAGGTAATCGTGTGTAGGATAGAGTGTAAGTGATATATGTGGCAAAACCATCGTCCTAAGGAACTCGTTCTCTTCCTAATTTACTCAAATCATTTAAATCATTTGCTTTAGTATTAATTTAGTAATTCAACCCAACTCAAACAACCATCATCGGCTTAGCTAATCAATTTATAGTTAGTAGTAGTTTTTGGAGAAATGCTTCCCCGTGTTCTACTTGGGCCTCACAGGTCCATTATTAGTGTGATAGGTTCACTTGCATTTTGCTCACGATAAATACGTGTCAAGTTTTTGGCATCGTTTTCGGGGAAGCGGCAACGTCTAGCACTACAAGTGTTGCAGTCGGCCACTCTAGGTCATTTTTTTGTTCAATATTCAAACTAAATCCTAATTATCTCTTCATTCAAATATAATCTTCAGGAGCTGACATTCATTCTCTTTGTTTCAGGTACACTTGTTCTTGGTGCTAACCAGAGCTCTAGACTACAATGAACCATCTTCACCAGGTTTTGGGCAAGAAGAGTTCTTGCAGGGAGAGCGAGTGCAGGGCAGACATGTGGACATATTTAGTAGAACACCTTCACCAAATCCTCCTGTATTAGAAGAACTAGAGGCACTAGGAGCACCTAAAATGTGAGGAATGGGGGATAGAGTAGAGGAACTAGAAGATAAAACTATATGGGAGAAAATCAAAGCTTCATCATCTATGACCCATCAAAAGACAAACAATAAATGTGGTCAGTTATAAGACAGAGCCTGGACTCATGCTCTAGTCAAGGCCCAGGCGTTCCATGGTCACCCTTCTGAAGATCTGGTGAAACACATCACAAATTTCATGGAGATTTGTGATATGGTAACAATAGATAGGATCCCAACTAGCACAATCTACCTCAAGTTGTTTTCATCCTCACATGCAGATGGGGCGAAGTCATGGTTCAATAATTTAGATGATGAGATCATAGAATCGTGGGACTAGATGATTGATGCTTTCTTTGAATGCTACTATTTGCCACAAAGGACTAATGATTTAGTAAAGAAGATTCACAACTTCAAGAAGCAAGTTGAGGAGTCATATTCTGAGGTATGGGAGAGATTCCAAAACATGCTCAGGAAAGTGTCTCATCATGGCATTGATCTGCATGAACAGGCCAAGATCTTTTACTATGGCTTGCACAAAGGGGAGAGAACAACCCTTGATAGTGTAGGAGTAGGGTTCTTTCTGAATTATCAACCCACTCATTTCTTAGAGATCCTCAACAACATGTCAAAGAATAAATCATGGGGAGAAGAAAGAGAGACCCCAACCACAATAAAGAGTGTTAGTGAATCTAAAGTGATATCTTCCTTGAATGAGAAGTTGGATCTCATTGCTAAGTCATTATGTGCTATAGATACATGCCCTAATAAAGAAGAGGAAGATGAGTGAAAATATGTGTGCCAGGGTTAGTGCATGAATAATGCTTATTCATGGATGAAAGACCCCAAGTTCTCATGGATGGACCTCAATAACTTCCAACAAGATCCTTCTCAAGCACAACATCAGCCACCAAGACTGTAGCAGTTCGGTTGTCAAGCCCAATACACACCGAAACAACAGAAGATTGATAACATCGAGCAAATGCTAAGCAAGTTGGTGAGTCAGAATGAGCTGTAGATTGCACAGTCACAGAGGGACTTGCATAATTAGGGGGCAAGTATTTGCAGTATCGAGACACATATATCCCAAATTGTAGTGGATGTGAATGCTTTGAAGCATCCAATGCAGCAAGGTTTTCTGGAGAACATCAATGTACCTTGTGGAAACCAACAGGAGAAAGTGGTTCTACTCTGTAGTGGTAGAAAGATACTGAATGGAGCACCATCGAATGCAGTGACAGAAGATGCAAACACACAAGCTAAGCCAGTGGAAGTAGAAGAAGTAGACACTACAGACTAAGAGAAGGACATAGAGGAACAAGTCGATGAGGTAGGAGGGAACAAGACTCGAGCATACATTCCACATCAATAGAGGGCACCTGTTATTCCAGTGCCATTTACAAATAGTTTGAAGGCTACAAAGATGGATAGACAGTTCAACAAGTTTCTAGACAGCTTTTGGAAACTATCAGTGAACATACCTTTGATTGATGCCCTTATATACTTTCAAGAAGCTTGGACTCAAACAAACTAGAAGGAGCAACATGACAATCTAGTAGGCAGACAACTCTGTAGTGAAGCCATATGGAATTTGTGAACATGTTCTAGTGAAGGTGGACAAGTTTGTTTTTCCTGCAGATTTTAGGGTTATGGAGACGCAAGACGACCATGGTAATGAACTCATACTGTGGATACCATTCCAAACTACTATAGAAATGATACTTGAGATGGGAAGAGGATGCCTCACTATGGGAATCCAAGATGATAGATTTGAAATAAAGATGCCAGAGCATTCTCAAGCAATAGAAGATAAGACACCGTGCAACATGCTTCAGTAGGTAGACAAAAAATTTTCTTTATTTCTAGGGAAGCCATTCTTAGATATGGCTCATGTGATGACTAGAGTGGATAAAGGCACTCTAGCTATTGACATCCTAGGGAACACTAAGGTACTTTCTTTGACTCAAGTTATGCAGTATCCAGGAGATGACGAGGAGGATTATGATCAAGCTACAAAAGAAGAAGTAAAGGCTGATTTTGTCTCCACAATTACCTTTAGAAACCTACTTGACAAACATAGTGGATGATAGCTTATGCAACTATCATCTGGAGGAGTGTTCTTATCTATTAAATGCATTACCTTGCTATTATGCAAGGCATTTTTAAGATCTAGTGTGACCACCCCCTCCTTTGGTCCCATCTTTTATGAACCCACCAGACCTAGATTTTAAGTTTTTACCTCCACATTTAAAGTATGTATTCCTTGTTGCAAAAGAAAAGATACCATTGATCATCTTATTGCCTGTTAGTGATGAGGAGAAGAAGCACCTTCTCACTATGTTGATGAACCACCGAGCCGCATTCTATTGGCCTATAGCATATATAAAAGGGATCTCACCAGCCTTATGTCAACATAAGATCCATCTTGAAGAGTGAGTGAAGGCAATTGTTTAGCCTCAGTGGCATCTCAACCCAATTATGACTAAGGTGGTCAGGAAGGAGGTCATCAAGCTCTTATCTGTAGGTTTAATTTATGCAATATCTAATTCTATGTGGGTGTCCTACGTAGGTAGTTCCCAATAAAGGGGGATTATAGTTACCACAAATGCAGCCAATGAACTAATTTCCACCAGGCTTGTGACAGGGTGGCATGTTTGTATTGACTATTGTAGGTTGATGCTACCACCTTGAAGGACCAATTCCCCCTACCCTTTATTGACAAAATCCTAGAATGTTTATCCAATCGATCTCACTTTTGTTTTCTCGATGGGTATTCCAAATACAATCAGATTTCTATAGAGCCTAAGGATAAACAAAAATCCACTTTCACCTACACTTATGGTACTTTTAGTTATTGCTGAATGCGTTTTGGTTTATGTAATGCTCCTACCACAGTCCAAAGGTGTATGCTTGCCATTTTTTCTAATATGGTGGAGCGGTGCCTTGAGGTTTTCCTGGATGACTTTTCAATTTATGGGGAGTCATTTAGTGACTCTTTGCACAATTTGGATGGGGTGTTGTAAAGATGTGAGGACACTCACCTGGTTCTTAACTGGGAAAAGTGTCACATGATGGTGAGTGAAGGAATAGTTCTTGGACACAACGTGTCCAACAAGGGAATGGAAGTTGATCCAGGCAAGATTAAGTTTATTTCCTCACTACCTCCACTGACATCGATGAAGGGAGTTAGGATTTTCTTCGTTCATACATGATTTTATTGCTGATTCATAAAAGACTTTTCAAAAATTTGCAAGCCTTTGTCTGATCTCTTAGAAAAAGACATTGATTTTGCTTTTCATGAATGATATTTAAAAGCTTTTGAAACACTCAAAGAAAAATTGATTTCTATGTCGATTCTATAGGCTCCAGATTGGAGCCTCCCATTTGAACTGATGTGTGACACATCGAATTTTGCAGTGGGAGCGGTGTTGGGTCATCACCGTGATAAAATTCCTATTGTTATCTATTATGCATCTAAAACTCTAAATGATGCACAAATGAACTACACCACTAATGAAAAGGAGTTATTAGTAGTAGTGTTTGCCTTTGAAAATTTCTGACAATACCTTGTAGGGGCTAAGGTGATAGTCTGAACAGTCCACACCGCTATCAAGTATTTGTTTCTGAAGTAGGATGAAAAACCTAGATTTATTAGGTGGTGTCTTTTGTTACAAGAATTTGATATTGAGATTAAAGACAAAGTAGGTGTAGAAAATATAATGGTTGATCATCTTTCTAGGTTAGTGAGGTTGAAAGAGAGAGATAAAGCTATCCCCATTATTGAGGAGTTTGTAGATGAGAAAGTGTTTATTGTTCAATCTAATGACCCATGGTTTGCAGATATAATGAATTACTTTTCTTGTAAGGAGATATTTGTAGATTCAGGTTACCTAGAGAAAAAATAGTTTTTCCATTCTTTAAGATTTTATATCTGAGACGACCCAATTCTTATCCAGAAATGCAGGGATGCTTTGTTGAGAAGGTGTGTTCCTGAGTGTGAAACAGGGAGCATTCTATCACATCGTCACTGTCTACCCAAGGGTGGGCACCATGCTAGCTCTATGACGGTTGCTAAAGTTCTAGAGAGAGGGTTCTATTGGCCCGCTTTGTTTAAAGATCCATATAATTATGTTCATTTGTGTGATGCTTGCCAACGTGTAGGTACAATTTCAAAGAGACACGAGATGCCCTTAAATGTAATTCAAGAGGTCAAAGTTTTTATCTTTGGGGTATAGACTTTATGGGTTCATTTGTGTCATCCAATTAATACTTATACATTCTTCTTGTAGTTTACTATGTGTCTAACTGGGTGGAAGCAATTCCAAATTGCACCAATAATGCGCAAGTGGTGTGCAAATTTGTGAAGGATTACATTTTTTTTAGCTTTGATGTCCCTCACCTAATCATTAGTGATGGTGTCTCACACTTCACTAATAGGTAATTTGGAGCTCTCTTGAGCAAGTGCGGTGTGAAAAATCGTGTGGGTACCCCATTTCACCCACAGATTCAAGGTCATAATGAGGTTTCAAATAGGGAAGTTAAGCAGATCTTAGAGAGAATAGTCTCGACCAATAGGATGAACTTAAACTTATGTGCTTATTGATGCACTCTGGTCTTATAGAACAGCTTATAAATCTCCAATAGATACCACATCTTTTAGGTTAATCTATGGATGTGCATGCCATTTACCTATAGAATTATAACATAAACCCATATGGTATATGAAAAAATTGAACTTCAATTCAGATGAAGCAGGTAAGAACATATTTATAGAATTAAATGAATTAAGTGAGTTAAGGATGAATGATTGAGAAATCTATAGGATATATAAGGAGAGGAAAAAGAAAATTCATGATAGACACATTCTTAATAGGGTGTTTCTATCGGGGAAGAAGGTCCTCCTCTTTAATTCTAGGCTTAGACTGCATCTAGGAAAGCCGAGGTTCAAGTGGAGTGGACCGTTTATTATGGAGAAAGTTCACCCCCATAGTGTTGTGGCCATTATCGATGGGAGTAGGTCATTCTTTGTTAATGACCAAAGACTCAATCATTATTTTGGAGGGGAGGTAGAGCCAAGATTAGAGGAGGTGCAACTTTGCACCATTCCTTAGTTTTATGCTATAAGGACCATCTAGTCTAGGATGTTAAACAATGACGCTTGTTGGGAGGCAACCCAATTTTTATCATAGTTCTTAGACTAAATTTTCATGTTTAGATGTACTTTCAATTTGATTTTTAGTAAAAAAGGTACCTTGATCTGTTCTTTTTGAGTGTGCAGGACAGTGCAATGACGGTACCACCGAGTCAATCAGTCGGTGGTACCAAAACAAGGTCAGCATTTTTGCAAATCAGCATCACCAACTCAGTGGCACTGACCAGCAATGTCAGTACCACAAAGTCTCTAGAGATGCGTCACAGTTTAACTGATAAGGACTCGTACCATCGACACCTTGCATTGGTACTACAGACTTCGGGGCACTCGAAGGCTCGGAATACCAAGTCCATTTTTTGCAAACACCAACAACATGCAAAATATCGATAGCATCAACCAAGGAAGTCAGTACTACCAACTCACCACGTCAGCAATCCCAGTGGTCAGGATCCAACATCTCAGATGCATTTCATCGAGCGGTTGGTGGAACCGATCCAAAGCATAAGTCGGTCCTACCGACGGTGTCATCAGTACCACCGAAGAAGGGTGATCTGCGCACATCACGTTAGCCAATCATAAGCATCGCAAGCACCGACCATGGATTGTGCTCCACAACTCCGTACCACCGACTCTCCTGCTAGTAGTACCGACGTCACAAGCAGCTATAAAAAGTGATGTGACGGAGCAACTTTCTTCACACTTTCAAGCATCCACCTCTCCCATATTCGGGAGCACAACTACTACAGTCACTAGTGGACTTCCCCAAGTTCTCTTCTCTCACCCTCATTCTTGTTTATCGCCATGGCCCGAGAAGAGGAGCATCAACTTATGCTCCTTCCTCCTACTTCATATGATGCATGTGAAGCGCAATGTGCATAGGAAGACACCAATGATGTTTGGGGGATTCATCACCCTGATTGCATTACATTTCTGCCTTGACATATCCACTCTTGCGCCATCGGAGTCTCCATCGAAGCTGGATGCTCAAAACTTTAAGAAGTCTTGCTTATTTAGTGTGATTAACAACACATTAATTTCCAGCTACATGAGGAGAGGAAGATACATGGAGCACATCCTCCCTAACCCTATCTTTAACTTGCATGAAATGGATGAGGGAGAGGAGGAAGATGATGAAAGAGCACAGTAGGGAGGTGAGGATGATGACGATAGCGATGATGAGGTTTAGGAGGAGGAGCCCACCATCCCCATCACATGATGACTGGTCCCACGCAAGCGTGGCCACACTTATGCAGGATCGACATCTTTAGCCCCACCCCCTTCTCAGGAGGAGATTAACCCGTACAACATGCAAGGTATGTATGAGATGTTCCAACATATACATATTGGGCAGCAGCAGTACTAGGAGGCCCTAGCTGACGTGTGGGACATTCAGGGACGGCTGTACGAGAACAAGTAGACCATCTTTGAGAATGAATGCCTTCTCCAGGCCAACCAGGAAAACATTCATACACATCTATAGAGGATTGAGCAGTACCAGCAGCCGTTCTACGACAACTATTGAAACATGGCTACTTTGGAGAGTATCCACAGTTGTTGTCGATGCCTCCATCTGATCTATCATTTTACAGGATGTTCCCTCCCCATGACCCACACATTCCACCTCTACCATTCTGATCCATGGTACCAGTGTTCCACCTCTTGGGTGAGAGTATTGACTATGCAGACATAGTCGTATTCAAGATTAGGGGGGTGCTGGAAAAACATTCTATCCTACTTTCTATCTTTATTTTCATTTTGGTTTACTATTTTAGTTAGTTTTTTTACTTTATTTTTAGTTGTGCAAGTAGGATCCACATCTATCTAGTGTAATTATGGAGTGAAACATTTGCATGGTTTCAATCTTGAATGCTTGTACTCTCTGGTGTTAAATGAAAATGAAGGTCATGTTTTTAAAAGTTTGAGTTGCAACATCCTTCTGAGGAAGTGTTTGAATTAGTTTGCTTTAAGACACGGTACATAAAAGTAAGTCTTATTCAATAATGAAATATTTGTGATGAAGATGTTGAGCCTAAACTGACCAAACCATAACAAGATCTTAAATGAATATATGAGAAATAATCCCCTGGATCAACCTGAACACATGTCATTTAAGAGGGACACATCATAATATAATGAAAGGCGTTGTCTCTTAGTTGTGTGATTCTATCTTTTCTGTTCATTCATTTGACTCACCACCTAAAAATTCTTGAGTACTCCAAACTACTTTCTTTGATTGCATTGCATAGCATATAAGGTAGTTTACTTGCATAAAAAGAAAAAAAATGTTTTGCATTTGTAGTCATTGATAGTCTTGCATACCATTTTAGCTTGCATAACATAATTCATATAGTGCATTCATTCCACCATTACATGCATTTCCTCTTTTTCCATGTGGATTCTTGAACTCAAAATCAAGAAGCTGAGATGCAGAGAAAAAAAATCAAAAATAAAGTTGAGAAGAAAGTGAAAAGCACAATGTGAGACTTTTAGAAAAGAAAATTGAAAAAAAAAGAAAAGTAAGTATATTTTGTATTCTTTTATGAAAAAGAGTATAATCCACATGTGCAACTTCCCAAGTTGAAAAAAAAATTCTTAGCTTGTTCTACATGCATCATCTCATGAAAAAGAAAATTAGGCATTAGTTTCATTCATTACATTCTTATGCATTCATATATGTTCATCATTCTTGTCTATAAATAGATTGGATGTACTCTTGAAATTTTCAATTGCAACCCATTTTCACCATTAATTGCTCTTATTGGTAGGCCACTCTTCACGAGTTATCTCCTTGTTCATGTTTACATGGAGATCTGCTTCCGGTTAGCTGGTAGTTAGGAAAGAGCAATTTAGTGTAGGGAATCACACAATACACCAAGCAAATGCCTGAGTAATTATGATGTTAACTGCTTACTTGATAGTTTCATTGACTGAGGGTGGACATCTCTTATTGCACTTTTTGGTCACTTTAGAGCAGTTAGTGGTTCAATGTTTAGTGAAGGTCGGTTTAGGGATTTCTAGGTGGGATGTTTAAGAAAAGAATGTATCTGCTTTGTCCTTTTGCTGACTTTTTTTGAATAAATCTGAAAGTATGTTTCTCAAGGACGAGCAACATTTAAGCTTAGGCAAATTTGATGTATGTGTTTTTAGTTGCTTTTATAGGATCATTTTCCATTGTTTTCATGTGTAGTTTAGACATTTATATGGCATATTATGCATGGAATGTCATAGTTAGCCTATATTTCCTGGTTTGCATCAAATTATATGATTTCAATCATTTTTACTATCATTTTATGCATTTTGAACACTTATGATGATTTATGTGTTTTTAGGTACAAGGTAGATCAATACAGCTTGGTACTATGACACCACAAAAGTCAGTGGCACTGACTTGATCTCAGAGAGCTACATGAAAACAACCCATATCTCAGTGCTACTAAACCAAGAAGTCGGTGCCATCAAGATACCATCAGAGAGCCCCACGTGAATTAAGAAGACTTGGTGCTACCGACCCCAAGAAGTGGGTGCCACCAAATTGACGTCAGAGAGGCGGTTTGAATTCACAAGAAGTCGGTGCCACCGAGACATTGTCGATGGTATCGATGGGATTGGGATCATGTGACCTAATATAAGTGACTCGGTAGCAGCGACACATCAAGTCGGTACCACCAAGTCTGCCCAATCAGGCCAGTTATAGATTTTCTTCTAATCCAACGGTGGACGAAGTTCCATACCCTAAGTCGTGCCTATGACTTAGGGGGACGACAGTCAGACCTAAGGGGCAACCCAATTTCTATATACGGCAATCGGAGAGACAGAAGAGAAGGAAGGAGGACCAAAAGCTTCAACGAGAGTGATCCAAGCACCTATAGAGGATGTTTCTACTGTCAGAAGACAACAGACCACATGTACTACAGAGGGGATCATCCGGACAGCCAAAGATCCAGGGGTTACCTTAATTTTTACTACGTTCCCCATGTTTTTCTTCTTCCATTCTGTGTGTTTTTTCATGAAAACAATGCAAGGATAAGAACCTTTGTTCTTTAGGACCCGTGAGTAGCCCAGATATACATTGTAGTTGATTTCAATGCATTAATATCAATTTAACTCTCGTTACTGGATATAATTATATGGATGCTGCTTATTCTATTTATTGTTGATCACCACGAATGGATTAATAGACACTAAATCATCTTGGGAGAGGGATTAAGGGTTGGAAAACATAGAATTACTCATTTATTGTACCATTTGGAAAAAGCGATGAATAGACGAGGGGAGAAACCCAGAGTATTAATGTAAAGAACCTAACTAATCAAACCAAAAACTATGGGAGTGGGATTGACATTAGTATAGGTAGTGAATTACACTACGAAAGTAGTTAATTCTGGCTACAGGTTCCTTATCCAGGAATTGAGATAATAGGTATTAGTGTGTAGGATAGACTGTAAGTGATATCTGTGGTGAAACAGTCATCCTATGGAAATCGTTCTCTTACTAATTTACTCACATCATTTAATTCATTTTCTTTAGTATTAATTTAGTAATTCAACCCAACTCAAGCAACCATCATTGACTTAGCTGATCAATTTGTAGTTAGTAGTAGTTTCTAGAGAAATGCTTCCCCGTGTTTGACTCTAGCCTTACAGGTCCATTATTACTATGACACATTCACTTGCATTTTGCACATGGTAACGAAGTGCCAGGCACCGCCATTCACTCATCTAGGGTTTGGTCGCTACTTCAAATTCATTCCATGTCATGACCGAGATAGAGTAGTCTCATAGTTCCCGAACAATAGTCTGGCATGTCGCTTCGATCCTAAGATGTGATCCAAACGGGCACCACCACAAACCTTCTTAGGGTTTCAACCCAAACCTTCTAGACCCACACCCAGAAATCACCAAACTACCATCTCACTTAGCAACATGGCTATTTCATGACTCACAG
Organism: Alisma plantago-aquatica; assembly: GCA_963693085.1. Classification (NCBI taxonomy): domain Eukaryota; kingdom Viridiplantae; phylum Streptophyta; class Magnoliopsida; order Alismatales; family Alismataceae; genus Alisma; species Alisma plantago-aquatica. Next base: position 252,710,067 of record OY856409.1, read on the forward strand.
ATAATGCACTTCAGCAACTGCCACTCAGTTGTTTTCTTTCCCCCTCTCATAGTCTCCACCCCTCCTTCCCGTATAAAAGGAGGGGGGACTCCACTAAGAAAAGGGTCCCCATTTTTTGTACTTGTTCTTTAGTAAAACTCTGTTATTTTCATTCTAGTGTAATTTTACATTCAAAGTAATAAAGTTAGTTCCTTTCTTCAGCATTTGGATTCTTCTATTCTTATTCTTCTTCTCATTGTTTCTTCTCGCATTTTCTTCTTGTAGTGGAAGATAAAGACGCCAAGCCCTTTAGTTGTCACCACCTTAGGCTCTTCAAAGACTCTGGATTTGTGGTCTGTCGCTTACCTTCTTTTATCCTTGTTTCTTCCTTCTCACAATGAGTAGTGAGTAGTCCTCTTATAGAGGAAAGGAGAATAGCCCCTTGACCATTGTGTAGATTCAGATTTAGTCTTTACAATTTTTGTTTATACGAACGAATTTTGGTTTAGAAAACTGCCAATTTAAATGAAGTGATCTCGCATTTTTATTATATGTTAATTCTGGCGGATGTGATCATGAAACCCAGAATTTAGAGCAACTCAGTCAGTTGCATGGGGATTTGGATTCATCTATGGAAAAAACCCCATTGGGATGATGAACTATGAAGCGTGAACACCAGGATAAGTGGGTTCACTTGGAGTTTGAATTTTGTGGTTTATTTACAAATAATTCACATACCCATTTTTCAACTTTTAGTTCTATAAACTCATATCTAAGATTCTTGCCAATAGATTGCAGAGCTGTATCCCTTCCATCATTGATATGAATCAATGTGCTTTCATTAAAGGGAGAAATATCAAGGATGCTATTCTTCTTTCGAATGAGATCATGACTGATGTGTTTAATAAAAATGGCAAAAATATGTGTGTCCAGGTTGACATTTCGAAGGCTTATGATTCTGTGAATTGGAAGTATCTATTTTCTGTGATGAGAAGAATGGGTTTCTCCTGCAAGTGGATTAGATGGATTAAAATCATCTTCAGTACTACCTCTTATCAAATCCTTGTTAATGGAGAGGTAACCAGAAATATTTTTCCTATGAATGGTGTTAGACAAGGCGATCCTATTGCTCCCTATCTCTTCACCATTGCTATGCAGGGTCTGTTTGAGATGATAAAGAATGAGCCTAACTATGCCCCTATCCAGGTGTCTAAGAATATGAGCTGTTCCCATCTTGTTTTTGCAGACGATCTCATGATGTTTTCCAAAACTAGTAATGACAAGGCTGAGAATATGAGGTCCTTACTGGATAACTTTGCTTCCTTGTTTGGCTTATGTATCAATAAAAACAAGAGTATGATTCTTATGAACCCTACCAAAGATGCGGAGGATATCTCTAGTATTTTGGGTATAAAGATTGGCAAGTTAGAGGATGCTAAATATCTTGGCCTTCCTATCTTTCCCGGTAAACTCAATAAGAATTATTGTGGTAGACTTATTGATAGAATCAATAGAAGAATGGAAGGGTGGAAATTGAAGACTTTGTCCTTGGCTGGTAGGGTAGAGCTGGTTAAATCTACTTTATCTACTTTACATCTTTATTGGATTCTATCCTTTCCTCTGCCTAGCTCTATTTTAGATGACATTGATAGAATCTGTCGCAATTTCATTTGGGGGGACTCTGAGTTGAAATCTAATCTTCAGCTTATAAAATGGGAGAGTATCACTTTACCTAAAGCTGAAGGTGGTCTTGGTTTAAGGAAGATCAAAGAGGTGGCAGAAGCTTGCATCATTTTGAATGCTTGGGATGTGGCACGGAAAAAGGATTCATTGTGGGTAAAATGGGTGAATGAGAAGTACTTAAGGAAGGAAAATTATTGGAGTGTGAATGTATCCACTAATTTTTCGTGGATGTTCAATAATCTCATTCGTATTAAGGATGATTTGCTGAAATTCTTTGAGATAAAGATTGTCAAAGGGGATAGTGTTGATATCTGGAAAGATCCTTGGCTTAATGGGAGATTCCTTTATGACTTTGTTGAGCTTAATTATTTTGTTCGTGCTGGTTTACCTAATGGTGTTAAATTGGACACTATTATAAAAAATGGTTGTTGGAATATCAAGGATACGAGGTGCTCTAAGACTTTGTTGGATATTCTGGAAAATGTGCATATTAATAAGGAACAAGATGACAACTATTATTTCAAAGGACAGAAAGAGGTAAGGCTGAATGTTATTTGGGACCATATTAGATCTAAAGGTGAGAAGAAAGACATTTTCTCGTGGCTTTGGAAGACTAAATCTAGTATGAATTCTAAGTTCCACATGTGGAAAGCTATCCATAACAAGCTTCCTGCTACTGATTACTCCAGAAGAAGGGGGATTCCTATTGTTTCGATATGTTATCTCTATATGAATGACTATGAGGACACATTTCACATTTGCTTTGGCTGTAGTTTCATGAAGGAGTTATGGAATAAAGCCCTGGATAAAGATTTAATCAGTCTTATTCCTATGAATTGGGAGAGTATCATCAACTTGAAGAGTACTAATGATGGTGTTGCTATTCCTAGTATTCTCTATCATTCTTGGCTTGAACAAAACAGAAGGTTCCACGATAACATAAGCAAGGATGTGATTACACTTTGGAGGATTATTGAACATGACGTTACCCTTATTATTCAATGATTTTTCTGGTCTTCTGAAGTTGTTGACTGATCCTTCTTTTTCTCTTGTTATGAGAAGCAGAGATGACTCTGTTCCTTTGTTTCTTGAGCTGCTGTCCTCTGTTCTATTTGTTGCTCTAGTAGGTCCTTTTGTTTGGTTTTTCTCAGTTGCGGTGAGGCCTGTTGGGTGCATTTATGGTCATTATCTTGCTGCTGGTGGGTGTGATGTTTAGTTTTTTGCTGGCTGGTTGACTTCACCTTCACTCGGAGAAGCTTTCCACCAAGGTCTTACCCACTTGAGCTTGAGTCTTCTGCCTTCTCCAAGGGCTTACCCACTCTAGCTCCAAGTCTTTATCCTTGATCTTCACCAAGGGACTCCTTCCCTTGTTCTTCTTCACCTCTCTTGGATAAGAGAGAGAACCTTCATCTTCATGATTGCAAATGATAGAAGGGGAGGTGGTGGAAGTGAGAGCCTCACAAGATATACAAATAGGACTAGCTCTCTTACAGATTTCCTACTCACTCTAATGGATGTAGCAAGTGATTAAGCTTAGAGAGAGAGAGGAGGTTGTAGGAAGCACTCAACTATAGAATAGGAACCTCACAAAGAGTTTGCAATGAATGCTCTCAACATTGGAATGAAGCCCAAGGGGTCCTATTTATAGCTGGGGATGCCTCTTAGCATTTAGGAACACTTATGAACGAAAACTAGCCATTTTTTGGCTTGCAACGGATCTATTTTCACTTGTTGCAACTCCACAACGGCTAGAAACACTTTTCTGCACTTTTCCGTACAATGCATTCGGTCGAGTTTCTATATGTGTAACTCGACCGATCAAGTAGAAGGCAGCCCGATATTGAAATGATCGGTCGAGTTTGTTCTGAGGAAATCGACCGACCATTCCAACTGGAACTGTCCTACTACCCAATCGGTCGAGTTCTGTGAGTGCAAAACTCGACCGATGCAATCTTCAGAAAATCGACCAAGGTTGATCGGTCGAGTTTCAGGGTGGGAAACTCGACCGAACAAGTGCCTGTAATTGATTTTCATCTTCAAAAAGGGGAGAATGTTGACTCAAGGTCAATTAGGTCAATGTTGACTCATGTCTAAATTGACTAAACCCGTGTTTTGATGATGACTAACCATTCCACATATTGGTGTCTAATGCCTCTACTTGAGTGTTTTCAGATTAGGTATAGACACACTCCAATTGCCCTAACTTGCGCATCTCAAATTGGAGAAAAGACAAGTCAAAGTCATACAAGTGGACGTTTTTGTAATATGATGTATATCCATTAGAATCATGTTGTAAATCACTTGTAATGATTGTATGACTTGTAATTAAGCTTAGAAAAATATCAGGAACACTTAGATCGAATATTAGAGCACTTTTAATGCAACTTTGACAAACCATTCCATAAATGTATTGAAAGCGTTTAAGTAAATTCATACCTTTGGAGAAACCTAGGGGTTTCAATAGAATGGAGTACATATGCTCCCCCTCAATTGATGATAGTGGAGTTCTCATACTCCCCCTCAATTGATGCTATTTCTCCTGCATGGTTAGCTTTCATAACATTTATAGAATACCATGTCTTCTACTCATATATGTTCTACACATATACGTCTTCTCCCCTTTACCTTCTCCCTTTACATGAACATACTTCTCTTCTTCATGTAAGACATGCCTTCTTCCTCTTTTTAAAAGAAGACATTACCTTTCTCCCCCTTTGTCATTTCAAAAAGGTGGGGGTTATGAAGAAAAAAGAAACATCACTTGTTAAAGAGAAAGGAGATAACACAAAATATATATGAGGAGAGTAGAAGAGCACAGATAGGGGCTTGTCCAAGCATAGAAAGAAAAGCAAGTTAAAGCATATACTTGAACAACCCAAAAATGTAAGATAAGGTGCTGCAGAAAAATAATAAATTAAAATTTTGACCCTCAAGATGATGGAATTTGACCAAAAACCATCGGAGTTCATGGCATAGCCATGAGTCTTGCTCAGAAGGTCGTTTCTGCATTAAAAGCACTAGTCTTGCACCAAAAACTGAAACTGGAGCAAAATCTGCATAAAAATCCGTAAATACTCCAATTTCTACATATAATGTAGCTCTATGTGCCCTGCATCACAATGTTATGCAAACAACTCAAGATAGTAGATATGCAATTCAAGGAACAATCTTGAGCATGTATGAGATAAGATACAAGCATAACATATAGATGATCAAAGATGGCAATTTGTAAACAAGGTTAGAACTACATGTATATGAACTACTAGTAGATGATATCACAAGTTAGGACTACTAGTAGGATCTAGATCATAGCAACAGATACCACAATATAAAGCAATCTATGAGTATATGTAGAGATATATCCAAACAAAGAGATAAGCAATTTTAGAATCATGGAAGGATATAACTCACAAGATATGCATCCTTACCAAAAGATGATTACCCCTAAGAATCTCAAGGTTGTATCAAACACAAGATATACACCCAGAAAGATGTAGCAAGTTAGAGCACAATGGAAGCAATTTTTAGACACAACCAAGCGATCCAAAGAGACCATCATCAAAACCTGCAACACAACTCAAAGCAAGTAATTGCAACATATAGATTTACCAATTTAGAGCAATTAGAGAGATAGAGTTGTAAGCAAGATAGGCAATTTAGAACATGGCAATATGCATAAATAAAGGTACCAAATGAGAGTGCCAAAGAATAAGGCTATTGGTTGAGAAAATCTAGCTGAGAGGGAAATTCTCACTCAATAAGCCAAATTTATATTCTATGCACAGTGTAATCGGTCGAGTTCTGTGCATTGGCAACTCGACCGATGACAACTGTTGGCAACACCCATTGGTTCCTATCGGTCGAGTTTCGCTAGGGCAAACTCGACCGACAGAGCAACTGTCAAAAAGCACATATATTTCATAAAAACATATTTAAAAGCATGCTAAATATACAAACCATATCCAAACATGTCTAAGCAAGTTAGTAATGCACTATAGAAGCATTAGAAATAGTTTTTGAGCAAGAGTGTGAAGAGAATCACAAAATGTCACTTTTGACTCAAAAACCATATGTATAGTGCACACTAACTTGACAAAAATAAGTTAGAAATGGTTATAAGAAATAAAGACATTACCTTTATTCTTACCATTCCTTTTCCAATTGTTGTCACCCTCTACACATCTCACCTTTCTTATTTCATGTGGATTGAGAAGTCAATTTGCAATTTAGTGGCTCAAGTCAATCCATTTGCAAGTACCTACAAGAAGAAAGATGAAATGGTCCCCAATCATGTTTTTGGGTCCGGAGGAGTTAGCTTAGCAACCTAAATCCTATTTCTCTTAGGTGCTTTCCTAAAAGGACAACAATTAGAATAATGACCTAATTCATTGCAATAGTTGCATGTGCCTATAGTCTTGGAACTAGAGGATTCTCCATGGAATATTGGAGGTCCTTTATCTTTGTTGTTCCCTTGACTACTAACATACCCTAAACCATGTCTACCAATTTGTTTAGTAGTATGGTCTAGGATTTGATTAAGATTCTTTTTACCAACTAAGAATCTTTGCAAAGAAGATCTTAAACTATCATTATCATGCTTAAGAGAAGCAATTGTAGAAGATAATTGATTAATGTTATCTCTAGCATGTAGAAGATCATTTTCAAAGCAAAGAGTTTTAGTTAAATAAGAATCTCTATCAATATGAAGAGCAGCAACATCATTCTCTCTACTAGTAGAACTAGAGCAAGATTCATTCCCATTGATTTTAGCAAGCAAGGAGGCATTTTCTAGTTCTAATTCATGCAAAACAAAATCTTTTTTTTTTCAGATTTAAGAACATCAATGTCATGCATGAGAGAATCAACAATTAAAGTATGCTCTTCATTAGAACTAGGCATGAGAGGTTGAGCTTCTAGAAATTTAATCTTATCAAGTAAACTAGCATTTTCAAGTTTAAGAGAGTGTACTTGGCTAAGACAATCATTTTTATCAATAAGCAAGCAAGAATTTGCATATTCAAGATCATCTAGATCTATATGCAAATTATCAACAATTTTAGCAAGCTTTTTCTTTTTCGTTTTAGAAGACTTATAAGAGGCACAAATATCATGAATAATAGAAATTAAAGATTCTTTATCTAAAGAGTCTAGATTTACCTCATTTGAGTCTTCACTTGTTGATGCTATAAGAGCAAAATGGCTTTCTCCTTCATCACTAGAGCTTGAGCTTGATCCTTCACATGAATCTTCACTTGAGCTTGAGTTGGAGGAGCCACTTGAGCTTGATTGCCATTTCTTCTTGTGAAGATGGGTCTTTTTGCCTTGTGGGCAATCTTCCTTGTAGTGACCCTTCTTTCCACATGTGAAGCACCAGATAGAGGAGGACTTGCCTTTGTAGAGTCTACCCTTGGAGTACACGGCATCTTCTTCAACATGAGAGAATGGAGAGGCTTGACCAACAATAGCCTTGATTTGATCTTTGATTTCAGCCTTCTTCATTCTCTTGAGTTCTTTCTCCTCGTCTTTCTAATTCCTCCCTCTTGTCAAGTGTGGCTTCATGTGCTTGTAGATTTCCAATGAGCTCTTCAATAGGAATATCCCTAAGAGACCTTCCTTCTTCAATGGAAGTCACCTTGGATTCCCATCTCTTGGGGAGAGTTCTAAGGATCTTTGAGTTGATCTCTCCACTAGACATAGGATGTCCTAGAATAGCAAGGCCATTCAAGATGGTGTTGAGCCTTGAGTACATGTTGGCTATGCTCTCCTCCTTTCCCATCTTGAAGTTCTCAAGCAACCCTTTGAGCATGTAGACTTTGCCTTCCTTCACTTGATTTGTCCCTTCATAAGTGATGCAAAGCTTTCTCCATACCTCATAGGTCATCTCACAAGAGGAAATCTGGTTGAACTCGGTGGGGGTCATGGAGGCATATAGAATGTGCATGGCGCTAGCATTCAAGGTTGCTTTAATCAAGGTGGCTTCATCCCATTCTTCAATGTTTGTCTTTGGTTGAATGTATGGGCTATTCACCATTTGCCACATCTCGAGACTTGATCCTTGGATGAAGAATTGAAGTCTTCTTCTCCAATAGAGGAAGTTGCTCCCATCAAAGATTGGAAGGCTGGTCGAGAATCTCCCTCCTTGGTAGTCACCCATCTTCTCCTACTTGTTGAAGTATGCTTGGAGAAGACCCGCTCTGATACCACTTGTTGGATCCTAGATGGGTGATTAGATGCTCTAGAGGGGGGGTGAATAGAGCTGAAAGCACTTAAACAAAACTCATTAAACCTTCAAATTATATGACAAGATAAGGTTGCTAAATAGGTAATTTGAGTGCAACTAAATCATGCATAGCAAGGATAAGAGAGATTGAACATGCATCAAATTAGACAAGCTATTTAGAGTGGTTCCACACTTCAAACTAGAAGTGTGTCAGTCCACTTGCCTAGAGAGGTCAACCTCTAGGACTTCAACCAATTGCACTCTTATATTCAATTATAAGACTTACAATACAAGACCAACAAAGGACTTACCAATCCAATACAAAGTGTCTTCAACCTTACCAAGGACTTACCCACTTTGCAAGAGTCTTCGGCCTGCTCCAAGGACTTACCCACTCTTGCACAAGTCTTCGGCCTTGTAGGAATTACCCACTCTTCTTGGATCTTCCGCCTTTGACTTCACCTTCACTCGGAGAAGCTTTCCACCAAGGTCTTACCCACTTGAGCTTGAGTCTTCTGCCTTCTCCAAGGGCTTACCCACTCTAGCTCCAAGTCTTTAGCCTTGATCTTCACCAAGGGACTCCTTCCCTTGTTCGTCTTCACCTCTCTTGGACAAGAGAGAGAACCTTCATCTCCATGATTGCAAATGATAGAAGGGGAGGTGGTGGAAGTGAGAGCCTCACAAGATATACAAATAGGACTAGCTCTCTTACAGATTTCCTACTCACTCTAATGGATGTAGCAAGTGATTAAGATTAGAGAGAGAGAGGAGGTTGTAGGAAGCACTCAACTATAGAATAGGAACCTCACAAAGAGTTTGCAATGAATGCTCTCAACCTTGGAATGAAGCCCAAGGGGTCCTATTTATAGCTGGGGATGCCTCTTAGCATTTGGGAACACTTATGAACAAAAACTAGTCGTTTTGTGGCTTGCAACGGATCTATTTTCACTTGTTGCAACTCCACAACGGCTAGAAACACTTTTCTGCATTTTTCCGTACAGTGCATTCGGTCGAGTTTCTATATGTGTAACTCGACCGATCAAGTAGCAGGCAGCCCGATATCGAAATGATCGGTCAAGTTTGTTCTGAGGAAACTCGACCAACCATTCCAACTGGAACTGGCCTACTACCCAATCGGTCGAGTTCTGTGAGTGCACAACTCGACCAATGCAATCTTCAGAAAATCGACCAAGGTTGATCGGTCGAGTTTCAGGGTGGGAAACTCGACCGAACAAGTGCATGTAATTGATTTTCAAAGTTGCATTAAAAGTGCTCTATCATTTGATCTAAGTGTTCCTGATATTTTTCTAAGCTTAATTACAAGTCATACAATCATTACAAGTGATTTACAACATGATTCTAATGGATATACATCATATTACAAAAACGTCCACTTGTATGACTTTGACTTGTCTTTTCTCCAATTTGAGATGCTCAAGTTAGGGAAATTGGAGTGTGTCTATACCTAATCTGAAAACACTCAAGTAGAGGCATTAGACACCAATATGTGGAATGGTTAGTCATCATCAAAACACGGGTTTAGTCAATTTAGACGTGAGTCAACATTGACCTAATTGACCTTGAGTCAACATTCTCCCCCTTTTTGAAGATGACAAACCATTCCATAAATGTATTGAAAGCATTTAAGTAAATTCATACCTTTGGAGAAACCTAGGGGTTTCAATAGAATGGAGTTCATATGCTCCCCCTCAATTGATGATAGTGGAGTTCTCATACTCCCCCTCAATTGATGCTATTTCTCCTGCATGGTTAGCTTTCATAACATTTATAGAATACCATGTCTTCTACTCATATATGTTCTACACATATATGTCTTCTCCCCTTTACCTTCTCCCTTTACATGAACATACTTCTTTTCTTCATGTAAGACATGCCTTCTTCCTCTTTTTAAAAGAAGACATTACCTTTCTCCCCCTTTGTCATTTCAAAAAGGTGGGGGTTATGAAGAAAAAAGAAAGATCACTTGTTAAAGAGAAAGGAGATAACACAAAATATATATGAGGAGAGTAGAAGAGCACAGATATGGGCTTGTCCAAGCATAGAAAGAAAAGCAAGTTAAAGCATATACTTGAACAACCCAAAAATGTAAGATAAGGTGTTGCAGAAAAACAATAAATTACAATTTTGACCCTCAACATGATGGAATTTGACCAAAAACCATCGGAGCTCATGGCCAAGCCATGAGTCTTGCTCAGAAGGTCGTGTCTGCATGAAAAGCACTAGTCTTGCACCAAAAACTGAAACTGGAGAAAAATCTGCATAAAAATCCATAAATACTCCAATTTCTACATATAATGTAGCTCTATGTGCCCTGCATCACAATGTTATGCAAACAACTCAAGATAGTAGATATGCAATTCAAGGAACAATCTTGAGCATGTATGAGATAAGATACAAGCATAACATATAGATGATCAAAGATGGCAATTTGTAAACAAGGTTAGAACTACATGTATATGAACTACTAGTAGATGATATCACAAGTTAGGACTACTAGTAGGATCTAGATCATAGCAAGAGATACCACAATATAAAGAAAGCTATGAGTAGATGTAGAGATATATCCAAACAAAGAGATAAGCAATTTTAGAATCATGGAAGGATATAACTCACAAGATATGCATCCTTACCAAAAGATGATTACCCCTAAGAATCTCAAGGTTGTATCAAACACAAGATATACACCCAGAAAGATGTAGCAAGTTAGAGCACAATGGAAGCAATTTTTAGACACAACCAAGCGATCCAAAGAGACCATCATCAAAACCTGCAAAACAACTCAAAGCAAGTAATTGCAACATATAGATTTACCAATTTAGAGCAATTAGAGAGATAGAGTTGTAAGCAAGATAGGCAATTTAGAACATGGCAATATGCATAAATAAAGGTACCAAATGAGAGTGCTAAAGAATAAGGCTATTGGTTGAGAAAATCTAGTTGAGAGGGAAATTCTCACTCAATAATCCAAATTTATATTCTATGCACAGTGTAATCGGTCGAGTTATGTGCATTGGCAACTCGACCGATGACAACTGCTGGCAACACCCATTGGTGCCTATCGGTCGAGTTTCACTAGGGCAAACTCGAACGACAGAGCAGCTGTCAAAAAGCACATATATTTCATAAAAACATATTTAAAGGCATGCTAAATATACAAACCATATCCAAACATGTCTAAGCAAGTTAGTAATGCACTATAGAAGCATTAGAAATAGTTTTTGAGCAAGAGTGTGAAGAGAATCACAAAATGTCACTTTTGACTCAAAAACCATATGTATAGTGCACACTAACTTGACAAAAATAAGTTAGAAATGGTTATAAGCAATAAAGATATTACCTTTGTTCTTACCATTCCTTTTCCAACTGTTGTCACCCTCTACACATCTCACCTTTCTTCTTTCATGTGGATTGAGAAGTCAATTTGCAATTTAGTGGCTCAAGTCAATCCATTTGCAAGTACCTACAAGAAGAAAGATGAAATGGTCCCCAATCATGTTTTTGGGTCCGGAGGAGTTAGCTTAGCAAACCAAATCCTATTTCTCTTGGGTGCTTTCCTAAAAGGACAACAATTAGAATAATGACCTAATTCATTGCAATAGTTGCATGTGCCTATAGTCTTGGAACTAGAGGATTCTCCATGGAATATTGGAGGTCCTTTATCTTTGTTGTTCCCTTGACTAATAACATACCCTAAACCATGTCTACCAATTTGTTAAGTAGTATGGTCTAGGATTTGATTAAGATTCTTTTTACCAACTAAGAATCTTTGCAAAGAAGATCTTAAACTATCATTATCATGCTTAAGAGAAGTAATTGTAGAAGATAATTGATTAATGTTATCTCTAGCATGTAGAAGATCATTTTCTAAGCAAAGAGTTTTAGTTAAATAAGAATCTCTATCAATATGAAGAGCAGCAACATCATTCTCTCTACTAGTAGAACTAGAGCAAGATTCATGCCCATTGATTTTAGCAAGCCAGGAGGCATTTTCTAGTTCTAATTCATGCAAAACAAAATCTTTGTTTTTGTTTTCAGATTTAAGAACATCAATGTCATTAATGAGAGAATCAACAATTAAAGTATGCTCTTCATTAGAACTAGGCATGAGAGGTTGAGCTTCTAGAAATTTAATCTTATCAAGTAAACTAGCATTTTCAAGTTTAAGAGAGTCTACTTGGCTAAGACAATCATTTTTATCAATAAGCAAGCAAGAATTTGCATATTCAAGATCGTCTAGATCTATATGCAAATTATCAACAATTTTAGCAAGCTTTTTCTTTTTCTTTTTAGAAGACTTATAAGAGGCACAAATATCATGAATAATAGCAATTAAAGATTCTTTATCTAAAGAGTCTAGATTTACCTCATTTGAGTCTTCACTTGTTGATGCTATAAGAGCAAAATGGCATTATTCTTCATCACTAGAGCTTGAGCTTGATCCTTCACATGAATCTTCACTTGAGCTTGAGTTAGAGGAGCCACTTGAGCTTGATTGCCATTTCTTCTTGTGAAGATGGGTCTTTTTGCCTTGTGGGCAATCTTCCTTGTAGTGACCCTTCTTTCCACATGTGAAGCACCAGCTAGAGGAGGACTTGCCTTTGTAGAGTCTACCCTTGGAGTACATGGCATCTTCTTCAACTTGAGAGAATGGAGAGGCTTGACCAACAATAGCCTTGATTTGAGCTTTGATTTCATCCTTCTTCATTCTCTTGAGTTCTTTCTCCTCTTGTCTTTCTAATTCCTCCCTCTTGTCAAGTGTGGCTTCATGTTGTTATAGATTTCCAATGAGCTCTTCAATAGGAATATCCCTAAGAGACCTTGCTTCTTCAATGGAAGTCACCTTGGATTCCCATCTCTTGGGGAGTGTTCTAAGGATCCTTGAGTTGATCTCTCCACTAGACATAGGATGTCCTAGAATAGCAAGACCACTCAAGATGGAGTTGAGCCTTGAGTACATGTTGGCTATTCTCTCCTCCTTTCCCATCTTGAAGTTCTCAAGCAACCCTTTGAGCATGTAGACTTTGCTTTCCTTCACTTGATCTGTCCCTTCATAAGTGATGCAAAGCTTTCTCCATACCTCATAGGGCGTCTCACAAGAGGAAATCCGGTTGAACTCGGTGGGGGTCATGGAGGCATATAGGATGTGCATGGCTCTAGCATTCAAGGTTGCTTTCATCAAGGTGGCTTCATCCCATTCTTCAATGTTTGTCTTTGGTTGAATGTATGGGCTATTCACCATTTGCCACATCTCGAGACTTGATCCTTGGATGAAGAATTGAAGTCTTCTTCTCCAATAGAGGAAGTTACTCCCATCAAAGATTGGAAGGCTGGTCGAGAATCTCCCTCCTTGGTAGTCACCCATCTTCGCCTACTTGTTGAAGTATGCTTGGAGAAGACCCGCTCTGATACAACATGTTGGATCCTAGATGGGTGATTAGATGCTCTAGAGGGGGGGTGAATAGAGCTGAAAGCACTTAAACAAAACTCATTAAACCTTCAAATTATATGACAAGATAAGGTTGCTAAATAGGTAATTTGAGTGCAACTAAATCATGCATAGCAAGGATAAGAGACATTGAACATGCATCAAATTAGACAAACTATTTAGAGTGGTTCCACACTTCAAACTAGAAGTGTGTCAGTCCACTTGCCTAGAGAGGTCAACCTCTAGGACTTCAACCAATTGCACTCTTATATTCAATTATAAGACTTACAATACAAGACCAACAAAGGACTTACCAATCCAATACAAAGAGTCTTCAACCTTACCAAGGACTTACCCACTTTGCAAGAGTCTTCGGCCTTCTCCAAGGACTTACCCACTCTTGCACAAGTCTTCGGCCTTGTAGGAATTACCCACTCTTCTTGGATCTTCCGCCTTTGACTTCACCTTCACTCGGAGAAGCTTTCCACCAAGGTCTTACCCACTTGAGCTTGAGTCTTCGAGGGCTTACCCACTCTAGCTCCAAGTCTTTAGCCTTGATCTTCACCAAGGGACTCCTTCCCTTGTTCTTCTTCACCTCTCTTGGACAAGAGAGAGAACCTTCATCTTCATGATTGCAAATGATAGAAGGGGAGGTGGTGGAAG